>CM046456.1:11650023-12062523 GCA_025506515.1 Flaveria trinervia | reverse complement strand
CTACACTCCCGATGTTCCTATTTCGGTCAGACCATGATTGGAATGAAATTCAATTCTACTGATGAAGCATACTCTTTTTATGAGGCTTATGCAAGAAGCGATGTTTTTTCAATTAGAAAAAACACTGAAAAAGTAAGGAATGAGATCGTGACTCTATAATACTTTGTATGTTCTAAGGAGGGTAAAAAAACTTTTAAAAAATTCATAAACTTGAGAACTTTGATGAGTCGCAATCTCGTAAGAGAGCTTCAATTAGATCCGAATGTCAAGCTTGTTTGAAAATCCAGATATGTGCTAACAATATACACGATGTGTGCTTTTTTGGAAGAACATAATCATCCACTTGTTCCCCAAAGTGATTATCATTTGTTACGTTGTGTTCGTAAGTTGACTTTGCCTCAAAAAGAGCTTATTCTAAATCTTTCGAAGTTGAATATCAGGCCTCTTAAAGCTTTCTCCATAATGAGAACACATTATGATGGTTTTGAAGATGTTGGTGCTACTGTTGTTTGATTTTAAGTATTTCAAACAAGATATTAATGTTTATATAGGTAAATATGATTGTGAAATGGTTGTCCGTCGATTGCTTCGCAAGAAAGAGTATCTTATAGATTTTTCATGTGAGTTTTTAACCGGTACTGACGGTGATTTGGTTGGATTATTTTGGGCTGGCCAGGAGGTGAAGCGAAGTTACATTGTTTTTGGTGATGTCATATCATTTGATTCAACATTCCATACCAACAAGTGTGTATATCTTTTTAATATGTGTCATTTAGTATTGTTTTCAAATTTTAGACAATTTTTATTAATTCTTTGTGTTTTTAAAGGTATGACATGGTTTTTGTCCCCTTTTACGACCATAGACAATCACCACCCTAATGTTTGCATTGGTGCTGCTTTATTTGGTTCAGAAAAATTAGAGTCTTATGGATAGTTATTAAATGCTTTCAAGAAATCGTATGGTAGAGAACCCCGTGTTGTTTTTACAGATCAAGACCCTTCTATGTCGAAAGCTATACAAGAAGTATGGCCTATGTCTAGACACATGTTTTGTATGTGGCACATAATGAAAAAGGTTGCTGAGAAGGTATGAAGGTTTTCTTATTTTGTAGAATAATTTATTTTTTTACTATCATTTGTCTTATTTATAAATATTAGTTATGCTATTGTTACAAATATTATATATGTGTTGTTATAACATATTTATTATTTATCCAAAATAGGATTAAGCTTATACATTGTGATTTTATAGGTTGAAAAAACACTCAAGGCAGACAAGACGTTCAAACAACATATATGTGATATTGGATGGATGGATTCTATTTGAGGCAATGTGGAAGGAGATAATGAGAGCTTTCAATTTATGTGGTAATAATGGTTGAATGACATATATGGTTTAAGAAATGACTGGATACCTGCTTACTATTGTCACGAGTTTATGTCTGGCTTAATGCGCACAACATCTTGATCTGAAAGTGAGAATCATTTTTTCGGACAGTTTACTAACAACATGATTACTCTTGTTGAATTTTTAAGCAATTTCAAAACTGCTTTGGAAGCACAAAGATACAAACAACGTAAGTATGATCATGAGACTATGAATACAACTCCTGATTGGCTAACTGATTTTCAACTAAAGAAAGAAGCTCATGAGATATACACTAGAAACATATTCAATGGTGTAGAGGAGGAGATACAATTGGTACTTCACCATACCACATGTATAAACATTGATCAAGTTAATGATTTTTTTAATTTTTCTATAAAGATTTTAGACTATGAGGCATCTCCCATGAAAGAGGTACATCATTTTCTTTTATCTTTTAGATTGTCCATTTATATATTATTTTTAAACTCATGTGCTATTTTAATTTTATTTATTTAGGTATTTTTTAAAGAAGTAGATATGGTCATATCATGCACGTGTGGTAGGTACGAGTAATATGGTTTATTATGCAGACATGTATTTCATGTTTTAAGGTTGTCGAGAGTAAAGGTTTTCCCAAAGAACTACGTGATGAAAAGATGGACCAGACATGTCGTACCATGTTTGTATTCTCTAACCATAAAACAAAGTAATTACTAATGAAAACGATGCTAACGCGCAAAACATGCGATGTCAAGTCATGTTTTCAACAGAATACATTGTTGATCGGTTAGGGCACGATATCGAGAAACTATCACTTTACATGGACAAGCTAAAAGTTCAGGTTTTCGAAGTTGATCAGATGTGTGCTATTGATCATCCTGGAATTACTCAACCTTTTGAAGTCAATTATGCGAGGCCTACTTGCATTAGAACAAAGGGTTCCGGTTCTAAGAAACGATACAACTCTATTCATGAGCAAATTACAACTAAGCCGCCAAGAAGAGTCGGGGGATGTGGTATTTGTGGTTCAACAGAACATGAGCGTCGAATATGTACGCATAAAAGAGGTGAAGAGAATGTTGCTGAGAATACTGACCTTAGATTCGAGTGATTTATTTACTATCATAGTGCTATTTTAAGCTTATGTTTTGTTTTTGGTATTCTATGAAATAAAATTTGATGTTTTTTTTATTTTTATAATTTGAACGTATGTGTAATTTTTTATTTAATGGTTGAAGTTTTATTTTTTATTTTGATTTTAATAAATGTTGTCATATCTATATTTGTTTAATACTATATCTTTTTTATTAAAAATGATTGGTGCTATTATGGTTTCTAATTGTGATATTATGTCTTTTAATTTGTATTATGATTTTACATACTTTATGTTAAAATGTATGTATTTCTCATGATGAAATTTAATATATGATCCTATTATGAAACATGAGTTGCATTCCAAATTATTCAATGTTGCATAAAGTAATATAACATTCATTAAAAGCCAAATAAATAATATTAATATAAATCCATCTTACTAGTAGAAGTCAACAAAAACCAAATTCAAAGTTCTAATAATAAACCATTATTCTAATATAAACCAAACTACTGACAATATTCATTAAAAACCAACTTCCTTCAACACATTAAACTTGTCATCACATTCCTCATCTTTCTTTTATCCGTTCCAAGGCATCCTTTGTTATTTCTTTCTTATGCCTTACATCCATATTCACAAATTCTTGCAAATACTTGATCCTTTCTAATAGAAGAATCTTTGTCAAATACTTGAACGACTGCCCCTGCACTTATGTTTATTTCTGACAGAAGAATCTTAGTCAAATACTTGATCCTTAAGTTGTTTAGTTGTAATTTTTGCTCATCGGATTCCTTTAAAAATCCATATTTCCATTCTGATATCTTTGTGGCTTTATATGTCTCCATATGACGCATAACAAAGACTCCACAATCCGCTGAGTTACTTAATGTCCTCCAATCCATTACCACTCGTGCTGGTAAGATCGGTAACATCCCTTTTGTAATTGGGTGGTTTTGCATTGACAATAGTAGCATAATGAATTTCTCTGTTACAAAATGAATACACCAGATAAGATTATGGTTACCAAAATTCACATAAATCATCTATACAAAGTAGTGTGCTATAATTCAAAATGCTTACCATTATTTGTGGTTTCTTTGCATATTCAAGATTAAAATCAACATATCCTGCTAAGTTATCAAGAATCTTAATGGTTGCACTTCTCAGATCAAATACCATAACATAATAGTGTTTAGCATGTATGATTGGTATGAAAACTAAATCCATGCCAATAATTGAATCTTTGCCCGCCAATCTAAGAACCTTATCCATTTGTTCACAGAAGAAAGTTGCCATTTGTGCATCATCAATGTCATCCTTTATACAAGTCGTTTGACTAATCAACATTCACCAATTAAAGACACTCAGTATGAAATTATAAAAGATAAAGAATATTTTGTGGATTGTGTGCTATTATCATATGCTAAATACTTTTACCTTTTGAAGAAACCAAATAATCAGTTTTCATATTTATTTTTGATACTAAATAATTTGTTAAATAAATTAGAAATCACCTACAAGCATTTCACATATACAGAACACCTTGACGGGTCATGATTGTTTTTGTAAATATCTTCACTATTAAGCACCATTGACCAGGCATCCAAAATGCTAATATGTATCTCCACTCCCGGATGTAATGTTTCAAATGACGCTCTTGGTACTTGTATCCCATTCTCAGTTTCAAACATGAACTCCCTACACATACAAATTAAACATGGTTACTTTGTACATTTTTCAAACATTATTGTATTATGATGTATATTTGAAGCTTTTTTTCTTACCATTTATCCTTATACGCTGCGAATATTGTGTGTGCTACGTTATCCTCAGATTTCGAAAGTTTATTGAATAATAGCACCTTCTTATTTGCAAATGGGAATTTCATAGTATCTGGTAGCTTCCTCAAACGATCTGTTCTTTGTCTCATCTTTGGACTTTCTTGGTCAGGCATACAGAAACGGATATGCATAAAATCAACTACGTCTTTTTATGTGTGTAATTGTATACCTTCCATATCCATCCCTTTGATTGTTCTAAATCAACTTTTGTAATACTACCAATGTTCCCTCGCTAACTGATCGGTGTCAATTGGCTCATTAGATCAAAGCATGGTTTATCCCTAGGTGGGTTGTTTCTAAGATTTTGTGAATTCTATGCAGACTTTATCTATTTCTTGGAACCGAGTCTCAGTAAATTGTGTTGCTCTAAAAACATCTTCTGTTATCAACACATTATTCTCTTTGATTAATTCTTTCCCACTTCTATCTGTATTCACATTATTGTCCACCTCATCTTCTTGGATATCAGTAGCTTTTTCATGTTCAACATCTCTACTTATGCTATCACACTTCATGCTATTATACGTTTTACTATTATCATCACCTTTTGAAACACTCACATCAATTGTTTCAGCATTCACCTCTTCATCAGGGTGTTATGCCATCTTGTTTTCTATAGCCCTGATGCTATCTGAATATCCACATCATTTGGATACATATTAACCGCTTCGCTAAACATTTCTTCCCCCACATCCATAAACTCATCCAACTCACTAATTTTCTTATGAAGTAGAATTTTCCACTCCTACACAGAATTTTCATTTCATATGTTAGTATAACAACCTATTTATTACATTATGTGCTATTATATCAAACACATATTATATGTTTTTGTATAACTTACAGTTGCATCTTTTGGCTTTATTTGACCCATCAACTCCTCCATTACATCATCAAACATCTGAGTTGGTAGCTCTTCCCCGGGTTCACTCCCATCATTTGAAGCATCAGCATTAGGACCAGATTGTTCTCTCTTGGCATTTTATCAACGTAGTTAAAATCATTATCTCCCATTCCACCATTTTTCTTGTGATTTACTTCTTTAACCCATACTCGCTGCTAACATTTTATTCTCCATCATGTGTTTTCCACCATCATGTCATTTTTTGATTCTTTTTTCTTTAGCATTACCTTCATTAGATGTAGATGTCTATTTGTTTTGGCATATGTCTTTGCTAACAACAGTTTCTACAAAAAAACATGTTGTTTTCCACCATCATGTCTTTTTTTTATCCTCTTCCGCATTCTTCCCTTGATTGGGTGTAGATGCCTGAGCTGGTGATATGGAGCGAATGAAGTCGCCCCCTTCGCAATAACGTCACTTTTCAACTTGTCTAGGTTTGTATCATTACAATGTTGTATTGCAGGCAAAATTTTACATATGTGTTTCCCTCTATCATGAGCATATGCTATCTCCATGATATATTTCAAACATCATGAATCTAATACAAATAAATACATGTTGTTTTCAAACATAACTAAATACATGGATAAAGTTATTAGCATATGAAGAATTCTAACCGACAATAATGGTAAATGCCCATCGTATGACTCCAAGCCACTCCATTTTCTTTTGGTTGATTTTAAAATTTTGCAGAATGTAACCACACCAATCCAGCTTTGATATATCAACTCCATGCTCAATGAAGGCAAGAACCGCATGTTACATTTTGTCCCTTTTGTCATGAAACCAATAACAGTGTTCCAAATTACTAAGAAATTAAGTGTAAACAACCTGCCATTGTCCCCATAATCGTTTATGTGTTGGATTACTTCTTCAACTGATTTTAAATTTGACCCCACTCCAAATTGATCCCTCCATTCTCTAACTACAGGATTTGTTTTAGTTGGTCGTAAACCTTATTTCACACTATTACTTGAGATTGGTATTCCTAATAACTCATGTACCAATTGGCTAGTAATCTTTATCATATGTGATCCTACGTTCAGTATGCTTGTATTATGATCATAATTCCTCAATAGCTAGTTTCCAAGAATTGTAGGCGCTTTGTATATGTTAATACCTAAGATGCTAGAGAAACCAGTTTTTTTCACCATGTTTTTTTGGTCTTCGTTTAGGTTTTTCACTAGCTCAATGAGCTGTTTTGGTGTTGTTCTATTTCTAACTCTATGTTACGAGACTTCTACATATTTTTAATAGCATTTTCACCTGATGTAACCTTAACCTTCTTTGTTTTAGGAGGATTTACAAAATCATCATTAGGATCAGTTTGAAGTGATACTTTTTTAGATTTCCTTGTTATCTCTATGAAAATTATTTAAATCCACATGAATAATTTAAGTAGTCAGATTTAATAACATTTCTTAGTAAGGAGTAAACAATATAATACCTTTTTGTGCAAGTTTCTTCTTCATTTGTACACCTTCAAAATCATTTGTAGGTTGATTGTTGGTATCATTATGCTTTCGCTTTTTTGTTATAGATGTTACTTTTGAAGAACTAATATCTGCACATGCTATAATGTAAGGCCCCGTTCCCGGGACGCTTACAGCTGGGTTCTCATCGCATATAAAACATATAATTACATTTGTATCTAGTAAATCGCAGCGGAAAACTAAAACAAACTTTCATTTCCATGCAAATGCTTTTGCAAACTAATACAACATTCATTACAAAAATAGTTTGTTCGCATTACAATGCAAAAACATTAATCAAAAGAATGCCATCCCAAAAGAGTTGAGTAGTCGCCCGTGCCATCCTCAGCAATCATTACCTGCCAACTGGAAACACATCAAAGTCAGTGTTGCTGAGTGAGTTCTAGTTTTATAAATAAAACATACTTTACTTTCATATAAAACCGTTCGTTACTTTTACATGATCACACATCATACGTACACATAGATAATATCATTATTATCTTCATCATTCGTTCATTCGTTCTTTCATTACCTTACTTGCGCATCGGACATCATCCATACCAATACCATGTGCTACACCCCGGTTAGTCGTAGCTACCGGGCCGAAGTCAACAAATGAACAGCTAAACGTATGCCACGGTACTAGGAGTAACCATCAGTCTTAGCTACTGGGCCGAAGTCAACGAATGAACAGCTAAACGTATGCCACAGTACTAGGGGTGAGCGGTAGAGGTTCTACATTCAGGGTCAATCACCAAGGACCCGTTATCCGATGTGTGCAAGACGTTTCATTCGTTCATTAATACATGCATTCATTCATCATGTTCCTCTTTCTTTATCTTTCACTTTACATTACATAATACTTCGTTCATTCATTAGCATGACGCATAAGGCCACAAGAAAGATAACATACATCATATTAGGAACATAGCACACACAGTCATCATTATCATCATACAGGGCAACACCATACATACATAACGTACATAAACTTGCAGTACCATCATCATCCTCATCATGCCCTACATGCTTTCTAAGACCTCAAGCGTCATCTTACAAACCCTTATGGGAACCTTTACATCAAAACTTACATCTGCACTTTCCCCCGAAAGTCAGAAGTCAATCTACACCTTCCTCGGGTTCCACAGCCCTATTCGGGCGTATGGACACCCTTCAGTCGCATTGCCTCCATGCGACTGAATATCATGCGATTGAACTGATACAGATGAACACCTATGCGAATGAACATCCAGTCGTGCGAATGGATAATGCGGATGAACACCTATGCGACTGGACCTTCAGTCGTGCGAATGGACCTTCAGTCGCATGACCCCATGCGACTGGCCCTCCAGTCGTGCGAATGAACCCCAATCGCACCCTATTCAGCCGTATGGCCTCCATTCGGCCTCCAGTCGGTCGCCTAGCCCTAACTGATGCAGAATGCAGTTCAACCCGACTGCAGCCGAGGGTTTTCGGCCTCCAAACTCATCTAAACCCATTTTAAGCCTAAATCGACCATCCTAAACCTTAGGGATGCATACCATAACATTATACAAGCACAACCAAGCAAGAAATCAAGCCCCAAACGGGTCCTACGCATACATACACGCATACATACGGGTCTTCACCCAAAAACGCGAAAAAAGGGTTTTCAGATGTGTTCCAGCCCCAAAATCATTCGAAAACATGTAAAAGAGGGTTCCTAGAACTCACCTAAACGAGCACAACGACAAGAGCTTCGATTTGGCTTGCTTCACGACGATTTTGGCGACCCGAACCGACCCGAACCGGCACTTTTCCCCATTTTTCTCTTCTTTCTCTCTATTCTTCTCTTTGTAAGCTGAAATGTGAGTGTGGGGAGAGTGGGCTGCCCTCTCCCTACATATATCACCACATTTTCCCAACTTTTCTTCGTTGGCGAGTTTGGTCCCTCTACTTTTGGACTTTATTTTCTTTTCTTTCGCCACCGGCTTCAAAATAATAATATCCGGGTGTTACATATAAATATTATTAGATATAGGTGACAACTCTATAAATTTTATTAGCATTAAATATTAAGAACTTTGAGAAAAAGACCACGAATGTCAAAAAGTAGCCCAAATTCAAAATAGCACACTAGCACACTAGTTTTCATACCAGTATCATTATGTTGAACTTTTGGTTTCTATCATTTTTTCTCTAGTATGTTTCTCAATCACATCATCACCATCATTGTTTAATAAAATCGGTGTTGATTCATCATTAGTGTACTTGCTGAGATAACGTATGGTTATTCGTTCACTCCTTGTTGCATGAACATTATATGTAATAAGTTTAGTCAAAGTAGCACATAGTAAGCATAAGCAATCATGGTAGGATAACCGAACTCACATGATGAACACAACCAATCATAGCAGCACACCTTAACCCACAATAACAACACATAATAAAACTAGAAACCTTCTTGATCTTGGGTAACATACATATATATGTTTTTGTAAAGGAACATGATTAACAACAAGGTTCAACTAAGAAAGATAAAACTAGCGCAAATCCAAAATACATGATGTGATAAAGAAACAGGGCACTATGTTCTTTTGGAAAAAGTATCCCAAAATCAAAATAGCACACTAGCAATCAAATATCTACTCTACAAAAGACCCCGAATAAACACAACACAATTTCACAAAATAGCACGATCCCAATTTTCACTTTCATTCATACTTACCATACCCAAAACCAAAATATAATTTCGATTATAGCACTTGTTTCTAATTTTATTGTAAATCAGGTCCAGCCCCTCAATCATAAGTACCACAACTAATAATTTTATCAATTATAATAGCATTCTCGCTAACAATCAATAACACAAACACTGAAACAATAGAAATATCTTCACATTGTAAATCGTTCAACCCCATTACATCTTAGAAGCGTTAATTAGTAAACAAATCACAACTTACATGTTAGTATGAAGACGCTTTCGTCACCAGCATCTTCGATTTCTTCGTTTCTGATTGTTGACATATCCTTCGTATTCTTCATTATGCAATAAACCCTAGTTTTTAAGAAGGGGGAAAATGGAAATTTTTGCTTTAGAAGAATTCGATTGTGTTGATATGATGTTAATTTTGATTTTCAGTACTATTTTGATAAAATAATCTTCTTAACCAAAATCCCTATTTCTAAGGGATCTCGATTAATGACAACCGGTTACAATCTAATTTAATTAGCATAATTACCTTAATACCCCCTAAGATTAAGTTGCAAATAATAACTTCAACTTTGATGACATGTAATTAATAACAACCCTAGATTCTAAAAACCAACGTCCACGATATGTTCTCACTGTTTTTAAATAACACAAGGTTTGTATCAAATCCATACTCTCTATCTGTTGGGTTTGTTGAACCATAAACATAGTTGTTTAACCATTTAAACAAGAAAACGCAGTGGAAACAAACCTTAATATTATGTTTTGTAAATTGAAAATTAAGGCACATAACTTAATTTCAACACACCCAAGGACATAGGATCATATATATGTGTATGAACTAGCTATCAAGAAGAAATAACAACCAAAACAACACATACAAACTACCTTTGTAGAGCTGCTGAAAATTTTGATGAAGAGAATGAGGTTCTTGAATGACCAAAACACCAAAGAGAGGTGTCCTCAAGCTTCCATACCCATAAGCATCAAGCAAAGACCCTTTTTAGGATTTCAACACCAAAATCGAACCAAGAAGGGCTGAAAATCTTATTTTTAGCCTTGAACTTCTTCAAGAAATTAGAGAGAATATGATGTTCTTGGTCTTTTGGATGTATGAGAAAGAGAGATGGAGTGTGTAGCTAGTTAATATAAAAACTGATACCAAGAAACAAAATGCACAAACCCCCTTAAAGGGGCAGCCGAAACTTGTTTCAAATGGGGTCCCCCCCAAAAATTATTTTTACCATTTGTATTAACTAGTAATTTAGATAAGTTATATAATTAACCCTTTAATTACATAACTCATACACACTTTTTATTACTTGATGTCATTTAGATAATTTAAATAACATTACAAATAATACCCATGAACAAAATATCCTTATAAGTTGTTCTTATAAGTTGTTCAATCTCATATGCAACTTATTTAGAAAACCCATTTTCTAAATTGGTGTATTTATTTAATTGCATGATTATATCATCAATTAAATAATAATTGGTGTTTACTAAGCTTGTTATTGGGTATGACCCGACTTGAATCATAGCGTACTAACCACATCAATGTTCTATGTGTCTTGGGCATAAAGAATCCAACATCTCCCACTTGCACAAGATTCATAGAAGATTGATGCAAGCAGTAAATACCGCCTAACAACGGTTTACTACCCTTAATACACATGACTAAAATCCATTCAATAACATCATCCCCTTCAAGTGTCCAACTTGAAATGATTTAGGTGAATCAATCATTTATCCTTTTGTTACAGATGTCATGTTAAATCCAAGGACACAGAATGATCATTCCTTGTTGATTTAACTTAATCAGGCCTTAGACATCTTGCTCTCAATGAATAAGAGGAACAAATTCCATCTTGACTACATACGTTTCTCACAATCACCTCTTGTCACACCTGAACATAGCCTTATGTACTGTCCATTATTTCAGAGCAGTGAAGAACTAGCCCAAGGTATAATATTTTGGTGAATATCAAAACCCAATATGTATCTCAGGTCGAAGGATACCAAATGATATTCGCCTTTACTCAAATTTACTTATGATCAATCTAGAAGATTCCATGTAGTAAAATTAGAGACGCGGGTCAGTCCAATATTTGTATCCCACAAATATGTATGAACTTTGGCAGCAACCAATTGCTCTATATTCATGCCTTATGAATATCCACCAATCCATGTTCATAATAGTCTTACGTTCATATTTGTTCTCACAAACATGACCGACTACAGACATTTAGAATAACAAACATATTCATGGATGAATACATGCTAAAAGGAACATAACTCAGAATATCACAAATATATGAAAGAGTTAAATATTACATTGTTCCAAACTTTTAAATACTAAACAGATCAATCCCAATCACTAGAATATTGAAGTCCTAAGGCACAAGTATGACTTTCATGCTTTGCCCTTTTCAAGGAGCTTCGTGAGTGGATCCGCAATGTTTTGATCGGTGTGAACTTTATGAATATATATATTTCCCTTTTAAACTTCATCCCTTATGTAGTTGAATCTCCGCTAAATGTGTCTAGTCTTTTGATGTGCATGGGGTTCCTTGATTTGTGCAATCGCACCCTCGTCATCACAAAAGATTTCTAGGGGGTCTTGAATGGTAGAGACCACCCCTAGATCGACGATAAATTTCTTTATCCATGCAGCTTCCCGAGCTACTAATGAGTCGGCTATGTATTTAGATTCTGTAGTAGACAATGCTACCCCATTCATAATGAAGACATACCCCGATTGTGATCGAGAATCATCTCGATTAGTTTGGAAACTCGCATCCGTGTAACCCTTTACAACAAGTTCCTCTTCATCAGATTCGTATATTAGAAACATATCCTTAGTCCTCCTAAGGTATTTCAATAACTTTTAACAGCCATCCAATGACTATTACCTGTATTCTGCAGATATCTACTTGTCATGCTTAACGCGCATGACACGTCCGGTCTAGTGCATATCATCGCATAAATGATGGATCCTATAGCAGACGCATGTGGGATGTCCTTCATTCGATCTTGCTCATCCTTTGAGCTTGGACATTGAGATGAACTCAATATTTTCCCTTTTTGAATAGGTACCATACCTTTCTTAGAGTTTTCCATCTTGAACCTTTTCAAGACTTTATCAATATATGCACTTTGGTTTAAACCTATCAACCACCTCGATCTATCCCTATAGATCTTTATTCCCAAAATATAGGTGGCTTCACCGAGATCTTTTATGGAAAAACAACTTCCAAGCCAGGTTTTAACACCTTCCATGGTTGGAATATCATTTCCAAAAAGTAGTATGTCATCAACATACATACTAAGAATGTGATTATGCTCCCACTAGCCTTCTTATATACACAAGCCTCATCAGCGTTCTTGATGAAACCAAATTTCTTGATCTCTTCATCAAAACGTTGATTCTAACTTCTCGATGCTTGTTTTAATCCATAGATTGATCTCTTTAACTTGAATACTTAATTAGGATGTTGTGGATCGACAAAACCATCAGGCTGAACCATATGGACAGTCTCTTCGAGATGTCCATTAAGAAAAGCGGTTTTGACATCCATTTGCCAAATCTCATAGTCATAATATGCAGTTATGGCAAATAATATCCTAATTGACTTTAGCATTGCCACTGGCGAGAAAGTTTCATCATAATCAACCCCTTGAGTTTGAGTGAAACCTTTTGCTACAAGTTTTGCTTTGTAAGTATCCAAGTTTCCATGCATATCCATTTTCTTCTTGAAAACCCACTTGCATCCAACCGGTTTGGAGTTAAGTGGAGGGTCAACCAATTCCCATACTTGGTTGTTATACATGGATTGCATCTCTAGGTTTATGGCTTCCAGCCATTTGTCACAATCCGAATTGGACATTGCATCATGGTATGTAGTTGGCTCATCTTAGTCAACCACATAGCATCCATTCATGAAAATCCATATCTTTCAGGTGGAATACTAATTCTACCAAATCTACGAACGTTTTGTGTGTATTGATCAACCTCTTGATCATTATCAACAACCTCTTGTTGATTGCTAGTGACAACCAAATGTGTATCGGCTTGTGGATCTTGATCCTCATCAAATTCTACTGTTCTATACGTTATTCCTTCCACAAGGAACTTAGTTTCCAAGATCTCAGCCTTTCGAGCAATAAATATTTTTTGCTCTGTTGGATCAAAGAAGTAGTATCCTATACAATCTTTGGGATATCCAACAAATATACACTTAGTGGATCGACTTTTCAACTTGTTTTGGGTGTTTAGCTAACATAAGCTTCACAACCCCATACTTTTAAATATGATAGCGATGGAACTCTTCCATGCCATTTTTCAAAAGGTGTCGAATCCACTTTCTTGGTCGGGGCTATATTCAAAATACGAGCGGCGGAGAGCAATGCGAAACCCCAAAATGATAGAGGTAGTGAGCTTATAGCCATCATAGATTGAACCATATCCAATAGGGTTCGGTTTCTCCTTCCAGACACACCATTATGTTGTGGTGTTTCGGGTGGAGTAAGTTGTGAGACAATCCCACAAATTATTAGATGGTCCTGAAAGGTCTCACTGAGGTATTCACCTCCTCTATCTGAACGAAGAACTTTGATAGTTTTATTGAGTTGATTTTCTACTTCATTCTTGAAGATTTTGAACATTTCAAAAGCTTCATATTTATGTGTCATCAAGTACACATAACATAGCGATTGTAATCGTCGGTAAAGGTAATGAAGTATCTTTCACCATATCTTGTCATTGTCTTAAAAGGACCACATACATCCGAATGTATGATTCCCAATAAGTCTTTTGCCCTCTCGTTAGCATCACTAAAGGGCAACTTGGTCATCTTACCTTGTAAACAAGATTCACACTTATCAAATAAAACATTTTCATTTGTTTTCAAAAGACCAGTCTTTTCAAGTGTTTGAATCCGATTCTTGTTTATGTGACCAAGACGACAATGGCAAAGATAAGAATCACTTAAACCCATTTTAAGTTTCTTGGTGCTTGTTTGGTAACCAATTCATAGATACCATTAAAAGGCATAGCCTTGAAATAAAATACATCATTCATACAAACATAAATACCATTGTTTACAAACTTTAAATCATAACTATATTGTTTTAAAAGGGAACATAAATTATGTTCCTAGTCAAACTAGGAGCATACAAAATGTTCTTAAGAACAACTTCCAAACCATTTGAAAGTTTCAAAATATGGTCTCCTTGGGCTTCGACATCAACTTTTGCTCCGTTGCCCATGTAGAGACTTGTGTCTCCCTTATTGAAGTACTTATTTCTTTTCAACTCCTACAAAAAATTGCATATGAGTTCCACATCTGGTATCCAATACCCATGTGTTTGAAGAAATAACATTTAAACCAATATGAATCATGAAAGTTGTAGCTAAGGTTTGCCCAGCATCCCTCTTGTTTCTCAACTATTTGAGATAGGTTGGACAATTCCTTTTCCAATGTCCTATCTCACCATACTCAAATCATGGATCGTTCTCCGTTACCTTAGGCTTCTTAAGTTTAGGCTTTGGAGGTTCCGCTTTAGCCTTCCCTTTCCCATTGCCTTTAATGTACCCCTTTCCTTTGGCAACATTTGCCTTGGGATCGGGGAATGGCCTTTTCTTATTTCCTCCCTCATTGATCGAGAGAACAGGTAGAACCTTTCTACCCATCCTTGCCTCGGCTGTTTTGAGCATTGCGTGAAGCTCACCAATGCTCTTGTCCCACCCGTTTATATTGTAATTCATTATGAACGTCTCAAACCTTTTGGTTAGGCCATTAAGGATCAAATCCGTGGCCAGCTCCTTTGAGACGGGGCAATTAATCCTCTTGAGGTGATCAACGTGGCTTTTCATCTTAAGTACATAAGATGATACCGATTGGGTTTCTTCCATGCGACACGCGTGAAGCGCTCGAACCGTTTCGAAGTGCTCTACCCTAGCTTGTTGAAGGAACATTTCCTTTAACTGGGTAATCATGTCATATGCCACAAGATGCTCCAAGTCCTTTTGGAGTTCGGGAATCATAGTTCCCAACATGAGGCAAGAAACCTGCATGGAATCCTTAGTGTATTGAAGCAAATCGTTATAGGCCTCAACATCCTTGGGGCCGGGTTGGTCAGGAATGGGATTGTCAAGGACATAGGCATTTTTCTCTTGCTTGAGAACAATTCTCAAGTTTCGAAAGCAGTCCATAAAGTTATTATGGTTAAGACGATTCCTCTCCAAGATGGTTCTCAGTGATAGGGTATGGACGGTCGGGGTGGTAGCATTATTGTTTGCGGCCATTTCTACAGAATTTACAAAGTTTATATTAGTATTTCTGAAAAATTACATTTTAATTATTAATACCCTTTCATGTCTCATAGACAATTAATAATTAAAATCTAGAATCCAACGTTACATTTAAATGATGGTTAGGTGACCTTTATCCCATTATTTAAATTAACAAGGTAGTCAACATTTGACAATTGCAACCTATTGCAACTTCTAGCTTTATGGGATCGGTTAAACATCTTATGTTTAGTCGGCATGTAAAATCCCATCAACACAATTGTACGCCATGCTTCGGTGACCCTATGCACATGGTTTCCAATTCAAGTCGTCCTACTTACACACACGTGTGAGTTTACACATACAAGTGGTTAGGTGACCTGTATCCCACAAATATGTTAAGCCCACCTCAAACACACAAGTTCCCTAGAAGTGGTTAGGTGACCTTTATCCCACAATTAGTTCTCAAGTGATTCGAGTGTCGTGTAAAAGGATGGTGTTTAACTTGTTTCCAAAGGGATTTAAATTTTCATTAATTCTAGTTATGAAAACTCTATGTACCTTGTATTTGCATGCTTTCAAATACATGGTACCCTATGGTTCTATTTTTAGCAAAACCTCTTTTTATTGAAATCATTAATCCTTTTAATAACCTTTTATTAGTCACTTAATGATTAGAAACCATAAATTTTCAGCTTGTAATGTTGGTTAATAAGTTTGCGAGCATATCCAAATATCAAACAAACATCATATAGCAAACAACCAAACAAGCATAATCAAACAATCACAAGTGCATAACCATAGCCACTAAGTTGACAACACTTGCTTGCCATTACAAGTGTTGTCATTTGGTCTTTCCTAAGGGTTGAACACAACACAAAAGATGAAATCTCTAAAGACCCCCACTTGAACTTGCATCCAAATGCTTCAAGTCCCTCTCTTTGTGTCTTCCCTTTGTGCTTCCAACTTGTGCATCTTCTTTTACAAAATTTACATCCTAATACAAATGTTCTAATAAAAGAAAATACACTTAATCTATCTATTACATCACCATTGAATGAATAAATAAATTACATCCAAATACAAGCACAAAAAAATAATATTACAACCCATTATGAATGAAATCAACCAAAACAAACATTCATTCAAAACTAAACCAACACAAGGTCAAGGCTAGGCTATGCACCAATATGAAACAACATACAAAAACCAAAATAAATCCCCATTTGACCCACATATTTTCAGCCAACATAAACTAATAATATATGTTATGCACCAATATGAAACAACATACAAGAACCATAATAAATCCCCATTTGACCCACATATTTTCAGCCAAATAAACCAATAATATAGGTTTTTTGTCCAAACAAAATAAATCAACCATTTGATATCTATCTTTCAAGGTTTAATCATAAGCATGTAAGATATAACCTTGAAAGATTGGGGATTCACTATATCATAACAAAACAACCCCTATTAGGTTGTTAAAGTCCTATAAAACCAATTTTATAAGGACAAAAGAAGCTAGTCATCCACATATCCGGCTTTAGATGCCAATGTTAGGTTTGTTGGACCATAAACATAGTTGTTTAACCATTTACACAAGAAAACACAGCGAAAACAAACCTTAATATTATGTTTTGTAAACTGAAAATTAAGGCACATAACTTAATATCAACAAACCCAAGGACACAGGATCATATATATGTGTATGAACTAGCTATCAAGAAGAAATAACAACCAAAACAACACATACAAACTGACTTTGTAGAGCTGCTGAAAAACGTGATTTTGATGAAGAGAATGAGGTTCTTGAATGACCAAAACACTAAGGAGAGATGTCCACAAGCTTCCATACCCACAAGCATCAAGCAAAGACCCTTTTGTTAGGATTTCAACACCAAAATCGAACCAAGAAGGGCTGAAAATCCTATTTTCAGCCTTGAACTTCTTCAATAAATTAGAGAGAATATGTTGTTCTTGGTCTTTTGCATGTATGAGAGAGAGATGGAGTGTGTAGCTAGTTAATGTAAAAACTAATACCAAGAAACAAAAGGCACAAACCCCCTTAAAGGGGTGGCCGAAACTTGTTTCAAATGGGGTTCCCCCCAAATATTATTTTTATCATTTGTATTAACTAGTCATTTAGATAAGTTATATAATTAACCCTTTAATTATATAACTCATACACACTTTTTATTACTTGATGTCATTTAGATAATTTAAATAACATTACAAATAATACACATGAATAAAATATCCTTATAAGTTGTTTAATCTCATATGCAACTTATTTAGAAAACCTATTTTCTAAATTGGTGTATTATTTAATTGCTTGATCATATCATCAATTAAATAATAATTGGTGTTTGCTAAGCATGTTATTGGATATGACCCGACTTGGATTATAATGTACTAACCACATGAATGTTCTATGTGTCTTGGGTATAAAGAATCCAACACTGTCTATATATATAAAATAAAAGTAGTCATTAATTTAAGAATTGGTATCTCAAGAATTATTTATAATGGAAATAATATAAATATCATTTTTACTTAAAATGTTGTGTATTTCAGATACACTAATTAGAACAAATACACACCATTCGATGGAGTCACTGATCGCATCAAGTCAAAACATTATTTGTTAACCTAAACTTTAAATTGACACCAAATAAATATTCATGTACATACTTGAATGAAAATATAACTTATACTTATTATCAAATAAATATATATATTTTCAGACAAACGAACATATAACACGAATGGGTCATCAAGTCAAACGTTTTATTATAAAACACACAAGCAGACCAAGTTATATGGATGAAACAATTACATGACCACCCTACACGTAGAAGTATTACTTAGATATAAATGAACTAGGGTGTGCTTTAAGTTGGATTTCACGCATATTATGGCTACTAACACAATTTCTCTACTCGGCCGGTCATGCATCAAGTGAGCTTCACAACCTAAATTTTAACTATTTTTCGGGGGGTAGGGGGTTACATGCAATTTATTATTTTCGTTGGACACTAGTACACGCATATGATTTCACAGGTTATATAAGTAGGTTACATATCGTATTTAGTCCTCTCAAATCAGACCATTAGTTTATTTTCTAAGCAAGGTAATTATGAACAGTATTATTAAGGTTTGACATCCTCTGTCACACCCTCAAAATCCACTTGCGGAGTTTTACCGCGAGGCGTGTGAACAAACCAGGATCACAGTCAATATTTACTCAGAACGACTCTATATGCCATAATTTAAATAAAATCAACCAAAGTACCAACTTTAAACAGTGCGGAAGCGTTTTGAAAACAACCCAAAGAAATAAAAGTATAGCTATGGCAAAACATGTGCCAACCCAAAAGCGTAAACAATAATTATTAAAATGCTAAAATTGTCTTGGGAACCGAGTCTTAGAATGCAAGTAGACCATGCAGTGCTCCTATGGCAAGCAAGCTAATGACCTGAGAATAGCATACTAAAATGTCAACACAATGGTTGGTGAGTTCAAGAGACATTCAAACATAAACAATTTAATAATAGAGATATACAAGTAGCGCATTGTAACAGATAGCTAGTCCATTAACAATAAATATTATTTCATAGTGATTTCACAATTGAAGCTGACTGTGTTACGTTGTTGCCTCCTGTCACGACTTAACAGGTCGTGACAATGTTTGTTAGGACAAATTGCACCCGGTTGATCTCGAGTCACACAGGTGGGGCTCGTCAGACCCAGTAGTACTACCCAAATTTCCCCGCTATTCAATATTAACAATTCGAAAGTGTGAGGACATTTTCATGATATCAACACTATATAATATTGTACACAACTTGAATATATAAAGCGTTCGTGATTTACCAGTATGCTATCTCCCCAAAAGAGATTAATAAAAAGTGGGGCATGAACTCACCTGATATGCGTATAGATACTTAGAGTTTGACTTGTCAAACAGGATAGACAGACAACCTTCAGAGGTTACCTAGATCATATAAGTACATGAGTACGTGTAATCAAAGAACATGTGAAACCCTAAGTACACTACAACCAAGGACTCAAGATTTTAAACAAAACAGACTTGTTTGACCTAGTTGACCGTTGGTGACTTTATGTGTTGAAAACCATTCAAGTAATCATACACATATATCATACATAGCTAACATTCAAACAGATCATATGTATGCTATATCATCCAGGTGTAACACTTAGATCATCATACAACCAAGTATCATACAAGTCATGTGAATCTAGAACATTAACATATCCACTAGTTATAACACAACTAACATGTCACACAAAGATCAAACCACTCACCACATGTCATGTGAAGCCACTCACGACTTCACATCCTAAACCCTGCCAATCCTACTAAGTAGGAGCCTCAGATTCGCACGCGTGTATGATGATCATAACCATATTCATTAACCATATGCATTGCATTCAACAACATCACAACAATCAATTTCCAGTCCCAAACATGATGTCCTACTACTAATCAACATCCAAATCATACATGATCATAAATGTCCAAATATCATTCATGATTACCCCGACATCACATACAACCAAATTACCATGTTCTACCACATTAGAATTTATCCATGATCCTACTAACATGCTCCTAACATCCCAAACATGTTCAAACTACCATTTTTCAGACTTTATGCAAATAAAGTTTCCCTTTTGGGAAAGTACATCCCAACATCTATCAACCACCCAATGTATTCATGAATCCATCATAATTATACCATCTCAAGCTCATAACAATATCTAGACATGATCAACAATACCTAATCACCATAATCTAACAATCTTCATGAACAAAAGTTTCTACTTTTGGCAAGCTATGAACGACAACATCCATTCAAAGATTTCTAGCATTCATAACAACAATCTAGCATCTAATCATCATCATGAACACATCCATAACATCAATCCATCACTAGATCATCATTACATGCAAAATAAAGTTACTATTATTAGTAACCTATGAACACCAACTTCAATTCACCAATTTCTTGAAAAATCAATGTAACCTAGCATTCATACAACCTACTAATCATCATACATTCATCAACAATCATCAAATTCACATAATCATGCCATTTTCGAACTAGGTTTTGCTTCGTAATCAAAGTTCATGATCAATCCACTAAAAACATAGAATTCATGCATAATCAACGTTAAACAACATGTAATCAATCCAACTAACATACTAACATCATCAAACAACATCAAATTCGACCCTATGAAGCCCCATTCACGCATTTAGGTTCGACCCTCAACAAGAATCCACAAAAACACGAAAAATCTAACCTTTAAACGTGCTATAGCTTGCAATTGATGATTCCTACGTGTTGTATGCCTTGTAATCGAACCAAATCGATGCTTTGATGCTTGTTCTAGGTCAAAATCGCAATGGTGAGAGGTTGAGAGGTGAAGTCGCGGCCGAATAGGGGTGGGGGTTAGGGTTTGGGTGTTTTGTTTAATTTTAATTTCCATATTTACCCTTTTAGCCCTTGTAATTTGTATTTTATAAAACTAGGCTTTAAACTCTTTGTAAAGTGTTTTTAACTTAATAATATAAAGATATAAACTAATGAAAAACATTTATATCTTATCTTTATAAAAACACAAGACATACGAATAAATGGGCACGTTTCCGCGTTACGCGATAAAATTCACCGTTAACGTTTAAATTGTGTAAACACATAAGCATAACACAATAATCACATAATCAATTAGATTCTCATTAATTTAACATTATCCATTATTATTAGGTCACCAACGTTAAACGACAACTAGTGTGTGTTCACGACACGTGTATGCAAGACTTAACGGAACTAACGGAGTTTGGTAACAGAAATTTGCTGGATGTCACATCCTCCACTCGAGTTAGGCGTGCTAACTTTGACTGTAGGTCAAAATGAGTGCATTATTAGTCTATTCACCCCCGATGCATATGATAGACATAAGTATGGACATTCTATTATATTTAAGTCTAGTTTAGTTTCTGATGTGCTTATGTGTTATTGTCACATTGCATATAAAATAATCAACTCTTGGATAATCTTGTGATCCATCACATTGATTACTTTTACCATTTAACATGTGAACTCACAAACACTATTTACTATTTATTGATCGAAGTTTTTATCACATGTTTTCTAGGTAATCAAAATTGCATTAAGGTTAGCTTGCATGGAGTCACATCTCATTTAGGGTCATCAATGCTTTTGAATATATAATATTTCTAATGTAATGTAATGTGTTAAAAAATTATGTTTCTACATTTATTTCCACGCTTAAACTCTATAAAAAATTATTTAATTTTTGAAATGACATGCGGCGAATATTTTACAACTTCATGTAATGGTCGATCAATGAAAATGATTTCATGGTCATCATGCCCCTAGGAAATCACCATGATTGGGGTGTGACACCCCAAAACACAAGGGTTCCAAATGGACATCACATTAATAGAAATGGTCTGAGTTGAAGAAGTTAGTGATTAAGGAATTCTGTCCTCACAGAGAGATGGACAAGGTAGAAAGAGATTTCCTATAGCTGGAGGCGGGAACGATGACACACCAGCAGTACACCACTAAATTTAATGAAATGGCGTGGCTGGTGCCCGATCAAGTGACACCACTGTCACGAAAGATTAAAAGATACATCCAGGGGCTGCCAACGGATATCCGTAGGCATATGATCGCTGCCCGGCCGAGCACTTTTAGGTCGGTGGTTGATTTGGCTGGTAGATTATATGATGAGCACGAGGTGGTGGTGGCTGAGGTGATGAAGACTAGTGGGGATGGAAGGAATAGAAATGGGAAAGATTTGGACGTGGTGGTTTTATTTTAAACAACAAGAAGGTGAAGGTGAACGCCGTGGAGTGTCATCAAGATCAGGGCTGAGGAGGTGTGACAAATGTGGAAAGGAGCATACTGGTGAGTGCAGGATGGGGATGAACGTATGCTTAAGGTGTGGCCAGCCTGGCCACATCGCTAGAGACTGTAAGAAGCCGAGGGCGGAGCTCTGGAGCGGAGAAGAAGAAGCCGGAGGAAGGAGGGCAGAGGGTAAGTGCTAAAGCTTGCACTATGACCCGAGAGGAAGCCAGAGCTGATCCCGATGTTGTGTCAGGTATGTTTCTAGTAAACCAAACTTGTGCTTCTGTATTGTTTGATTCCGGTGCTAGCAGGAGTTTTATTTCCACTACTTTCTGTGCTAAGTTGCCTGTTAGTAGTAGAAAGATCAGTACACCATTCGATGTAGAAACTGCTATTGGTAAGTCCACTAGAGTTACTGATGTGATAGAGGACTGTGCCATAGAACTAGAAGGTCATAGGTTTGCTGCTAGGTTACACGTGATACCCCTAGGTGGATTTGATGTAGTACAAGGGATGGACTGGTTAGAAACCTATGAAGCAAACATTGTGTGTCGCAAGAAGATGATTCGGTTAGTTGCGTGCGATGGGAGTTTGGTTACGATTTATGGAGATCGCGTTACTACGATCCCGAAGATGATTTCAATGGCGGTGGCGGGGAGGTGCATAAGACGTGGATGTAGTGCCTACTTGGCCTACGTAAAAGATGTGGATGCGTCGGTACCGCAATTATCCGAAGTACTAGTGGTGTGCGACTTTCCGGACGTATTCTCGGAAGACTTACCCGGCGTGCCACCGGATCGCGAGATTGAGTTCCAAATTGATTTGATACCCGGTGCTCAACATGTTGCTAAAGCACCGTATCGGTTAGCTCCCACAGAAATGAAGGAACTGATGGAGCAGTTGCAAGAGCTACTCGATAAGGGGCTCATTAGACCGAGTATCTCTCCCTGGGGTGCTCCGGTCCTGTTTGTGAAGAAGAAGGATGGTAGCATGAGGATGTGCATCGACTACCGTGAGCTGAACAAGCTGACAGTGAAGAACTGATACCCCTTACCGAGGATTGATGATTTGTTTGATCAGCTTCAAGGTGCCATTTGGTTTTCAAGGATAGATCTTCGATCTGGTTACCATCAGCTGAAGGTGAAGGAGCAGGATATCCCTAAAACAGCTTTTCACACACGCTACGATCACTATGAATTCCTTGTTATGTCATTTGGTCTGACCAATGCGCGAGCTGCTTTTATGGATTTGATGAATCGAGTGTGTCGGCCAATGTTAGATAAATCAGTGATTGTGTTTATTGATGATATCCTGATTTATTCAAAGAGCGAGGAGGAGCATGCCGATCACATTCGGGAGGTGTTAGAGACCTTAAGAAGGGAGAATTTGTATGACAAATTCTCCAAGTGCGCGTTCTGATTACACGAAGTTCAATTCTTAGGTCACGTGATAAATCCCGAGGGGATTATGGTAGACCCTGCTAAGGTGGAGGCTGTGATGCAATGGAAGTCTCCAAAGACGCCATCCGAAATTCGTAGTTTCTTGGGGTTAGCGGGATATTATCGAAGGTTCATTCAGGACTTCTCCAAGATAGCTTCCCCGTTGACTAAGCTGACCCATAATGATGTAAAGTTCGTGTGGGGTGAAAAGCAAGAAAGGGCTTTTGAGAAGTTGAAGACCAGACTGACCCAAGCCCCTGTCTTGTCATTCCCCGAAGGAAGCGAGGATTTGGTGGTATATTCAGATGCTTCTTACTCGGGGTTGGGGTGTGTATTAATGCAGAGAGGGAAGGTTATAGCCTATGCATCACGACAGTTGAAAGTTCATGAGGTCAATCATCCCACTCATGACTTGGAGCTAGCAGTCGTGGTCTTTGCATTGAAGATTTGGAGGCACTATCTGTATGGGACGAAGTGTACCATTTCACTGACCACAAGAGTTTGAAGTACTTTTTCGAGCAGAAGGATCTAAACATGAGGCAAAAACGATGGTTGGAGCTCATAAAGGATTATGATTGTGAGACCCATTACCATCCGGGCAAGGCCAACATGGTGGCTGATGCTCTTAGCCAAAAGGAGAGGCCCGAGCCGATTCGAGTGAAAGCATATCAAATGATCATGACCTCTGATGTAATGAAGCAAGTCAAGGAGTTTCAAGATGAGGCATTAAAATAAGATCATCTAAACTCTGAAAAAATGAGAGGTCTAGTTGGGGAATTGGGTGAAAACACACTTGGTGTTAAAACTCGATTTGGATGGGTGTGGATTCCTCGTTTCGGGGATCTACGTGTGAGGATTTTGGATGAAGCTCACAAGACTCACGACTCCATTGATTCTGGTGCCACAAAGATGTATCAAGATATGAAGAAAGATTATGGTGGCCGGGTATGAAGCGTGACGTGGTGGAGTATGTGAGTAAGTGCCTTACTTGTTTGCAAGTGAAGGCTGAACATCAGAAGCCGTATGGGAAGATCCAACCTTTGGATATACCGGAATGGAAGTGGGAGCACATCACCATGGATTTCATAACGAAGTTACCACGTACT
Organism: Flaveria trinervia; assembly: GCA_025506515.1. Classification (NCBI taxonomy): domain Eukaryota; kingdom Viridiplantae; phylum Streptophyta; class Magnoliopsida; order Asterales; family Asteraceae; genus Flaveria; species Flaveria trinervia. The sequence continues at coordinate 12,037,397 of CM046456.1, read as the reverse complement.
CTGAAAGGGTACGATGCCATATGGGTGATTGTCGACCGTCTGATGAAAAGTGCTCACTTCCTACCGATCCGCGAGACATATTCATCCGAGAGGTTGGCTGACCTATTCATCAAGGATATTGTAACTCGTCATTGTGTGCCGGTGTCCATTGTGTCTGATCGTGACACCTGGTTTACATCTAAATTCTAGAAGAAATTCCATGATGCCATGGGGACGAGGTTACATATTAGCACGGCTTATCATCCCCAAACTGATGGTCAGTCAGAAAGGACTATTCAGACACTGGAAGACATGCTTCGGGCTTGTGTGATTGATTTTGGGGGAAGTTGGGATGACCACTTACCGTTAGCTGAATTCTCGTACAACAATAGCTATCATGCCAGCATTGGCATGCCACCATACGAGATGCTATACGGTAGGAGATGCTAACACCCGTTTGTTGGGGTGATATTGGTCAAAAGGAATTAGGGAGCGTCAAGTTAATCGAGGCTACGACTGAGAAGCTTGACAAGATTAAAGCCTTCATGAAGGCAACTAAAGATAGGCAGAAGTCGTATGCCGATATACGACGCAGACCGATCGTGTTCTAGGTAGGTGACCGGGTTATGTTGAAGGTCTCACCTTGGAAGGGTATTATCTGATTCAGGAAGCGGGGCAAGTTGAGCCCAAGATATATAGGCCTTTTCCGAATCATTGCTCGAGTAGGAGAGGTGGCCTATAGGTTGGAGTTACCAGATGAGTTAAGTGAGATTCACCCGACATTCCATGTATCTCATGTGAGAAAGTGTTTAGCTGATGAAGACATGATTGTTCCACTAGAGGATATCGAAGTAGACGAAAGGCTCAATTATGTGGAGCAACCAGTGCCAATCATCGATCATAAAGAGAAGAGGCTGAGAAATAAAGTGGTTTCTCTTATGCGTGTACAGTGGAAGCACAAGAAGGGATCCGAGTCTACATGGGAAATTAAGGAGGAGATGAGGCAGCATTATCCTCATCTATTCGAGGAATTACAGGTTTTGGGGACGAAACCTATATAAGGGGGTGGACTTGTAGCACCCGGTTATTTTAAAAAGACAAGAAATGAAGAATAAAAGAAAGAAAAGCAATAAAGTCCAAGTGGAGGGACTAAAAGTGTCCAAAAAGGACAAATCTTTCAAAAGTTGGTGTAAAGGTGGGCATCGCCGCCCACCCTCCCTTCACATCACACTTTCTTTCGGTTTGAGAGAGAGAGAGAGAGTAGAACTTCGAGTTTTGAAGAAGAAGAGAAGAAGAAATCGAATTCAAGGTAAGAATTCGTGGCTTTTAAGTGTTTATGACGGGTTTTATCCCGGTTACATGCTTATGTGGTTGTGTATGTGCTCGGGTGTGTGTGTTTGGTGTTGTTTTACGTGTTTGAACTCATTTGCAAGCGGGTTAGAAAGAAAGAAAACACCCAAGTTACATCAGGTGAGTTCTAGACCCCGGTTTTCACTTGTTTTAAACTATCTTTGGGGCTAAAAATGTATTAAAATGATTTTTCAAGTTTATGTGTGTTTACCCGTATGTATTCTGCATGTTGGATGTTAATTCTTGAATGCTTATAGGTTATTCATGTTTAGAATAGCTAAATTAAGCTTAGAACAGACGGGTTTGATGATTGGGTTTGAAAATAGACTAGAAACATGTTACACAGGAGGTCCATGCACCTAGATAAGGCTCATGCGCCTGAAAAATGCCTTAGAAAGATTCAAGTGAAACCCATGTGCCTGAACAATAGCCCATGCGCCTAAGATTTGCCTTAGAAATGTTTAAGTATAGCCCATGTGCCTGAACAGTCGCCCATGCGCCTAGAAATATTAGTCGGACGACTAAGTGTAGGGCCATACGCCCCAATAGTGCCCATGCGCCCAAGTGGCTCATGCGCCTAAGTGGCTCATGCGCCTAAGTGGCTCATGCGCCTAAGTGTCCATGCGTCCGAATAACTCATGCGCCTAAGTGTTCATACGCACGAATAGTGCCCATGCGCCTGAATAGTTCATGCGCCTAAGTGATAAAATGATTAAGTGTTGGCTGATGCGCCTACATAGTGATGAAACGCCCAAACAGGGCTCATGCGCCCAAATAGTGCCAAAGCGCCTAAGCACTTAGAAATTTTTACAGAAATTTCTAGGAGTCTGTGCTTTTAGGGTTTTGACCGAGGGTTGACGGGGGCTTATTTATAATGATGTTTCATGTATGGTTATGATTGTTCCTTATTATTATTATTGATATTATTATTATTACTTATAGTATGTGACTTTATGTGGCATGTTTATTATCGTAACGTAAAGTATATCGTAATAATAAAGTGAAAGAGCAATAAAGAAAAGAAGAGGAACATTAATAAAAATGTTAACAAGTCTTGCAAGCTTACAGGAGGTACACGACCATGTTGTCGTTAGCTCAATTGTGCTGCGGGTTAGCTACCCTATTATGCACACAGGGCCAATCAATTGAGATTGACAGGACCTTTGCAGCGTGTCCTGGGTGATTGGGTTGGCCTTGTATACAGTACACAGAGCCCTTTTGAGGGATATAGTTGACCTTTTCGAGGGATACAGTTGACCCTTTCGAGGGATATAGTTGACCCTTTCGAGGGATATAGATGGCTCATCACCCGTTTTCCATCGCGCATACAGTTGGGGTATTGCTCATTGGTCCATACAGAAAGTGAAAGATATACAGAACAGACAAGGGATACAGTAAAGAGAACGAACAATATATGTTCATATAGTTAATGCGTGCTCGCATATACAGTACAGAGTTGTATTTTACAGAAAAGAGTATTTTTATATACAACATATAGAAAGTATTTTATTACTTTAAAACTAGATTTCACTCAGCGACGCTGACTTTTATACATTTTCAGTTGGCATGTAATTATTGTGAGGATGGCACGAGGGTGAAGCTACTCGGCAGGAAAAGACTAACATCCATTCGTATTCTATGTTGTTGTTGTTTTGTAATGCGGTAAAACAATTCTTTTGTAAATAGTAAAATGATGATATATTGCTTAACAATAGTGTTCTAAATGATATGAATGGTTTTTGATAAATTATTTCCGTTGCTTAAGTTTGTATAATTATAAGGTTTAATGTTTTAGCTGCTGTGATTAACCAACTGTAAGGTCTCCGGGAATGAGGCCTTACAAAAAACATAATAATTTTATTTATGTTTTTCAACTCACGTGATATCTGCTCATTATTGTGTATTTAATACAGTTGATTGTGTCTTTTTGTTCTTTATTATATATTTTTGAACAATTTTGTTGGTGAAATAACACTATTGTTTAATTATAGTATATAAAACACAATGATATAATAACAACTAATTACTCTAAAATGACATAAATGATATAAAACATAAAACACAATGATAAAATGTTTTATTTTGTTTTTTGTTCGTGATTGTGTTATACTACACACAATGAGTTTTGAGAAAATAAATTAGTAAAATAATGAGTTTTGAGAAAATAAATTAGTAAAATAATATCAGTGTGCACCTCTAATTGTAATACACAATTATAAGATAACAACACACATTAATAAGATATAAAAAACAATAACAAAAATAACAAGAAATGGTTTAAAACGTAAACAAAATCATAAATACATATATATAATTAAAAATATATATATGACTCAATGACATGAGTTATTTATAATATTCTAATTATCAAGTTTTTAGTGCATCAAATTTTGTACCTTAAGCTTAGTGTGCTGTACTCACTTTTGGTTTTTTAATCTTTATTTTTTAGTTTTAATCTCAATACTTTTGCATCTTTTACAATTTAACCCTTATGAATTTTTACTTTTCACTTTACCCTTATACTTTTCATATTTTTACAAGTTTTTCGTTTTACGTTTCGGCCTAAATTTTACGAGTTAACACACTGCAACATGTGCGCGTGATTTTAGGTTTGCGTGTATGTTTTTCTTTTAACGGCCTGTCACAACGCGCGAGTACTATATCAACATAGTTATTTTTTAGTGTTTTTACGTTTTGGTTTAACGTTTTATGTCTACTTTTCCGTTCATTTTTATATTTTTTTAATACGAGTTTTTTGGATGTTAGTAGTTGCTAACGGTAGTATGACAATTTTGTTACTTGACATGATTTTACGCCCCATCGCAATGCGAGAGGTTTAATACTAGTTTAACACAATTATCAAAATGTTCTTTTTAAAACAATAGAATTAAATACGTCAATACTGGGATTTTTTAAAAGTTTTTAGATTAAATATTTTTTTAATAATGCTACCCCACATTGATTGGGCTTAAGGGAATAAGAGGGCAACGCCCTTTGCGAAATCCAAAGGACAATGCCTTTGTTTACTATGCTCCAAAAGTTACTACGGGATCGTTTCTTTTATAGAAGAATTTTTTTTATCAATTGCTTTTGGCCTCTGGTTTGTTGGTTCTAAACCAATTGTCTAAATTTTCTTTAAACCTCAGTTGGTTTAAAGTGTGGTATGTTGTAGCCTTGACATAAAAATCAGACACGACATGATAAGACACGAACACGATAAGTGTTATCATGAACACGACATGATAACTAATAGTATTATTTTTTCTAGATACGAAGACAAACCTTTTTAGAAACAGGTTGCACGATACGACCTGTTAAGAAACACGATAAGAATCACACGTTTAGTGAGACAAAAATTAATTAAAGTCCATCAAAATACTGAATATACCATAATTTTTAGCAAGATAATCTTTGATATTTTCAAAACAAAAGTCAATAAAAAGTCTATTTTAACTGATAACATAGTTTAGCAAGGTAATATACAAAGTACAAATAGGGCTCAGGTGGAGGCCGAAGACTCGATGGGTGATACTATGATAGTCTTATTTGATTGAAGCGGTTGGGCAAGGAATAATGTTTTTAAATTAAACATGATAAATAATGGCATATCACACACACACACACCACACACACACACACACACACACATATATATATATATATATATATATATTATATATATATATATATATATATATATATATTAACTATTTTAATAAGCTATAAATATAAACAGGTCTAAATATGTGCGTAACATGTTAACAAGTGTTTGATCTGTTAAGACACAATTTTTATTGTGTCTTTAACGTGTCGACATGATAACGACACGAAACATGTTAAGTTCAAACACAAAACCTGTTAACTTCATGTTGTGTCGTGTCGTATTAACAGTTTCGTGTCAAATAATGCCACCCCTACTATGTTATGAGCTTCATATATGACAATGTCAATATTTAACATCTTGTCCTATTAACTTTTTATATAATTTTACTGGTTGGCAAGTAAAAAAAAACCTATTGCAATTATTAATGTCCCTTGTTTGTCATTCAAACTAGAGGTCCCAAAATATTGAAAATAGATTTTTATCCGTAACAAAAAAAAATTGAATTATGAATTTGGTTTTTGGCTTGGTTTCTAACCTAGATTGAATTGTGAATTCGATTTCCGGTTGTATATAACTTTTGAATTCGGTTTGTTAAGTTGAACCAAATTTAACCAAATGTAATATATTATATTAATGTGTTATTATATGTTTAGTTTGACTACCCAAGCCTTAAAAATTTAAAGTGCACTTAATTTGAACTAAATAACTAAATTTAACGGAATCCAAACCGAATTGAATTTATTTTGACATATTCTTGATTCGGTTTGGTTTCTAGTAATTTCTAAAAGAATTTCAAAACTGAATGAGAAGTTAACAAAAGCGATTCAAAATTCCTGCAACTTGACAACGGAGTACTACATGAAAACAATGGTGTAAATTCATTCAACCGCTCAAATAGCATTAAACATGTTAGATCAAGTTCCATCTACTTCAAAATATATATATATATATAATATATATATATATATATATATTATATATATATATATATATATAATATATATATATCAAAATAGGTTACTGACCTGTATACTATATAAGTTGAATAGGAGACATATAAAAATACTTTATTAATTTGTTTTAATTTAAAAAATCATTAGCATACTAAATCTTATGATATGTAAACTAAAAAATTTGAGTTAGGATTATAAAAAAAATAAGTTTTTGACTATTAGACATTAAAAAAACCCATGTAACATACAAATTAATCTTTGAGTTAAGTTCGGTTTTGCTCATTGAGGTTTGACAAAAATAACTATTTTTTTCTTCAAATTATTAAAAACATCAATTTATCTCCAAAGTTCTAAATTGTTTCAATTTCAATCTAAAAGTTTCAATTAGTCGTTTCAACTTGATCCAATATAGTGAAACTTTTGGATTAAAACTAAAACTGATATTTTAAAAATTTTGGAGTAAAATTGTTATTTTTGTCAAATATAAACAAGCAAAATTAAAAATAACTCTTAATCTTTTACTAATCATATATAGATTTTTTAAACGTGGATATATAAAAACTAGTTATATTACAAACAAATGTATAGAGGCCCACACGTCAATCGTTATATCATCGTTCCTTCCCCCTTCCCACAATCCTTCATTCTGAAAGAAAAAAAAAAACATTCCTTTCGAAAGAAAATACACTCTCAAAGTCTCACACAATTCAAATTATTCATCCAAATTGCTGCATACATACATTTATCATCAGATCCACTGCAGAAATCAGCATAATCCTCTGATCATTTCATATTTTTAAGCTCATCAATTGTCAGGTTCGTCTTATCTGCACCAATTGAGGTATGATAGTTGATCACAGCATCATACGCACTTCACTCGTTCAAATTCTGTTAGCAGATTATTCTATCGATGATGATAACTGAGACTGATTGTTGTCCGTTTGTCTTTTCAATTGGTGCAACTGTTGTTTGATTTTTCAATTGAAGATTTGCAGAAGAGATGAGTGAGGTGTTTGAAGGTTACGAACGCCAATACTGCGAGATCTCTGCGGGATTGTCGAACAAGTGTACGTCGGCTCGTGTGCTTGATGGAGGTGAGTATAAAAAACCCTAAAACCCTAATTCGATTCTCCCTAGTTGTTATAATGTTTAAACATGAGATAATATAGAGTTTAAGTTTGTTGATGGTATGTGTTCCACCGGTTTGTTGATTGCTATACGTCTCAATCGTAATTGATGATCACCGTCAATGCTATGTGGATTGAGACACTTTTTGTCCCACTAGGACTTGAACTCACAAGCCCTTGGTTGTGGAGCACATAATAATATCTAGATAGTGCTTGGCTAAAGACGTGTCGGTGAGTCTATTCTTGTCATCTACTGTATAGATGATGCAATGAGAGAAGGAGAAGCTTTGATCTCCTACTTAAAAGTTAAAACTATTGTTGGTTGTTTCTTATGTGCATTTTTTAGTCTCTTAATATCTTTTTGTTACTAAACAACAAACTGGATATTGTAATATTGTTTTATCATGTGGGTATCATAGAGGCACTGGGAAAGTTTGCATAAGATCGCTGCGTTTGAAGCCGTCGGTTTTATTCACTTGGTATTGATTGAGTTGCGCAAGGCTTCTAATGCTTCTCTAGTTGCCTTTATTTTCCGCAATTGTGACCATCTACATGCAACATGGTTTGTGGGATGCGATGTGATTGTTGCACACCAAGTTAGACTGATATGCAGCATGCCTTGGGTTCTTTATGGTGTGACGTTTAGTTGAAAATAGGATATTAATACATTAGCAACCATAGTCAGAATTAAAATACATACACGCATCACTAAATTTAGCATTTTACTAAGGAAAGATACCTTGGCTCAGTAGGTCAGTAAGGCAGTAACCATTATTAGGAGCTTTTGTTTAAACCATTCTCAGGATACTATGGTTTTGAAGGAAAATTTTGTCATTTAAATTATTTGCTTTTACCTTTTTACAATCTATGGCGAGTTCTTCATCATTGCACTTTGTGTTCCCATTCCCAGTGAAGCAATTCGAAAGGCTTCAAATGCTTTATGGGTCCATACATGATGAAATTTCTTGATGTTATTGGATGTTTAGCATTTCGTTAATGCTTATGGTGTTGATATAGAGTTCTCACTTTTACAATGGCTGCTGTGTTGTTTTCTATGTTTTTCCTTCAATCCTTATCATCCTCCGGCTTTTTAAAATGAAGATGCACTTTTCTTTACTTGCAGAGCAAAAGAAACAGAAACTTTCTGAAATAAAAGTTGGACTCAATGAAGCTGAATCTCTGGTATTGTATCGTCCTGTTATTGTTAAATAATTTCTTGTATATGTGATGGTTGATGCAGTGTTGTAAAAATCGCTAGGCGCTAGTCGGGCGGTGAGGTGGGGACTAGGGATTAATCGGTTTGGAGATTTTATAGGTATTTTTTTATAAGTTATATATATAGTTAGGATTATTATACTTCAAACATAATTAACTAAACATAAAAATAACAATCAAGTGTTTTAAAGTTTAGAGATCAAATATTTCAACACAATATATATAATATACCACAAAATTCACAATATATATATATATATAATAATAATATATCACTATATCAGTAAATCACAAATCACAATTTCACAAATCAATTCTTTACCAAGAAGGCAAGAAGAGAACGGAGCTGCTGCGCAAGAAGAGAACCGGAGCTGCTGTTGCTGCCTGCTGCTGCTGCGGTCGCCACGCAAGGAGAGCGCCGCTGCTGCTGCGGTCGCCGGAGAAGGGACTCGATTACACTGGAGCGAGGCCGCGAAGGGGGTTTGCCGGAGCGAGGGAGGTTCGCCGGAGCGAGGGAGGAGGTGATTTTAGGTTAAATGGGTTTCCCTCTTTTGAATCAGATCTAAATAAGCAAAAAATTAAGGTTGACCGACTTTGACCGTAACCACCGCTTAGGCCCGATTACACCGACTACCCCCGATTTTCTCCGATTACTGCCGCCTGGCTCCGCCTAGCGCCTAATAGCTCCGACTAGCCATAATCGGCAAGGCTAGGGGCCGACTAGCGATTCATCCCCGCCTAGTCGGCCGCCTAGCCCGCCTTTTACAACACTGGGTTGATGTATTCTTGGAATATTGGAACAGATACGGAAAATGGACCTAGAGGCGAGAAGCCTGCAGCCAAATCTGAAGGCCGTGCTCCTTGCCAAACTAAGGGAATACAAATGTGATCTGAATAATACGAAGAGTGAAGTTAAACAAATTTCTTCCACTGACTTAAATCAGGCTGCTCGAGATGAGTTGTTGGAATCAGGAATGGCAGATGCAGCAACGGTATGCTTACTAATCTTGTTTCTTACACCCCCTACTTTTTTTAAAATTATGGCGTATTCTAAAAAATGTCAATTTTTAATGAAATTATACTAATTTCTAAAGTCACAGGTTTCAGCAGATCAAAAAGCGAGACTACTTATGTCAACAGAAAGATTGAATAAAACCAGTGACAGAGTGAGTGAAAGTAGAAGGATAATGTTGGTGACTGAAGAACTAGGTGTTTCTATTCTTTATGATCTAAACCAACAACGACAGTCGCTCTTGCATGCCCATGGATCAGTATGTCTATTTAGCATCATTTACATTATATCTGCTTTACTTGCATACACTACTAAATTTACTAGCAACTACTCTCTCTCATCATGCACAATATAAATTTCTATGATTTTTTATTGGCAAAATGAGCGGGTTGGTTAATAAGTCAATATGGCTTGTTTTAGTGTGGGCTAAAAAAGGTGGGGTTAGGTTGATTCATATTTTTGGCAAGTTTGCTCTCTTTTATGTAACCAGTTAAATACGATAACAATCAGGCTCTTCAAAATGATTTAGGAGGTTGTAAACATTAAAAGTACATGTTTTTCAATGTTCAACCTGTTTGACATGTTTTTCTTTTTGCTACATTTGTTAGATTTGATCCTCTAGCAATATACAATAAACCAAATGAAATAGTAAACGTGCCAAAGTTGTCTCATCTATTGGAAACTGAAACTTACAGTTTTGCCTTTCTACGTTCCAGCTTCATGGAGTCGACGACAACATAGGCAGGAGTAAAAAGATTTTGACCAAAATGGCAAGGCGGATGAGCAGGAATAAGTGGATCGTCGGTTCCATAGTTGCTGTACTTGTTCTTGCCATCATCTTGATCCTCTACTTCAAGTTGAAGTAGTGTATCAAGCAAGATTGTCTTGTTTGATACTCCATTTCTTTGATCAACCCCTTTTTTAGTTATGTTATTGCTGTGAGTCTGCTTTCATTATGTTTTCATGTCTATTTTTCATAATGAAAGGAAGTTTTTATTTCTTTTTTTTTCTCATGTTGTGTAATAATTGATCTGTGTATTAATCCTACTCAAGAAGTATTATTCACTCTTGTGAGGATGCAAAATGAAATACATTCAAGCTGGTCTTTTAAAATCAGGTTCGTTATCCTTATAATTATATAAAAAATATTCTTTTTTTCTTGTTTTAAATTAAATAATAATTTTTATACATTTATAATTATTTTTATTGCTTATTCATTGATAACTACTTTAAAAAATATTGAAAAATTTTATAGGGGTTAAAATTGTGATTTTTTAAATATACAGATAAACAGTAATATTTTCTTTATTCTTTGCTTATAACCACTTACAACTATTTTTTAAAATGTAAGGAATACACTCATTTATAACATATAATAAAAGAATGTTTTTTTGAGACACGTGTAATCATTCTATTATATTAAATGATATGTGTCATTATTTTAATATATCAAAAAATCATTTTTCTGTTACTCTTTCATAATAAATACAAAATTTATAAAAATAATCAATTTGACTTTTTTTTACTAAACTATGTTAAAACAAATATATTTATATTTATATTTATTGTCTCTCTCATATTAAATGATAATTATTTTAAATAAATAAACTAAATTATTAAACATCTAAAATATATATATTCTTATTTTATAATTTATTAATACATATTAAATTATATTTTTATAGACATTTTATTTTTACATATAGAGTAATGGTGTAGAGATTAATGAAAAGGCTGATGCAACCTAAACATCTTAAGTCTTTCCTGCATGCTGCACAAGTGCATTAAAGAAGAAGCTTAGGAAGTTTCACACATGAACAGAAAACACTCTAAGTGTGAAATCTTCCGAAGCCAAGACCAATATCTTCCGAAGCCAAACATGAAGTCTTCCGAAGCCTCTGAGACAAAGTCTTCCGAAGCCTCTGAGATAAAGTCTTCCGAAGCTTCAAGTTCACGAAGACAGATTTCTTCCGAAGACTTTTAGTAACATGTTTTATCTGATGTACTGTTCCATAAAGCTGGACACCTTTCCGCTGCACCTCAGCAAGTCACCAACTTACATGAGTTGGTGAAAAGGTCCATGCTTTTGGTAACTGTACATTAAGGTCTTGAGTCTGTAACTTTCTACTTTATGTACTTTATCCTTTTTGTAATAGATAAGGATGTGAGCTATGGCATGTCATAGTCACAAGTCAAAAGGCAATCTGCCTTTTGACTCTACAATTGATTTTGTTTGTGTTTAGTCAATTGTATCCAGCTGGCTTTCAAAGTATAGCCGGCTGTAGGATGTAGTATAAGTATCTCATGTTCTTGTATCTTTTAAATATGCTTTGTAACACTTGTAATAGAACATAGAGAAGGCAAAATACTGCATTCTTGAAAACCATACACTTGTGTTCTTTGTGTTCTGTCTCTTGCTTTACTTGTGTTCTTAGTATCTCAACACTTGGTTAATCCAGTTTACTATTTGATTAAAGTTTAGTTAATCTCCTCTTTGTGTTGTTGTGTTGTAACTAATCCTTCAACGATCCTGCATCCGGTATCAGAGTTATTCAGGCTCTTGATATAAGATCTCACCATCTTAAGATCCCTCACACACACAAATACTAAACTTTTCAAATGGCAGCCATTTCCAAAACTGATATGAAAACTGGATCCATGAACAAGTCCCCATTGATCACTCTTGATGAGTTTGATAACTGGTGTTTAAGAATGGAAGGTTTCATCAGGTCTCTTGATTCAAGAATGTGGGAGTATTGAGAATGGACCTTTCATACCCACCACCCCTTCTGCTACTGGTGCTGGTATGATCCCCAAAGATGTGGCTAACTACTCTAATGAAGATAGGAAGAGAGTAGAGATGGACATAAAAGCCATTACAGCCCTTCAAACTGCCCTTCCAAACTCTGTATACAGAGGTTTCAAGAAGTGCAAAACAGCCAAGCAGCTGTGGGATGCACTGAAACTGATGTATGAGGGTTCTTCTGAAGCCAAGGAGAACAAGAAGGATCTCCTGAAGCAGCAGTTTGAAAACTTCACCTTCAAAACAGGTGAAACCATGACTCAGCAGTATTTCAGGTATGTTGAGATTGTGGATACCCTAGTGGATGGAAGAGTTTCTCTTGAAAATAGAGACATTGTAAGGAAGTTCATATCCTCACTTCCTAGGCAATGGACACACTACTGTGTGGTGATCAAGAGAACTGAAAATCTCAAAACTCTTACTCTAACAGAGTTATATGGGATTCTCAGTGGCTACCAGATGGAGATAAACATGCAAGGTTCATCTGGCAACTCCAACAATCAAATGGGTTCAGCCCTACATGTGATTGAAAAGGATAGCATAGAACCCAAACATCATCTCTTATGCTACCCTGACAATTCACCAAAGGGTCCTTTCATCACCTTCCCAAAGACACCAAAGGAGAACTACACTCAAGGAAGCCCATTCCAAGAGACAAGCTCTTCTCAAGCTTTTGTGTCTTCTGATGAAAGTTGTGGCAACTCTCTTTTCACTCTTGAAGACCTGGACTGTATTCATCCAGATGATCTGGAGTATATGGAAATAGTCCAGCAGATGGCTCTTCTCACTCACAAAGCCAAGAAGTTCTACAAAAGAACTGGAAGGAAGTTTCCAAGCAATGCAACCAGTGGAAAGTTTGGACTGGATAAAGGCAAAGTCAAGTGTTACAACTGTAACTTGATAGGCCACTTTGCCAGAGAGTGTAAGGCACCTAGAACAAATGGTGGCCAAACACAATCCAGACCAAACTACACTGACAAAACTCTCCATAATAAGATGTCAAAGCAGCAAGCTGCTATTGCGGTTGAAGAAGGAGGCTTTGACTGGAGCTTTTAGGTGGAAGATGCTTCTCCAAACCAAGCACTAATGGCTGATCATGATGATGCCAAGGTATTAGAACATCTCTGTACTCCTGAATGCATTGCTAAAGTTAACAGGTACAGGTCCTACAACTTGGAACTGAGATCTGACCTTGAGTCCTTAAACATTCTAAAATCTGATTTTAGAAAGTCTGAAAATGATTATAAGTTGAAAATAGAGGACTTAGAGAAAACCATTTCAGTTCTATAACACGAACACACAGATTTTAGGACTCAGATCAAAGATCTCATAACCAAGTTAACTGAGTGCCAGGCTGAGCTTGTGATCAGCAAAGCCAGGGCAGAAAAGAGTGTTCTTGAAGAAGAGACCTTCAAGAACATGATATCATCATCCCTACACAACAAGTGTGCTATCAAAACAGGCAGAGACTAGGATCAAATGAGATAGCTCCTCCACACACAATCTTGTCAGTAAGATCTCCTAGGTGTGGAACTTGTGAAGATGAGCTTCCTCTCATAGATCCCATGAGTGAAGAGGATGAAGAAGAGATAGTGAAGAATCCCTTTGAAAAGAGTGAAGAGGAGGATTCCAAGAAGGGCCACTATCCTTCTGAGCAGAAAGCGAAGACTGTGATGACCAAGTCCATGAGAAAGAACTTGATCAGAAAGAGCAAAAGAAAGGCAAGGAAGGCTCAAGAGATCAAGACTACCTTTGACTCTAAGCAGAAACAAGCTTTTATCTCTGCAGGGTTTAAAGTGGTAAGGACTGAAGACATCAACCAAAACTCTTTTGCTAAGAGTTCTGGTTCTTGTTCAACTCATCTCAGCAGCAAGAAGAAGACTGATCTGCTGTGTACCACTACTGCACAGCCTGGACCATCAAACTCCAAGCACAGTCCTCAGCCCAAGAGGATTGTCTCATCATCTACAAAGATGAAGGTGGAGAAGGGATGTGACCAAAGACAGTCCTATTCCAAAGAAAAGACTCTTGTGAAGAAGAAGATGAATTGTGTCATGTATGAAAGCACCACTCACATTGCCAAGGTTTGTCCCTTCAATCTTAAAGGTACTGTCCATATGACCAAAACAAAGGTTTCAAAGAGTTCTAAGAAGATTCAAGCTTCGGAAGGAAAACCTGTTTCCTTCGGAAGCTCCAAATCTAAGAAGAAGGCAAGTGGAAAATTACCATCGGAAGAAAAGTTGGTCTCGGAAGAAAGGAGTTCTTCCGAAGCACTGAAGTCTGCTGCAGTGTCTGCAGAATCTTCCAAAGGATCAGTCATCAAAACTTCCAAAGTTCCAAAAGCTTCCGAAGTTTTGAAGGTCAAGTCCAAGACTCCAAAGGTGGTGTGGATGTCTAAGAAAGACCAAGTGACTGAGAATTCTCCGTCAACAACAGCTCAAGATCCTCTTAGTATAACCATAGGATCTATTACTGTTGAATTACCTTCTGTAAATGAGCCCAAGACAAGCAAGGCTTGGGTTTCCAAATGTAACTAATCATTCTTTTTGTGCAGGGACAGCTGAAGACAGACAGAAATGTCTGGATCATAGACAGTGGCTGTTCCTAGCACATGACAGGCAATAGGTCACTACTCCAGAACTTTGAAAGGATTGATGGAGGACCAGTTGCTTTTAGAGGAGATGAAGGTGGCTACATTTCTGGAAGGGGCAAGATCACAAATGGTAAGCTCAGCATAGAAAAGGTAAACTTTGTTAAGGAGCTAGGATACAATCTTCTGAGTGTATCTTAATTTTGTGATCAGAGTCATAAAATGCTCTTTACTGAGCATGAGTGCATTGTTCTTAAGCCTGGTGTGGTCATTCCTTATGAGCATATCCTGCTTAGAGTCCCCAGGAAAGGAAACATGTACAAGATGGATTTGCAAGAAACCTCTCCCACTGGAGAAGTTTCATGCTTTCTGTCTAAAGCCAATAGTGATGAGTCTTTCCTATGGCATAAAAGAATGTGTCATGTAAACTTTAAGAACGTGAATAAATTAATTAAGTATGATTTGGTAACTGGAATGCCAAAGAAAGAGTTTACAAGTGATGACCAATGTGTTGTATGCCTGAAAGGGAAGCAACATAAGGTATCTCACAAGCCTAAGGAAAAGAACTCCATCACTACACCCCTACACTTGTTACATATGGATCTCTTTGGCCCCACTAGTGTAATGAGTTTAGGAAGGACCTTATACTGTCTAGTGATCACAGATGACTTTACAAGATTCACTTGGGTTTTCTTCCTTAGAACTAAGGATGAAACTCCTGAGATTCTGAAGAATTTCATCTTAAAGATTGAAAATCAGTCTGATCACAAAGTCAAAATCATAAGATGTGATCAAGGAACTGAATTTAAGAACCAAACCGTTGATACATTTTGTGATGAAAAGGGTATTACAAGGCAATTCAGTGCTCCCAGTGAGAGGAGAAACATGACACTTATTGAAGCTGCAAGAACCATGTTGTCTGACTCTAAACTACCCATCACCTTCTGGGCAGAGGCAGTCAACACTGCCTGCTATATGCAGAACAGAGTTTTAGTAGTTAAGACTCATGGCAAGACTCCTTATAAACTTTGGTACAAAAGAAAACCTTTCATTGGTTTTCTCAGGTCATTTGGATGTCCTTGCACCATCTTGAATACCAAAGAACAAATTGCCAAGTTTGCTGAGAAATCAAATGATGGACACTTTATTGAATACTCTTCCCAAGCTAAGGCTTATAGAGTGTACAATCTCAGAACTAGAATTGTTCAGGAGTCAACCAATGTGACTTTCAATGAACACACACCCTGTGTTGCTGGTTCTGGTCCGGATTGGTTGTTTGATCTTGATTTGGTTACCAACTGTTTTAACAAATCTTGTGAGAATGTTTCAGGATCTGCAGCAAATTTAAATACAGATGATCCTGATCCAAGATTTGAGCTAGGAAGATCCTCAAGTCATATATCTTCAGCTCCAGTTGGAACCACTTCTGCAAATGAGGTTTCTGTCAGTACAACAATGACAAACTCAACTAATACATCTGGTACGCCTTCAAATTCCAGCTCAGAGGCTCTACAACCAGATAAGAACACCTCAACTATAAAAGATAACAATGGTGGTGGTGACTGTGACCAAGAATTTCTTGATGCCACTAATCACACCATTGATGAGAACATCAATGATGTCACACACTGCTTGGATCAAGTTTCACTTGAAAAGTGTGTTGATGTGGTAGGAGAAACATCCATGCCAGATCTAAATTTCTCTAATTTAGATCTCTCTCAACAACTTGTTGTGATCCCTCAGCTTAGGATCCACAAGTCTCACCCTACCACAAACATCATTGGAGATGTTGTCTCAGGGGTAAAGACAAAAGGACAAACCCATGAAGCAAATGTTTGTCTTCACTCTTATTTTCTATCCTAGATAGAGCCAAAGAATGTTGATGAAGCTCTAAAGGATGGAAGTTGGGTTGAAGCTATGCAACAAGAGCTGCTTCAATTCAAAAGGCAGAAAGTTTGGAACCTTTGTCCTCTTCCTTCTGGGAAGACTACAATTGGAACCAAATGGGTGTTTAGGAACAAGAAAGATGATAGAGGCATCATCATCAAGAACAAAGCTAGACTGGTTGTTCAAGGATACACACAAGAAGAAAGGATTGACTACACTGATGTCTTCGCTCCTGTGGCAAGATTAGAAGCTGTTAGGATATTCCTGGCATTTGCTGCGTCCACGAACTTCAAGGTCTTTCAACTTGATGTGAAGTGTGCCTTTTTGTATGGAGTGATAGATGAAGAGGTTTATGTCAAATAGCCACCTGGTTTTGTAGATCCTGATCATCCTTATTATGTCTACAAGCTTGACAAAGCTCTCTATGGGCTGCATCAGGCACCCAGGAAATGGTATGAGACACTATCTGAGTATCTTTGTAAACATGGATACAGGAGATGTACTATAGATGGAACTCTCTTCATCAAAGAACAAGGAAAAGACATATTGCTAGTTCAAGTATATATGGATGACATCATCTTTGGTTCAACTAATCCAAAGCTCTACAAAGACTTGAGAAGCTTATGAAAGACAGATTTGAAATGAGTGCCATGGGGGAACTTAATTTCTTTCTGGAAATTCAAGTGAAGCAAGTTGAAGATGGCATCTTCATAAGTCAGTCAAAGTATGTTCAGGACATACTCAAGAGGTTCAATATGACTGACTGTAAGATTGCTAAGACACCCATAGCCAGAAACCACTCTCTTGGTCCTGATCTTGAGGGGGAGTGTGTAATGAGCACTTATATAGGGCTATGATTGGGTCTCTTATGTATCTTACTGCTAGCAGGCCTGATATCATGTTTGCTGCATGTATTTATACAAGATATCAAGCCAACCCTAAGATATCTCACCTTATCACTGTCAAGAGGATTCTAAGATACCTCAAAGGTGCATCAACACTTGGACTATGGTATCCTAAGAATTCTGACTTCAATCTGTATGCCTATACAGATAGTGATTATGGTGGTTGCAACATGACTGCAAAGGCTACATCTGGGGGGTGTCAATTTCTTGGTGGAAGGGTTGTCTCATGGCAATGCAAGAAACAGGCCTGTGTCTCTACATCAACTGCTAAAGCTGAATACATTGCTGCTACAAGCTGCTGTGCTCAAGTACTTTGAATTCAAAATCAGATGCTGGACTATGGGTTAAACTTCAAGGAGACTCCTATTCACATAGACAATAACAGTGCTATCTCAATCATAGAGAACCCTGTGCAGCACTCAAGGACAAAGCACATCAATATCAGGTATCATTAATAAGAGATAACTATGAAAAGGGATTAATTAAACTAGTCAAAGTTCACACAGATGAACAATATGTTGATCAGTTTACAAAGGCCTTTGATGAACAAAGATTTAAATATCTAATATCAGCTATTGGGATGATAAACTTGAGTAAGCTTTTTTTAAAACTAATTCTTATTATTTCTTTAGAAGTTATGTGTGTCCTAAGTTGTCTAGTTCATCACTTTCATAAGCTCATGTTTTCTTTGGATAAAAATTTCTTTTTGAAGACTTTTCTTAGACCTTTGAAAATTTCTGATACTTTGGAAGTTATGCTTTTAACTTTGGAAGTAAATCATGTCTTCCAAATAAATAACTGTCTAAGAAATTTATTTTCGGAAGTGTTTTCAAATTTATCTTCTGAAGCTTAAATACTTGTCTCAGACACTTACTTATTTTCAAGGACCATTTACTTCTGAAGCAAAATTAACTCTCGGAAGCTTTGTTAGTTATATATAAATCATTCAAGTTTTAATTTCTCTTCCGAAGCAAAATTCTCAAATCTCTCAGAAAATTCTTCCGAAGTCATTTTCGCTTCGGAAGCTTTTTAATTAAAAAAAACTTCCGAAGATAATTAACCTTCAGAAGCTTTTAGACTTCCAAGAAAACTACTTTTTGAGCAAAAGTAAACTACTTTTTCATAGGTGGGACCGACATCCAGATTTCAAAGTTTATCCTCTTTCATTAAACTTTATCTGAAATCTTTCTCACATATAACCCAATGGTTTCCCTCCTCTTTCTATCATCTATTCTTCCTCCAAACCTAAAACTTAAATTTCTCATTAAAATTTCTTTCTTTCTTCTTTCTTCGTCCTTAAGCTACTTCAAAATGGCCAACCTTGCTCACAGAAATGATTCCAACTTTACCATGCAGCTACACAACGACACAATCAGGTTGCTCTGTTAAGCTTTGAGAAAGATCCTCATTTCTCAGAGGTTTGCCGTTTCCTAACTCTGTCAAACTACTTCACCTCCCTAACCATTGATCCTCCACTCTATGAGGATCAGCTGCTTGAATTCTAGAAAACCTGCCAAGAGGTCATTATGGATGGGGAGAAGGCACTGTCTGCCACAGTGCAGGGAAGAACAATCTTCATCACTCCGGCCATCATCAACATACATCTTCAGCTGGATGATGAAGAAGGTGAGGTGTTTTTCCCAAAGGAAGCTGTCAATCATTCCTTTGAGCAGATGGGATATGAGGGAGATTTCTCTGTAAAGACCTTTAGGAAAGGGAAGGTCTCATCCCAGTGTAGATTTCTGCTCCATGTGGTCATCCACAGCTTATCAAACAAGCATGGTAGATGGGACCAGATTCCTGAGGATCTCTCCTTCATAATCCATGGAATGGTTCAGGGGGTCAAATTCAGTATTCTCAGTTTGTTTATACAAATTTACTTGCTAATTTAGACTCCTTAGAGTATTACATGTTTCCTAGATATGTCCAGTACATTCTTAACTGTGAACTGGGCTTAGAGTTGAAGGAAACAGGTAATATTCTTAAATTGGGACAGATGAAGCCCAGCATCTTTAAAATTCTGAGAAAACCCACTGTTGGGTTCTTTGGGGTAGAAACAGCCCTGGTTCCAAAAATGTTAGAGCTCATTACTCAAGGTGACAACCTAGCAACACAAGCTAGTGTTGAACCCACACCTGCTTTTTCCCAACCACTCTCACAGCCTCAAATCACCATCACCTACCAAAGAAAATCCAAATGAACCCCTACTCAGGCTATTCAGTCTGTGGAGGCCCCCATATACTCACCCATACAGGAAGAAGTGGACACTGGAGCTCCCACTTCTCCTGAGGAACAGACCACTCCCATCTCTTCAAGAATCAGTGCTGAGGTTCCTCATGCTCAGCCTGATGAGCTCATTAGCCCAACTGCCTTAAGCCATCACTCTGAGTCTCAACACTCAAGTGATCAACCTTCAGGGGACAGCTACCATCCCCAGCCTATAGATCTCAACCAACCAATTCCCAACCTTGACTTCTATACTGATGAAGATATAGGTTTCAGTGAGTATAATGAATCTCTCTTCTTTCCACCTACTCAAAGAGAGATGAGTACTCCTGCGTCTCCTACATCTATCCCACATCAGTCACCTACAACTGAGGTGGACACTCCTGAACCTATTCAGGATGTCCATATGGAAGAGGCTCTCACTTCTGAAAGTGATTACATCATTAAGACCTCAACCATGGCAACTCAGCCCACTGACATCTCAACTGAGACTGCCAATGAGCAGAGGAAAACCAACAGCCAAGAACCTCAAGCTGGTGGTGAGAGAGAGGATTCTGGTCCAATCATCTCATCCCCCAATGAATCTTCTGATGAAGATGAGTGAAATCTGAGACTACTGGTGCAAAAATTGTCTAAAACATGCACTTACCTAGTCTCAAAGGTCAGTCACCTTGAATC
Organism: Flaveria trinervia; assembly: GCA_025506515.1. Taxonomy (NCBI): domain Eukaryota; kingdom Viridiplantae; phylum Streptophyta; class Magnoliopsida; order Asterales; family Asteraceae; genus Flaveria; species Flaveria trinervia. The sequence goes on along the minus strand of CM046456.1, from coordinate 12,017,068 downwards.
TCAGGTGACTACCTTACACAACAGGATCAATGATCAGCAACTTGAGATTTTATATCTTAGGGAAAAACTAGCTGGGAGACCCTTAAGGAGAGCTCAACCAGGAACACAAGAACCTGTGGATGTCATTGACCTATCTTCCAGCTCACCTATGCAAGTGGGTGATGCTACCAAAAAGGGGGAGAAAGTCAGTACAACCACAGAACCTGGGAGTTCTTCAGAGAGAATGGACATTGAGGACTCACCATCCTCACTTGCAACTATGCATTCTCAGCAACCTCCTCTAGTTCACATTGATGTGGACTACATAGACTCCTTCATACAGAGTCTGTTTGAGGATGGGATACCAAGGGCTATGTCACCTTCACCATCTTCCAATCACATCATTGGGTGGAGGTATGACAACAACAGGAAGGCTCTAATCATCATAAGAGTTCAAGGACAGCAAGAAGTCTTCAATTTTCAGACCTTGGACTACTATGAAGGTCTGGATCTAGTCAACATGCCACTTGTCAACCCAAGCCAATCAAGACAAGCTGAAAGACTGACTAAAAGAATCCAAGACAGGATCACTACAGAGTTCAGCCTAAGAAGGAGACGTAGGCAATCAGGCAATGTCATCGGTCAACTAGATGTTGAGGCAGACCCTAAGATTAGCTTCATAGGGGAAACCTTGACTAAGGCCCAGTGACAGAACCTGAGAGCCATGTCTCATCATCTCAACTGCTGCAGAGATTCATATTCCTTCTGAGACACCTGCTGGTGTGGGTGCTTCTTAACCTCTCTCTGGCTTGAGCTCAGATGCTGCAACAAGCAATGAAGGCCAAAGCTCTCTCCACCCTGAGTCACAAAGGTCTGTGAGTGACAAAGGGAAAAGAAAGATGACATCTGAGGAGATTGAGGAGAAGGAAAGAGAGGAAAATGAGGCTAAGGGGAGAAAGTTCCTCTGTTGAGTCTCCAAGACTCATGGAGTCTGCAATCAGGGCTGCCCCCAGACCAGATACTCAGAATGATGAGTTAAAGACAGTCAGGATAAACTATCCGCAGACCAAGAACTATGACATAGATAGTGTCATTTCTCTTCCCTTAGATGAGTTGAATGAACTGATTGACATGGAAAGGTCAAGAGAAAAGAAGGAGGCAGAAGATGCAGAACTCCTAGTACAAGTCAAAGAAGAGAGAAGAAGAAAAAGACTGTACAAAGGTATGCCTACCCTCTCCCCAGTTCAAGAAAGTCCTGAACAAGAGGATGTGGTTCAACAAGAACCTCAGGTAAATAAAGAAGAAGACAGAATCAAGATGATTAACTACCTGAGTGCCACAGGCATCTATCAGGCAGATGCACTCCTTCCCTTTCCTTATGACTATATTAAGTTCAAGTACTTAAAACAACTTGAGCTTGAGCTAGTCAAGGAAAGAAATACAACAAAGAAGAAGCTAGGGAAGAAGCTGCAAAATCAAGAGCCATCATCCAAAAGAGCATGAAAAAGTCTGCTGATAGGCAGAGGATGATGAGCTTCTTGAAGCTGTATGGATTCTCCGGAAGGAGACTTGGACCCATGTCTCTATCCACTATGGATGAGCATATCAGGGTAATCAAGCAGAAGATTAAGAGTGGAGAGCTCACTGACTTACACTCCACTCCAAGTCAGGCTCCACCTGAAGTGGAGGTAAGGTTGAATAACCAGAGACAACACAACCCGGACCTCCTGCTAATGCTCAGCAAGCTTCATTTTCTGATTCACAACAGGGTCAACCTCCCTCTCCATCTGAACCTGAGAGAGAGGAAGTCCCAACTGAGAAAGACAGTGAAGATTAATCTGGTGCTGCAGGCCAGTCTTTTCAGTTAAAATTGGAAAGAGAAAGAAGAGGATGGCTTCTAGACCAAAGCCTAAGAAGAAGAAGAAGCCTGTATCCCCTTCTAAACCTCAGGATGAATCAGAACAGCCTGAGGATGTGCAGCCAGAGGAAGCTTCACCAACTCCAATTCAAATAGCTCCTCTAGAAATAGGAAGACCCATCTTGTCTTGGACATACACCATAAATCCAGAAAGATGGCATGTTATTAGAGATCAAGGCATTGAAGATATTTACATAGCAAGATATGTTTCAGTTGCCTCTGCATGACCTCTTTGACATGAGAAGACACTTTGACAACCTGAAGGATCCTGATTATCTTATGAAGAAAGGAATGGTGATCATCCTAATGAGGACTGTTAATATCTGAAGTTTTCAAAGTGTTTTGGTAGCATCGGCCTAGGGGGAGTTTGTAGAGATTAATGAAGAGGTTGATGCAACCTAAACATCTTAAGTCTTTCATGCATGCTGCACAAGTGCATTAAAGAAGAAGCTTAGGAAGTTTCACACATGAAACAGAAAACACTCTAAGTGTGAAATCTTCCGAAGCCAAGACCAATATCTTTCGAAGCTAAACATGAAGTCTTCCGAAGCCTCTGAGACAAAGTCTTCCGAAGCTTCAAGTTCATGAAGACAGATTTCTTCCGAAGACTTTTAGTAACATGTTTTATCTGATGTACTGTTCCATAAAGCTGGACACCTTTCCGCTGCACCTCAGCAAGTCACCAACTTACATGAGTTGGTGAAAAGGTCCATGCTTTTGGTAACTATACATTGAGGTCTTGAGTCTGTAACTTTCTACTTTATGTACTTTATCCTTTTTGTAATAGATAAGGATGTGAGCTATGGCATGTCATAGTCACAAGTCAAAAGGCAATCTGCCTTTTGACTCTACAATTGATTTTGTTTTTGTCTAGTCAATTGTATCCAGCTGGCTTTCAAAGTATAGCCGGCTGTAGGATGTAGTATAAGTATCTCATGTTCTTGTATCTTTTAAATATGCTTTGTAACACTTGTAATAGAACATAAAGAAGGCAAAATACTGCATTCTTGAAAACCATACACTTATGTTCTTTGTGTTCTGTCTCTTGCTTTACTTGTGTTTTTAGTATCTCAACACTTGGTTAATCCAGTTTACTATTTGATTAAAATTTAGTTAATCTCCTCTTTGTGTTGTTATGTTGTAACTAACCTTTCAACGATCCCGCAAATAGTTTTTAGAGTAAATTACATAATTCATCCTTTACGTATGCTAGTAATCATGGATTAAATCCTTTAGTTTTACTGATTACAGAAAACATCTTTATTTTAATAATTTGTAACATTTTCGTCCTTTAGGTTAACCATCTTTAATTAGAGAGGTTAACTAAACCCATGTCAACTCATATGAGGGCATCATAGTAAATTTCTCCTCTACTAACTTCTAAAACATAATGATAGATGCAACATATAAAAAAGAAAATATATTTAAACATAAAATAACAATAAATAAAAAATAAAATATGCTACTTGAAGTTCCATATGAAAATATACAATAATGTTTGCCCAAGACTATTTGAAAGAATATTTTTTATGGTATATTTTTTTTCTATATAGTTTTAAAACAAAAATACATCGAGCAGTTATTTTTTTCTTAATTTAAGAATTGTACTGTTCATAACGTTTGTATTTGAACGTATATAGTTACTAGGTTGAACTTTAACAATCATAGAGTGTTTTTCCGAAAGAACATGCAACATAAACTAGCTTACTAAAAAGATTAATGTAAATAGCATGTCATAGTTTGAAATGCAAAAATAAATAGTTTCAAAAACCATACGATAATAGTTCTAACAATTTAGATTGTTCATATTTTTATAACCAAAACCATAAAAGCATTATACTTGTTCTCCAAGTATATTTTGAATCCCATTCAAATTTAAGAAACAAAAGAAAGGATAATCTCGTCTATAAAGATAGATTTATTCTAAAATTTAGGAGGGGTGAATGTGAATGTACTATTATGTCCTTATGTGATTTGCATATGGATTTCATTTAACTTCTTGAATTAACTATGATTTACATAAATGAAAAGATCGTTACAAACCATTAAACTAAACAATGTTTTTTTGTAATTAGTAAAGTTAAAGGAGCTAAAATATAACTACTAGCATACATAAAGGATGGATAACATAATTTAATCTAGTTTTTATTTTATTATTTGTTATAACTTTTAAATATTCTTTATAATTTTATTTCATCAATAGTTAATAACATCTAGAATATAAAATATTCATAAGACTAATAGTTTTAATATGTTTTATTTATTTCACCCATATAATGCATGAGTCATAACCTAATACATATCAAGAACCTATTACGAATGCTCTAAGTTATAGACAACATCAAATGCAAATTTTAAGTATTTTTTACTACGTAGAACAACCACCTTTAAAATAAGTAAGAGAAATAAGATGAAAGAACTTTAGCTACAAAACCAAGCATTTTCACAGGCTTTGTACATGAATCTTTGCACAGAAAAATGATGATTCCTGATCGATCTGTGATCTGAATCTTCAAGTGGGACTGCTCAAACTAGTTTCTTCATGCGTTCGTTCTTAAATTTGCTATAATCGGCAAGCAAGCTACTGTTCACTTTCTCCTTCATGTTCTCAACCAGCCGCCTCAATACCTATCATTTAAGTATTAGTAATGCATATCAGATTATCAGAGGCGATAATTTTTAACCATTTGATTAAAAGGTTGATTTTGTCGTATATTATCTTATACGGAGAAACTATAAATGTTAAAACAAGTCAAATACAGCTAAAATGTCTACCTATGGATCACAATTCACGACACAATCCAAAACAAGACATAAACATAGCACGAAAAGAATAAAATTTTTGGGTCATTATATCCAACCCGTATAATATGTAGGTAATGTTTGTGTAGATCTGCTTAATCTATCTAATCAAACATGTCTTGTTGAAGTTGGCCACCATTGTTCAAAAATAAAAATCTAAAGCTTTACAACCTATTTACGACTCATCAACATGTCAAACTGTTTGACTCTGTTCAAGTTACATGATTTTAAACATGTTCGAGTTAAGGTTGGAGTCTTTAACACGGATAAATATTTGGGTGTCGTGTTTAGGTTTAGTGATTCAGTTTGTCAACCTAATACAGTTGACGTCCCTTAATACAGTTGACGTCCCTATTTAACAGTATTCAACAAAAACAGAACAAAAGAAATGTTGGCTTTTAACAGTATTTGCAAGCAATTTTATAAATCTTAAAAGGACTGAATCATGCAAAAGTGAAGTTAAAGGTCTTACCGACTCTGCAACATCTCGACGAACATCCTCTGGGATTAATGCAAGTACAGGAGGTAAGTCGAACGTAATGCTCATCGAGAGCAGGCCTTTAAGGCGACTACGGTTTCCTTGTCTATAAGGGTACAACGCGCCTTTGACACCGAGGGAGAATTCAGACGGTTTGACAATGTCTTCCAACCCAAGAAGCTCCCATCTTACCTGCACAATAATAACTTATAGAAAGACAGAATTGATCATTAACAAGGAGAATGAACACAAGACTCACAATGTCAAGATCAAGAACTTTGGTCACTTGTGGTGGAACACCCGGCGGGTAATCGTAACCATTTGATTTACACCTCAACCGCATATCAATCACTGGATAACATGTCAAGAAGAAGAATTGTATAGGTAACATATGAACTCTCCATTCTTCCTGTATAAAAGTTTACTCGCATATCAGTTTCAATTGTAAAATCCATGTGGTGTTTAAAGATATAATTTCACCTAAGTTAAGCGAACCAACATGAATTCCAGAATCTCCTAATCTAGTTACCATAACCATTTGCAACTTTTGCAGATTGGAGGGATGAAGATGATAATGAGTTTGCATTACAACCATGTTTGTCGAACACACAAGGCGCGCTTAAGGCGTAAATCCTTCAATTTAGATGAACAAACCTAACGAGGAATACAAGTTTCAAAGCAGCATATACAATTGACAGATACAGATCAATCTGACGATTAATGTTCTTCATCGACAAAACATTGGGAAAGTTTATGCTCATCAACTGAATAATCAAAACGAAATTCAATCAAATCACGAATTTGTTCCAATTCACCGTGCCGATTGATGCTAACAACAAATAATTGATTCAAATTAACGCATAGTAAAGTTCAATTTCGGAGAAGAAGATACATACATCGTTAAGTTGCTGACTTCTACGCTTATCAGGAAACATTGCTTTAAACACTCGAGGCTTATCCTCCAAATACTGATCAAACGAAGCCTGCATCAACAATCAACCACAACGAATTCAACTTCCAGATCTAAACATCAAAAGTACAACCACACAAACAAACACACACAGAAGCAGTACACAATTACGTCAGGTGATTCATAGAGAAACATATCCGTCGCAATCCTCGACGAATAAGTCGAAGCATTCGACAATTTACACATCAATCTCCTTCGAACTCGCGATTCCGATAACAATTGCCTCTTGCTTTCCCGCCAATTCTGCTTCAACGAACTTCGCTTCAAATCTCCGGCGATTCTGGCGGCGGTGGTGGCATTGGTTTGGTGTGTGATTGTTGAGAGAGTGTGGTGGTGGTTGCATGATTTTAGCATCGGAAGAATTGACATGTGTGAGATGATGATTAGTGATTGTGTGGGTGCATTTAGGGTTTTGAGGTGGAGATGATGACGGAGATGGTGGTTGCTGACGGAGGTGACACCTGAGAGAGTTATCTTGAAAGAGAATTTGTGGAGGTTAGGTGTCACGTTGTTAGTGGATGAGATGGTGATATAGGGCCATGGATGCTCCAATTAAAGTGAAGTTTTGGTAGGTTGTAAGTATTGTTTGTGATCAAATTTTGGTGCATTTATGTAAGTTAGGTTGTAAATGATAGCTAAGATTTGTAAAATTCTCTTAATTGTTATTTTTTTATTGTGTTTTTTCTAGAAATGTATTTTTTTATATTAGTTCTAAAAAATGTCTTGCAGCCGTCTGTAAGGAAGCGACGAAGAAGCCCATTCACTAGTTATGACATGTGACCCGTATGATAGAGGCGGACACCCGTATGATAGAGGTGGTGGAATGTATGGAAGAAGCGTCGCGCCTCTTAAACGCGTATGGATGACATGCCACCTATACGTGTCGCCAAGTCATTCGCCATTTGTAAGACGTTGGCGCCCTGTCTGAAGAGGCACTGACGCATGCTCAGGAAGGAACATTTTCAGAACTTGACAAAAAAGGAGAAATTTTGAAGAAAATCATACTGAAAAAAGACATTTAAAAGTTTTCTTTTTGTTTTTTATAAGAGAGATTTTGGGTTTCAATTCAGATATTGTGTAAGTTATTTTGATTTAATCTAAAAGTGGGATGGATTTGTCATTCAAGAAAAAAATTTAAGTTAGGTTGGATAAGAATTAATAAATAACTAGTGGTAAAGACATGCGTTATGAAGGTTGATTGAAAATAAGGTAAAAGTAAGTGTGTCGTAACGATATAAAATATGAATTAAAATATATATTTGTTTATGAAAGCAGGGAAAAAGAAAAGAAAGTAACTATAGAAAGAAGCCGATTTGAGTTGGAACAAACTTAAGGTGGAGGAAAGCTCTACTAGGTAGATTCCAGAATAGTTTGTAGCAAAATAATATGGATACAACAAACAAATTAATTTGTTTTAGCTTTGCAACATAATAAATAATAATAATAAGTGAGGTCATAACTTCACTTCTAACTAGTGGAGTTTCCCCGCACGATACAACAAGAATTTATTAACATACATGCAATACATGGAATGTAATTACCGTACAATATCATATCAAATCATATATTAATCTGTAAACGTAAACATAAAGTTGCCCAAACAAATATAACAAGTATTGTTTGTCTAACACCTCAACTAGGGTCTAATGAAAGAAGTTGACACACCAAGCCCTCCTTTGATGTTTTATATAACTAGACAATCCTTGATAGTGACGCATCAAACAATTATTGAGGTCTATATATGCAATATAATCAAATCATCTTATGAAAAAAGAAGAAACATACAAAAGAAAGTTCATTAAGATTACTTATTTTAAAACAAAATTAAATTTTCATATAGTAAAGACTAGCTCGCTAGGGCAATATCATGAGGGTGTTGGCACCCAATGTTGTTTGGTAAAACTATAACTTCATTTCTTTGTTAATCTTGTGTTGATAACATAATGTTCAAATTACCAATATGGGTTATTTATTCTAATATATATCTGATTCCTTAATGACTTTTTTAAACAACTCTACATAATGTATACTTAGATGTGTTGTTGAATTATAACTAGTGGGACTAAAGTTGTTCATGGGAAAAGGTTGTGATCGTTGGAGTGCTTAAAACCTAAACGAGTTCGTATGTCAAAGAAGATTCAGACTTCGTAGTCATCCTCGCCACCCTTCTGTGTGGTCTAATTTGCATCCTCGATCTAACAAAGCAGTGGCTCGGTGTACAACGAATTTAATGGATTTTCAACATGATAATTATATTGGTCATGTGGATGAGTCATAGGTGGATCTAGGCTTCAAAATGAATGTCTGGATTTTTTTTATGTATAATATATATAATCGTAACCCAAACGACACCCAATGCTTTTTTTTCAATGACGTATGTAAAATTGTTTTTTACCACTGATACCAAAAATATCATAACTTTCATTTTATGTTATCGTGCTTATTAAAAAAATAAACAAAATAGTAATTATATTTTTATCAACAAATACAGTCTATTAGTCTATTAGTTATTAAATCCATTATCTAATTACTCATTATCCATTTACCATTTACCCAATTACCTGAAAATTTTAAACACTCCTGATCATATTAAAGTGTCCATTTCTAGTTTTCAAAATAGTCCCAAACAACCCTGTTTTCAAGTAGTTTTTTTCTATATTTTACTTCATATCATGATTATGACAACGTTATAGTTTGAATTATTTTATGAAATGATAATTATTTTATGCTTATATTGAATATATATCCAGTTGAAGGATGAGATCCTGAATAAATAAAAAGTATTCTAAATACACCACAACCTACTAGAGATCTAGAGTTATCTTGCTAGTTAACCTGTTCATTGTTAACTCCAACCAAGATGACAAAAAAAACAGCAAAATGAAGTTATAAACCAAATAAAATACTTTAATTATGAATGTACTAACTGTGTAGAAAATGTTAAATCTTTGCCTTGAAAATACTAAATATTTATGTGACAACTTAATCTGATAGAAAAATCTCAATAACTCGACGCAACAATAAATCTCTCATGATAGACATTTGAAACACCGAGAAACTTTTATACCCCATGAAAAAAGTTCTGTGGCCCGCAAATATCAATGTATGAGTTTAATTCTTGTTATATCATTCTTCGTGTATGTAACAACCCAATGTAGTGTGATTTTAGTTTAGATTTGAGGGATAGTTTTGTGAGGATGTTCTATTTGTTATATTGTATTCAAGATTGTTTATTCAGTTTTATATACAAGTGTATAGAAATTTTGAGTGTTTTTTTAACATACATATTGCAATCATTTCGAGTGAAACTTGTGCGTTAAAGAACACCAAGAAAGAGAACTCAGAATCGTAACACATGATATCTAGTAAAACCAATAATCATAAGGGTCATCAAGACCATAATCGACACCATTTTGTCGCGCCAACGGCTCAACTGTGGTTGGTGTTGGTTCCACTACCACAACATTGGCATCAAGGAACGCGATCTCAGCTTGAGCTTGTGCTAGTTGGCTTTGTGCTATTTGAATCTGTTGATGTAAATACCAAATTATTCCAGCACATCCATACACTGGATCGCGTATCCTACATCTCGCCTCGTAGTACAATGACTCTACTGCATCCGCTTGTAGTCGCATCGGCATGTCCTACATTTTTACTAACAAAGGTTTATTGCTCTAATAACTATCAAACTCAAGACTTGAACAAGATTATGGTTGAGGTAATTACCTGAAGTAACTTAGCGAGGTTGCTCGCGCCATAAATTTTGTGAACACTAGTGAATTTTTGAGGATTATGGTTAAGAAAATGCGGTGCGAAAACACAATCAGGGCGACATCTTCGTCTGAAATACTTGCAAACCGCACATCGAGTGGAAGTCATTTGATGTATGAAGATCTTCACAAATTTGAAATCTACTTTAGAGATATTGAAGAAATCTAGTGGAAGATTGTGTTTTAACGTTGAAATTTTATAGTAAGCATGAAAGTGTAACGGCTATATGTTTTAAACTTTTTGTTGTAATAAGGAAAGAAGTTATGCTAAACGAAATTTGGTAAGATGTAATTAAGTTGATAAAGGAATTGTTATATCTAACGGTTATGTTATGATCGTGTTTCCATTAGAAAATACCTTTTTTAAAATGCGACTTGAAATATTATTGAGAGTCGTGTTGAAGATTATGATCCGAAGTGGAAGGGTTAAGTATGTAGAGGGACAATATGAAGTTAATAGACATAATGCTTTTACTAAAAATTTTACTACAAAGGGTTACATATACGTATCTAACAAAACATTATGTCGTGTTCTGTGGCAAGAGGCACACATTAAATGGTTAGAGATGGTGTTACTATCATAGCTAAGCACAAAAAACATGATAAACGGTTAGGGATGGTGATATTATCATAGTTAAGCACATAAAAACATGGTTACGTAAATAAATGAAACGTATAAAGTTTTGATGATTCAGTTAGACATCGAAATATAGATATAAAAATAGTAATGTAATGGTACTAATGTTCTTCGATCAGTGTCCGTTTTATTTTTCATGGTACCAACACATTACCATTGGTTGATATAACCTATGAGTTAAAATACCATATTTTAAATACCACTACGATTTTAATAATTTTATACATAGGCGCCAAGAAAATTAATAAATTAATAAACGAAAGTAAGTTATTGAAAAAAAAAACATATTCTATATACTATAAGGGGTAAACTTAAAACTTTGAAAACTTGAGGGGGGTCAAGTGATAGTTAAAAAAGTAAAGGGATGGTTTTTACCATTACACCAAAGTTGGAGGGGTGAAGTTGTTGATGGCAAATACCACCGACAGTGTTGTGAGAACGACTAACAACCAAAGATGACATTAGCACATGACAAAAAAAACATATGCGTTCATTCATCAGCATCACGATACAACTCAAAGAACAGATGAAAAACGATTGGCCTAATGACCAAATAAAAATACACATTTCACGTGAGTAGAACATTTTTTTTAGACACTATCACCTACGTCAAAGTCAACAAGGATGTAAATGATATTCCCTTGTTAGCTAACGATTATGAAGTTGATGTTGATGAATCGTGATATTTAGTATTTTAGAGGACACGAAAAAGACTAAGGCTAGTAGATCATCAAAGGGCCTTATGGGCATGAAGAAGGCTAAAGCCAACATATCGTGATCATCAAAGGCCCAATGGACAAAAAGAATGCTAAGGCCAACTAGGACTTTTCAACATTTGATTCGAAGTTTTTTTTATCAAATTCGAATTGAATTAGAATTTAGGATTTTTTTTTTCGATTTGAAATTTGAGTTAAAAATATAAATATAGTTATGTATGTGTATAGGAAAATGTTTAAATACAAAGTTTTCTAAAACTAGAAAGTATAAGAATGATTAAAATGTTAACATGTATCATTTTGATTAAAATTAAATGAGAAGCAAAATAGATAATGTTCCCTCTTCTCAAGTTCTATTTTTTATATATTTAAAACTTTCACATACGATATTATTTTTTTAAATAAAATTATACCAAAAACAAAGATTCTTTTAATCTTCTAAATTAATGATAATTACACAATTATCTAATGAGATCGAAAACCATCATTTTAAAAAACACAATGCACAGCATATGTTCAACATTAGACACAATGGGTAACACAATGATCAGCACTAGACTCGATAATTAGCAATAAATACTATGAGTTGTTTGATGATAATTACAAAATGATCTTATCAGGATTACACAATGAAGTAAAAAAAGCGTAAAAAATTTACATTTCAACATTGTGTTATTTAAAAGTTACCACTTTAAAAAAAGACAATGCATAACACAATAGTCACTATTAGACACAATGGGTAACACAACGACCAACATTAGACTCGATGATCAGCAATAGACAGAATGCTACTTAACGAGGATTATAAAATGACCTGATCAGTATTACACAATAAACTGGAAAAGATGTAAAAAATTACATTTGTACAATTCATTTTAAGGTCCTTTGGCAGCAGGTGTATCATACTTAACACAAAAGATAATTTAGCAAAATTTGCTGAAAAGTCGGATGATGCTATCTTTGTTGGATATTCTTCTAGCTCCAAAGCTTATAGAGTATACAACATTAAGAATCAACAATTTGAGGAGTCATCCAATATAGTTGTTGATGAGCACACTTCTTGTGTTAGGGGGAATGGCCCTGATCATATCTTTGATTTATAATTGTTTCCAAACTATTCTAAACCTTCTTGTGAGAATGTTTCAGCTGGAACAGGTGCTCAAAATGATGCTGATACTGCTGTTGATAATCAACTGTTTGAGCTACCCAGACCTCTTCCAAATTCTCCAAGAGCTACAATAAATGAAGTTTTCACCATTCACAGATCTGACAGCCTAACCATATCAAGGAATAGTGAAGCTTCAACAAGTGAATCACTTGTTGAGCCTTAAAACTCATCAGGTGATCCATCACAACACCAGGCAGAAGAAAGTAGTATTTTGAAGGAACATGCAACTGTTAATACTACCTCACAGCCAACCATTGATGATGTTTCTCATTCATTCAATCAGTCCTCATTGAATGACTTTGAAACAACAGCTGGATAGAGTGTACCAGTTCCTGAGCAGAACATGTCCAATCTGGATCTATCTCTGCAGCTAGAAGTGATTCCTTGTCTTGGGATTCATAACACTTATCCAACTAAGAACATCATAGGGAATGTCTCTGAATGTGTGAGAACAAGAGGGCAGACTCATCATGGGAATATCTGCTTGTACTCATGCTTTTTATCCCAGATGGAACCCAAGAAGGTGGAAGATGCCTTGAAAGATAGTAGTTGGCTTGAATCGATGCAAGATGAGTTGCTTCAATTCAAGAGACAGAAGGTATGGAACCTATGTCCGCTACCATCTAGTCAAGTACCTACAGGCATTAAATGGGTTTTCAGAAACAGAGAGATGATAAAGGCTTGATCATCAAGAACAAAGCTAGACTTGTAGTTCAAGGATACACCCAAGAGGAAGGAATCGATTATACGGATGTCTTTGCACCTGTTGCAAGACTTGAGGCAGTTAGGATCTTCCTTGCTTATGCTGCATCCAAGGACTTTACTTTTACCAGCTTGATGTCAAGTGTGCTTTTCTATATGGGGATATAGATAGGGAAGTCAATGTGTGCCAACCTCCAGGATTTGAAGACTCACAGCACCCCAACTATGTGTGCAAATTGGATAAAGCTCTATATGGGTTGCACCAAGCGCCTAGGCTATGGTATGAGACTTCGTCTCAGTTTCTTCTAAAGAATGGCTACACTAGAGGTACCATTGACAAGACTCTCTTCATCAGAAAGTCTGGAAAGGACATTTTGCTTGTTCAAGTCTATGTCGATGATATCATATTTGGTTCTTCAAATGACCAAATGTGTAAGGACTTTGAAGGCATCATGAAGAAAAAGTTTGAGATGAGTTCCATAGGAAAAATGGACTTTTTCCTTGGAATTCAGGTGAAGCAAATGAAGGAAGGCTTCTTCATTAATCAATCTAAGTATGTTTCTGACATCTTAGAAAGATTTGAGATGAAAGATTGTAAGCCTGCTAATCAACATCAGTATAGGGCAATTATTGGTTCTCTGATGTATCTCACAACTAGTAGACCTGATATCATGTTTGCTACCTGCATCTATATAAGATATCAGGCTGCTCCAAAGGTGTCTCATCTAGCTGCTGTTAAGAGAATCCTCAGATACCTCAAAGGAGCACCCAAACTAGATCTCTGGTATCCCAGAAACAAGGATTTCAATCTCTATGGATACTCTGACAGTGACTATGGCGTCTGTAAAATTGACAAGATATCCACATCTGGGGGATGTCAATTTCTTGGTGGAAGGATCATCTTATGGCAATGCAAACAGCAATCCTGTGTCTCTACATCAACTGTTGAAGCTGAATACATTGCTGCTGCTAGCTGCTATGCTCAACTGCTATGGATTCAGAATCAGATGTTAGACTATGGATTCAACTTTATGAGTACTCCTATCCATATTGACAACAACAGTGCTATCTCCATTACTGAAAATCCGGTGAAGCATTCCAAGACAAAGCATATTGATATCAGGTACCATTTCATTAGAGATATTCATGAAAAAAATCTGATTAAACTAGTCAAAGTTGGCTCAAATGAACAATATGATGATTTGTTCACCAAAGCTTTTGATGAACAAATATTTAAGTATCTCATAACAGCTATTAGGATGATAAACATTGATTAGATTACCTCTTTTGAAAACCTTTTAATATGTAATGTCTTATGTCAATACAATTTAAGCCCTGTTACAAAAGGTCTCTCTGAAATTTTCTAAGTATAAATTTCTTCTGAAGAGAAATTAATCCTCGCAAGCTATTTTCATAACTTCCAAAGCAAAATTTCTCAAAGGATAATTTTTTTCTCGGAAGAGTTTTTGGTCTCGGAAGAAGCAATTGATTTCATATCAGATCTACTTCCGAGGTTTACACACACTCTCCATTCGGAAAGCAATCCTGACCTTCGGAAGCAAAGTATTTGCTTCGGAAGTAAGAATTGCCTTCGGAAGACAATTACCTTCGGAAATATTTTATATTCGGAAGAGAGATTTTACTGTGTAACGGAAATCTCTTGGGCCCCACACTGTAAAAAAGCAAAGATTTTGTTAATGATGTCGGATTATTTAACTGATTTTAACCTTACTGCCAATGTCATTTCTTCCACTAAAACATCACATCACCTTATCCTAACCCCCATTACCGCATTCCCACCCTCTTTTAAATAATCCTGACTACTCAATTTCATCTTCTTACTTGCAATTTTTACTGCCCTAGAAATTTTCTCCACTCTAACTTTACCCTAGCTCAAATTCATCCTCATTCACCTTTCTCCATTGGCACTCAACCCTCAGCACAACCAATTCGCACTTCTTGATTCTTCAAGAGATGCTGACTTCTCTGAAATCATCTTCTTTCTCACCCAATTATCTTACTACACAACCCTTACCGTTAACCCCACTGTTTACTCCAATCAAATGGCCGAATTTTAGGAAAATGGTCAAGTCGAAACCCTAAACGGGATTCGTGTACTGAGGTCCTACATTTGTGGACAAGAGTTGGTCATTACTAAACAACTCATCAGGGAGCATCTCGAGCTTCATGATGAAGGAGCTCCTACTGAATTCCCCAAAGAAGATTTAGACAGCACTTATATCCTCATAGGATATGGTGGAGACGTGAGCAGGTCGATAGTCTACAAGTACAACTTCTTTTACAACTGGAAGTTCCTCCTGCATGTTGTTCTTCACTGTCTGTCCAACAAATCTGGGGGATGGGATCAAATCCCTTATGAACTAGGATGTTTAGTTCATGGATTGGTGAGAGGCCTCCGCTTCAATTACTCAAGATTTTTGTTCACCAATCTCATTGGGAATCTTCAAAGGGAGACATTCTTTATGTATCCCCGATTCATTCAACACATAATCAACTGTGAGTTGGAACAGAGTATGCTTGTCTGTGCAGCTGCTCTGACTGTCCTTCACATGAGGCCTACCATCTTCAAGACTTTGAAGAAGGTGTCCACCAACTTCACTGGAAGGTACACTTCTTTACTTCCAAGTATGATTGAGCGCATAGCTCCTGGTGACATCCCTATTCACCCCACAGGTGATGAACCCACACCAGCAACCACCTCCACAAAGCCAACACTGCCTTCTCTACCCATCAATATCACATACAAGAGACGCCCTAAACGAACCATTGTTCAATCTACTCTGATTGAGCAAGCACCTCCTATTCAATCCAAAAAGACTAGAGTGGAAACATGGGCTCCCACTCAGTCTGAGGTCTCACCATCCTTCTCATTCGACCTCAATTTGGGTTTTGAGTCTCCTCGGTCTCCAACCCATGAGCCCAACACCCAAACCAACAGCCCTCAGGATGAGTATCTACACTCTTCTGAGCAGCCAACAAGGGACAGTCCCCACCAAAGGCTCAATGCCTGTAGACATTGACCAAGGTCCCGGGTCAATAGGCTTATCATCTCTATCCTTCACTGACCTTCTTTTTAAAACTGATGAAGAGATAACATCTCTCCACGACAATGAAATTGATCTACAACACCCTCTCCAAGATCAACAGAGCCAAGAGAGATCCCTTATTTCTAGCCCCCATCACCAGCCCACAACTGAGGTGAGTCCCACTGATGTGGAGGGGACTCATACAGATTCAGCTACCATTACAGAAGGTGCCTCAATGGACCCTATGGACAGTGGTAACATATCTGAGACTGAATATGTGGCAACCATGCCATTTGATGACTCTGAAAGAGACATCATTCAGCAAGGGAAACCAGGGTGCCAAGAAACCACATCTGATGGTGAGACTGAACATACTAGGTATGTTACCTCATCTCCTCGTGATTCTTCAAAAGAAGATGAGGGAAGCATGCAAATCCTCATAAAAGACCTTCTGTCTAAAGTCTCAAACCTTGAATCCTTGGTTAAGACTTTAGAAGAAAGGTCCGCCACTCAGCAACTTGAGATTGACAATCTCAAGGCTCAACTAGCTGAGAAACAGACCGAGAGATCTGTTAGGCATGTACCTGTTCAGGTATCATTGACTTCTTCCTCTAGCTCATCTAGCTCTCAAGATGATGCTACCAAAAAAGGGGAGAATGTTCAGAGACAAACACTTGAGGACCCCAGTCTCATACTTCAACCTCAATCTTCTACTCCTGTCATTACCTTGTCTGAACCATCTCAAGTTGTACTTCAAATCGACCCAAAGATGCTCAGAGATCTTTACAGACTCTTTCACCAAGTTTTTGTTGAGATCCTCTACTGATCAGCCAAGCCCAAATGCTGCAATGATTTACTTCGAAGCTGAAGAGCTTCAGAGGCTAACTGCACCTTCTACCACTGTGGAAGAAGTTGGTCAACTTAAGGTCCACATGGAACCTAAGATTCATTTTGAAGGGGAAATGGGGACTGATGGCCCAGCAACTAAAACAGCCGGGACAGAATCTGCATTTCCTCAAACTTTCGAAGCTAAAGTTAAAGCCTCGAAAGAACAAGCTAAGTCTTTTGAAGCTGAAATGGAAGCTGCGGAATGACTGTTCAAGATGTCCGAGGAACTGATCATCACGGATGCTATCCTAGAAATGGCATCTGAGGTGAACAGTGAGGACTTTCTGAATCTACCTCTATCCTAGACACCCTCTCTGTCTCTCTCAGAATCCACTCTCCAAGAACCACCACAGTCAGGCTCTTCAAAAGATAACAAAGGGAAAAGGAAGATGACTGTGGAAGAGCTTCAGGAAGAGGAGAAGATTGGGAAATTAAAGTAGAAAGGAATACTTCCAACTGAGAAGTTGCTAGCTGCTAGTACAAAAGCAACGACAGCCAATCAGGAGGCTGTCAATAATAAAAGGAGAGAATAGATAATTGATCAGCTCATCCAATTGGGAGCTGCCAATGAAGAAACACTCCTGCTACCACTAGAGGAGTTGGTGGAACTGGAAAGGGCAACCAGACTACAACTTGAGAAATAGCAAGAAGCAGCCAGGTTGGCCTTAGAGAAAGAGAAAGAAGAAGAACAGAAGGAGGCTGACTTGCAGCAGAGGACAGTTAGGATAGAGTTCCTAATCTCCAAAGGCTTCAATCTTCAAGAACTCTCTCTACACGACAATGAAATAATCCTTTGGCTCTACAACAAAGAGCAGGATCAAATGGAGAAGGAGAGAAGAAAGGTTGCAAGAGAAAAGTTAAAGGAAAGGAAGAAGGAGGAGGAAGAAGCAAAGACCACTGCAACCAGAAAGCTCAGTGAAAAGGTCTGGATGAAGGACGATCTCCGGGCTCATGGCTTCTCTGGAAGGCAAGTGGGTCCCATGTCAGAGAGGACACTCCAACGGATTGTCAGTGAAATCAAGGATGACATCCGCTTGGGAAAGAGAAAAGAGATGTACAAAAGGGTAAAGGGGATGATCTTCACTGCAACTACTCACCTCAACCTGATCCCACACCCTTACCCTTCACCATCAAGACTGAGCCTTTCACCCCTGAACCCACATCCTTACCCTCACCCATCTCATCACCTCAACCACCTAAACTTCCCATCCTTCAACCTAAAACACTCCCCAAAACCTTTAAACCACAACCTGCCAACAACCATCCCCTCAGCCTTCTCAACATCTCTCTCTTGAGGAATTCAAGGTAATCAAGACCAAACTCATTAACTGCACAACTTTGAGCGAAGTCTCATGTGATGAAGATTCTGTCAACACTACCTATGTTGATGGATCTTCTTGTTCCCTCACAAGAGATCAATTCCTTGATTTATCTAGAGGAACATTGGACCAGGCAGCTAGACTTTTAGGTCTCAACTCAAATTCAGTGAAGGAAACTAGTGACTCTGCTGGATACTAAAAAAGAGGACAAGATTCCTAGTCAGTCTATTGTGCCTAGAAAAGGAATAATCTGGTGGAGGTTCGATGAAACTTCTCACAATTTTGTTGTTGAGAGAGAGAATGGCAAAATCAACAGACTTAATGCAACCTCTCTGTTACACTCCAGCAGATTCGATATTGCTGAGTTAGCAGAGAAGCCATTCTCCAACCCCTCCAACTCTGAAGCTGCTACGCTCATCAGAAATCATCTCAGTAGTCTTCATCTATCTGAGCTAACTGCAAAGGCCAAGATTGAAGAAGAGTTGAGATTGAGAAGATAGGAAGACAAGGAAAGACCTCCTACCAAAGGCACTGCCTTTCTACAGATGGTAGAGGGTCCTGAATTGGAACCTATAGTTAGATGGAAATATGATTATAGTTCTCATCAACTAACTCTTTTCAGAGGACAACAACAGAGGGTACATATCATCCAAGGTGACAGACTGGATTTCCTGTCTACCAAGGATTTGTACAAACTTCTCAGCACCACATCAGGGAAGAATAAGAAAACAGATAAATATCTACTCTTCTTGGTGTTGAAAGTTTTAAGAAGCAGAAACAAGTGAGGTTTTGGTAGCATTAGCCTAGGGGGAGTTTGTTAGATCAAGAAGAAGGCTGGTGCAATCAAAACCAAATCACTTAGAGAATTTTGATGCTACATGCAAAGGCTTCCGTTTTCATGTAATATGTTATAAATATGTGTAAATTTATTTTATTTGACATATATAATTTCTTAAAAATTAATTTCTTTATAATTTACTATGTCTGAGTACTCCCCGCCTAGACCGAGTATGTACAACTCTCCAGTCGACCGACCTAGCAGTGCCTAGCGACTTTTGCAACCATGATATATACTTATATTTATTCACATGCTTTTGAATTTGACAATCAAATTGAATTCGAACATGCTTTTGAATTTAAACTTGAATACGAAACGAACTTATAGAACCTAATTCTAGTTCGATCAAATTCAAATATGATTTTAAAAAATCAAATTCATATTTCGATTAAATTTAGAATTCAATTAGTTGAACACGCCTAAGGAAAACAAATCATCAAAGGGAGAAGCCGTAGAATATGTTACTACCAAACTTGATAAGATGTTTAACCAAAACTATAAAACAATACTTTCTTATTAATAAATAATTTCATTTAATGTAGGGCGGTGATGAAAGTAAATGATCCGAAGTGAAGGTTTTTAAAGGATTTGTAAAACAATAAAGACTATATGATACTCTTGTAAACTAATTGGATTTACACAAGATTGACAACAATAAGAAGTTCATGTATGATTGTATTGAAAGAATTAGATACGATTACAAAAGAAAGTCTCACTATCAATAGACCCTAACACTCTATTTATCCCCTAGATTGGATCTTTAACAACCGTTAACCAGTTTAACCAATTAGACACATTACACACTTCAACTATTGTCACTAGTACAAATACAAACAAGAAGCAACAAGTTACAAAAATAACCCCTTGAACTTGCAGACATTGACCTTTAACCTCACAATTCTCCACCTTAAAGTCAATGACTTGACTTCATCCAATTCCTAATCCTGAAATACAAAAGTCAAACTTGGAACCAGGTAGAACTTTAGTGAACATATCTGCAAGATTGCTTTCTGTACCAATTTGCACAACCATCACTTCTTTGGCACTAATCACATCCCGGATAAAGTGACATTTACCTTGATATGCTTAGTTCTATCATTGATCTTAGAATTCTTGGTTAATTGCACAGCCCCTTGATTAGCACACATAATCACAACACCATTATCATTTATACCTAAATCAGCTACAATTCCTCGTAGCCACAATGCTTCCTTTACAGCCTCTCTTAAGGCTATATATTCAGCCTCAGTAGTTGAGAGTGCAACAACTAACTGCAACTGAGCTTTCCAGCTAACAGTACTCCCCAGCACCTTAGAAACATACGCAGTTTCTGACCGACTATTATCAGGATCCTTTGCATAATCAGCATCAACATATCCTTTAATAGATTTACCAGTATCCCAACCATTCTTACCAAAAATTAAACCATAATTTTTGGTACCTTGAAGATACCTCATAACCCACTTGACAACATTCCAATGAGCCTTACCAGGTGCTGCTACATATCTACTTATCAGGCTAGTAGCATAGGCCAAATCTGGCCTTGTACACACCGTTAAGTACATAAGACTGCCAACATAATTTGCATATGGCACTTTAGATGGATATCTCTCTTCATCTTCATCTTTATCTTCATCTTGAGGAAAGCCCTGTGAGGACAACTTGAAATGTGCAGCCAAAGGAGTCTTAACTGCCTTACACCCTTCCATAGTGTAATTCCTCAAAAGCTTATCTACATAAGACCTCTGACACAACCACAACAACCTTTGACTTCTACACCTCTTTATTTCCATCCCAAGTATCTTTTTAGCCTCACCCAACTCCTTCATTTCAAACTCTAACATTAGCAATTTCTTCACCTTCTCTATCTCCATCTTGTCTTTGCAAGCTAATAACATGTCATCAACATACAGCAATAGGTACACATAATTCCCATCTGTACTCTCCTTATGATACACACAACTATCAAAGGAGTTTTTGAAAAACCCATGATTTACCACAAAATCATCAAACCTTTTATACAATTATCTAGGGGCTTGCTTAAGACCATACAAAGATCTTTTTAACAAGCAAACTTTATCCTCATTACCAGCTTTAATGAACCCCCTTGGTTGAGACATATAAATGTTTTCATCTAAAAAGCCATGCAAAAAGGCTGTTTTAACATCTAACTGCTCTAGTTCCAAATAAAAAGCAACAGTTATAGACAATATAATCCTAATAGATGTATGCCTTACCATAGGTGAGAAGATGTCATTATAATCAATCCCAGCTACCTGTGTAAACCCTTTAGCCACCAACCTGGCCTTGAATCTAGGCTTATCACTCCCTGGCAATCCATCCTTTATCTTCTAAAGCCATTTACATGACACCACTTTCTGATCTGGAGGCTTATCAACCAGCTCCTATGTGTCATTCTTCATCAATGAAGCCATCTCATCTTCCATAGCCTCTTGCCATAGATCTTTTTCCTCTGATATAACTGCCTCATCATAATGAAGTGGCGCAAAGATGCTCTCTTGCTCTGTAATGCTAAAGGCAACTGCAGACAAGTGACTTTATCCCTATACCTCAAAGGCTGCATTATAGTTCTTTTGGTTCTCCCTTTAGCAATACTATAGCTACTTCTTGATGATGATGCTTCACTTACTCTGGATCTCCCTTGTTCATCTGCTTCAACTTGAACACCTTTATTCAGATTCCCTTCGGAAGACTCCACCTCAAAGTGAACCCTCTCATGACTCGAACTCCCTTCCGAAGCATATTTGTTCTCTTCCGAAGCAAATTTGGTTCCTTCTGAAGTATACGTTTTCTCTTCCAAAGTATATCCTTTAGCTTCCGAAGCATATCTATCATCTTCCGAAGCCAACTTCTTTTCTTCCGAAGCAAACTTAGTATCTTCCGAAGCTAATTTGTTTCCAACCACATCTTTATAAAAGGTATTCTCTTGAAACTCCACATTTCTGCTCACAATCACCTTGGGACTACCATCATCCAATCTCCATAACCAGTATCCCTTCACACCTTCAGGATATCCAAGCATGATACATTTTTGAGCTCTAGCATCTAGTTTATCTTGACTTATATGAGCATAAGCCACAGATCCCACTACCCTCAAACTACTATAATCTGGTTTTGCTCCTGACCAGACTTCCATTAGGGTTCTCATATTTTGAGCTCTAGAAGGTGACCTACTTATCAAATAAGCAGCAGTGCTTACCAACTCTCCCCAAAAGCACTTTGGTAGTCCAGAATTTAATCTCATGCACCTCACTCTTTCTAAAAGAGTCCGGTTCATCCTCTCAGCCAACCCATTCTGCTGAGGTGGTCAAATGCCTAGCTATACCATTGTTCTTACAAAATTGATCAAATTCTTTATTGCAGAACTCTAACCCATTATCAGTTCTCAACTTTTTCACCTTCCTTTATGTTTGAGTTTCCACAAGGTTCTTCCACTCTACAAACTTCCGGTAGGCATCACTCTTGTGCTTGAGCACATACACCACACTCTTCTTGAAAAATCATTAATAATAGACATAAAGTACCTTGCTCCTCCTAAAGAAATCACCCTTGCAGGACCCTATAAATCTAAATGTACATAATCCAAGATCCCTTTAGTAACTTGCTTACCCTTGCTGAACTTTACTCTACTCTTCTTTCCCATGACACAAGTCTTACAGAAACCAACATCATTAACCCTGAAATTATCAATGATGTCTTGTTTCCTGAACTCCTCCAGCCCTTAACTGCTCAAATGACCAAATCTTCTGTGCCACAAGGTGGACTTATCAATGTCAGACTGCACCAATGACACCTCATTGGTCAATTTCTTCCCATCTAACACATAAGTATTATTGTTCCTCTTTGTTCCTATGAGCACCACCAATAACCCTTTGATCACTTTAACTTTTCCATCCTTCAAACTCATATGATGCTTGTTCCTCTCAAAAGTTCCTAGAGACAACATGCTTCTTTTGAGACTCGGAACATACTTAACATCATGAATTTCTACTTTAGATTCATTAGTTAACTTGAAGGTTACTGAGCCACTTCCTTGGATTCTACATGGCATGTTATCCCCCAACTTGACTTCTCCTAGATCAGATGACATATAATTCTTTAAACATGACTTGATTGGGGTCATGTGAAAAGAACACCCTGAATCTAGTATCCAATGTTCTAGCTCATCCTCATTGGTGACACACATCACATCTGCACTCTCGTATCCATCTGATGAGTCATCCTTTTGACTAGATGACTTAGAGTGACTGGTTTCACCTCTTCTTTGTTTCCACTCTGGGCGGTCTTTTTTAAGATGATTCTCTGAATTGCGGACAAAGCACTTCTTCTTGTATCTTGACTTAGATCTTGTAGTCGTCCTGTTCTTGTTTGTACGGTGCTCTGATCTTCCTCTTCCTACCTCAACTCTTCCTTTGACAAACAACCCATCTCCACCTTCTTCTTTAAAATCAGATCTTCGCTTCAACTCCTTTGAGTTGAGAGCAACCACTACTTCATCCATTGAAAGTGTGTCTCTCCCATACATGAGTGTTTCCACAAAGTGTTCATAACTGTGAGGCAATGAGGTCAAGAACAATATTGCTTGATCTTCATCTTCTATTTTCACCTCAATGTTTTCAAGATCAAGAATGAGTTTGTTAAACTCATCTGTATGATCTTCTAATGACTTGCCGATCCCATACCAAACGCGTATAGTCGTTTCTTCAAGTACAATCGGTTGGCCAGCGACTTGGTCATGTACAAAGACTCGAGTTTAGACCATACTCCGGCTGTCGTGGTCTCCTTAGATACTTCTCTAAGAATTCGATCACCAAGACTCAATATGATTGCACTATGAGCCTTCTCCATCATGTCTTTGTGTTTGAATTCAGCATCTTTCTTCTCTTTCTCTATGGCATCAGTTGGTATTACCGCATTGTCCCCTTTTAGCATCAACAACTCCTTGATGAACCAGCAGTGCTCTCATCTTCAACCTCCACAGACCGAAATCATTTCTCCCATCAAACTTCTCGAAATCAAACTTGGTCGACACCATCTTGCCACTCCAATTCTGGTTCCGTCGATTTGATCACGATCCTCAATCGAGCCGAGCCTGATGCTCTGATACCAATTGTTGCAAACTAAATGGATTTACATAAGATTGACAAAAAATAAGAAGTTCGTGTATGATTGTATTGAAAGAATCAAATACGATTACAAAAGAAAGTCTCACTATTAATAAACCCTAACACTTTATTTATCCCCCAAATTGGACCATTAACAACCGTTAACCAATTTAACCAATTAGACACATTACATCCTTCAACTATTGTCACTAGTACAAATACAAACAAGAAACAACAAGTTATAGAAATAACCCCTTAAACTTGCAGACATTGACCTTTAACCCCACAGATACTTATAACATCCAAATATAATACCGTTTTCCTCTTGTATTCATAATGATTGTATAGTAATGATGTAAAAATATTGTCATCAAGTAGTGATGTGATCAGTATAAAGATATGTAAAACGTTCATGTGAAGTGTGATATTCAATTTAAAAAGAAAAAAAATATAAAATTAAAAACCATTAAATATGTCTCATGCTCGGAATTTACGTCATGAGAACATCTATCAACCAGGAGGGTGTGTTCTGGCGTGGTAGGTCTAGGTGGCACATCCTATTACGTATATTCTAATATTATAAATTTATTTAACTATGTGTATGGAAAATTAGATAGTGACTTTTTCGTTCAGATGAGATGACTTTTCTTCTAAAACATTTTTAAACAAGTTGATTACAATTTTATTTTTATTTGACGTTTGACAAGTTGATTACCATTTTAATTTTGTTGTGCTAAGTTTGCCTTTTAATAACAGGATATAACTTTGTAACCAACTTGGACATTTTCTTTTGTTAAAACTCAACCCCAAAAATAAATGTATAGGTATTAACCAGCTGTAGCCATAATTTTCACTTTTATTATTAAGAACAAACCTAGAAGCATAATAAACCATTATTTATATTTGATTTTTGCTCGATTTAGCTCATATTAATAACTAGGTTAGAAATTCATGTATTACATATGTAAAAGAAATTTAAAATATTAAAATTATTAGACTTTATTAATATTTTGTATGTTACATGTCATTATTCATTAATAAAATAATAAATAAATAAAATTTAATAAATTATAAATAACATATAATAAAAATAGAATTTTATAAAACTATATTTTAAAAGAAAATATAATTAAAATATTATAATTTATTATGTCTTAATAATATATTAGAATAAGAAAATTATATATTGAATACTTAATTATTTAGTTTACTTATTTAATTCATTGTCATTTAATAAAAAAAGAGACTAAAAATAAAAGTTTAGGTTTCCCCAAAAGTTCACGTGTCTGTACAAAACTTTTTAATTATATAGTATACACTATAAACAAAAATGGAAAACATACAAATGAAATAAACGAAAAAGTAAGTATGCTACTATGATTAATTTTAACAATTAAAGTGAAAGTTAGAAATATAACTAGACAAAATGATAACATGTTTATTACTACTAATCAACAAGTTACTGTTTAATTATTTAAATCCGAATTGCAAGTATAAAAATACAAACATCTACAACTATTTCAGATATTTTGAAAAACAGTCTATATATTGAAAACATGCCACCATACGTTTATATAATAACCGCCCCCTTGATAACTTGACATTATAATACCGGTTCAAGTCGACTTTAAATTATTATGATGTTTAATGTGAACAAAACACATACGATATATAAATTATAATATTGATTGATATGTTGACGTGGATATTGTTTGTAGACTTTCTTAATAAAGAAAAGGGATTAAATAATGGTATCTATATATGGCAGGTGTGGTTGCACTTTCGCCACCGGAGACCGGCGTCAGGCTGACGGCGACAGCCCACCGGTGCCGGAGATTAGGAATGACTAATTTAACAGAGTAGGTTTAAATTTCTTAACTAATAACAAAACAGTCAAACAAGCTATAGGTATTAAAATTTTAAATTAAATTTTACTACGTTAGGTAGGGTTGTTCACATTAACATCAACTCGGATTTAAGTGGGTAATATTATTAGTTGAGCCATATTTAATCCTGTAATAATACGAGTCGAGCTAGTTGGACTTTATGTTTTCGGTTGAGTTAGAAACTAAGCTCGTAATCAGCTCAAGCCAGCTTGCTTTTCTTAGTTTTGATGATTTTATGTGTCCTTTTATAAATGTGACAAAACAAGTTAATAACAATCTCAAATTATATATATTTCAAATAGTACAATACTAAACTATAAACATACAATAAAAGCATCAATGATGGAGTTACTCAAGCAGATCAGCTTGAGTTTATATATGAATAGCAATTAGCGGTAAATAGTGACAAGTTACATATATGCTACGTAACGAATAGTTATAAATAGCGCCCGTTATTTCATGGTTAGTGATAAGGTAGCAAAAACTTTAAGAAATAGTTTACATGTAATAAATAAACATGATTAGCTATTAAGTAGTAGAAAATTTGAGTAAACACCACCAAAATAGCTAAAATACTCTATTGGGTGGATTTTATATTTACAAAAAATGAAAAAATTAAAAGATCACTATGGTGACTATTTGGTTGCAATACACAAAAAGCGATATCTTATCCATACGCTATGTAGCGTGCTATAGCGGTTGCTATAGTCGCTATTGACAACAAGGTATATGAGCTATCTACCTTCGGCTTGAACTCGACGCAAGCATTTATACTGGGAGTTTTTTAACGCGCTAGGCAAGACATGTATGTTTAGAAAGACTTTTTAAAAGAATTTGATACTATCGACCAACTCTGATTTGATTATTTCTTCAAAACACGCCATAAGGCTGGAAGCTAGTTGACAACTTGTTTCATGTTTTAAAAAGAAGACAAGAAACCATGACAAGAACAGTTCTAAAAATGTTCATCCTTATATGAACATTTCATCATTTTTCTGAAATCTTGACTTTGGTTTTTCATAACTTTTATTATAGAAACAAATAAAAAATGAAGTTTGGAAAGGAATTTGCTTCACAGATGGTGCCTGAATGGCAAGAAGCATACATGAATTACAATTTCCTCAAGAATCTCTTAAAAGATATCTTGATTTTCCGGCGGCAGCAGAAGAGTTCACCTGGGAATCAAGTGAACCCAAGGCCACCGCCATTGAGGACCCCGTCTTTGAAGAGAAGGGGGTCTCTTTTCAGAGCTTTTAGTGGGCTAACTAGTCGGTATGGTAACAAAAGTCCCGGAAAAGATAAAGAAGATGAAGTGATTCTAGTAAGTGCAATGCATACAGCAGATGAAGAACAAGGTGAAGATGGAAAAAGTTACCAAACGATTTTTCTTAGATCGTCGGAGGAAGGTGGCGAGTATGAGCTTGTGTTCTTCAGAAGACTAGATGATGAGTTCAACAAAGTGGTTAAGTTTTATAAAGCCAAAGTTGAGGAGGTGGTGAAGGAGGCTGAAGAGTTGAATGTACAAATGGATGTTCTCATTGCTCTTAGAATTAAAGTCAATGATCCTGTTGCTGCTGCTGCTGCTTCTACCTTCATCAATCAAAGAAACACAGGTAGTCAACTCTAAATGAAATCATTAAGTAAAATATTAAATGTTTACTAAAATTTTAGGTGAATTTAAGGTCATCCATTGGAGGTGATTCAAGAAGAACAGCAAGAAAAGAGATCAGGTGGTGTAAAGGAATACCAGATGGCTTCTTTAGAAGTTTTAAATCATGTAAAAATCAACACCACAGCAGAATCACCGTTATCCGCCATCAAAAGTGTTTTCCAAAGTTCAAAATCAGACCTGAATTTCGGCAAAAATGAACTTAGAGATGCAAAAGAGAAGTTAAAGCAAGCTTTTATAGAGTTCCACGAAAAGCTTCGTTTACTAAAGAACTACGTGTAAGCATTAATTAAGCATTTAAGCATGTTCATGATATAAAGATTCGATAAAAATTAACAGAATTGCATCTTGCTTACATACCAGCTTCCTGAATCAATTGGCCTTCTCCAAGATCATGAAGAAGTATGATAAGGTTAGTTTTTTTTTCTCTTTTCGGGTCATACATGCCACCAGGTGTTCAGTTGCTGACCAAACTTGTTAATCCAGATCACATCAAGAAATGCATCAGATGCTTACTTACAGATGGTTGAAGAGTCTTATTTGGGTCAATCTGATGAGGTATGTGTATGGTACTTAACATAACAAGCTTTTAAATTTTCAATTTAGGGGTGATCCAATAGCCCACATGTAAGTAACTTTGAAACCAGTTACCTTACAGAGGAGCCCTAAATGAAAAACTTTTTAAAAGTTTGCTACTTTTTTTGTGGTAAACAAATCAGACTAAATTTGTTACCACTTAACACAATTTGGCCTTCAGAAATCAGATAATGTTGTGATAAACATATAACAAAGAGTTTCCTGCAGGTTACTAAGCTCATAGAGAGAGTCGAATCAGCATTTGTAAAGCATTTCTTTAATGGGAATCGCCATCAAGGAATGAGAATATTAAAGCCAAATGCTAAAAGAAAGAAGCATCGCGTAACATTTTTTGTGGGTAAGTGACATGCATGCTGCAAGACAGTTGAAGGCCAACATGAAAACCAATTATTATTGACTTGAAAGTACAACTTGACCAATGTATTACTGTTGTAGGTTGCTTCTTTGGATGCTCATTAGCACTTGTAGTGTCGATCGCTGTAAGTATACATGCTAGAGATCTTCTTAAGAGTAATGGTCGAACTCAGTACATGGATACCATCTTTCCGCTATACAGCTTGTTTGGATTCCTGGTGTTACATATGCTGATGTATGCTGCAAATGTATATTATTGGACACGATATCGTGTGAATTACTCATTTATATTTGGATTTAAACCCGGTACAGAATTGGGTTATACTGAAGTTTTACTACTCAGTTCTGGCCTGTCAGTACTCACTCTTGCAGCTGTACTCTCAAATCTCGAAATGGAATTGGATAGAATACTGAGGAGTACAAAACACTGACTGAATTACTCCCTCTAGGCTTAGTCACAGTAAGAAACTCCTCTTTTTCCCTTGTATATTTATAGTATATATGAGGCAGTTATTTCTATGATATGCCCCATGATGAATCAATAATGTATGTGGAAAGCAAACTAGCAAAGTCCCACTTTGACTTAAGGGGTGCTTGTGTAGGTCCACAAACACTATATCATACGGCCAACTAATAGGTTCACATTCACATAGAGGTGACAAAATGGTGGGTCCGGTAACATGTCAAACAGGTTCTCATGTAAATGAGAATTTTTGTGTGGTTCGAAACAAGCCTGGTCGACCAGAAACACTGTTTGTTCCCTTATTTTATGAACAATTAGTTTGTCAAATACGATTATGAATTTTTCAATAATGTTTTATGCATTAAAAGTATGCCGTGAGTGACTTTTGAGCCATATCCTTTAAGCTTGTTTCCTTTCATTACCTATTTGACTTGATAAAGATAAAACATAGCTAAATTAACCTGTTAATTAAACATTATTAAAATTGTAACCTTTAGTTCCACATACGGGCCTTACATACTGCATCCACATTATATCTTCTTTAGGCGCTAATCATCATGTAGGATACATCATATACTACTCCCTCATACATTTATGTATTCATGTTGCAGTTTTATCTTAAACTATGTTTTGTAGGTTGTACTTCTGATAACATTCTGTCCATTTAACATCTTCTATCGAGCAAACCGTTTCTTCCTCTTAGTCTGTTTATGGCACTGCATTTGTGCTCCTTTTTATGCAATCACTCTCCCTGATTTCTTCTTGGCTGATCAGTTTACTAGTCAGGTAAAATTCAAATATAACTCGGAAACAATGATCCTACTCATCAAGGAGCCATAAACTGTTTAAATTCTTTTGGTTTCAGGTTCAGTTATTGAGGAACTTGCAGTTCTATGTATGCTACTACGGTTGGGGTGATTTCAAGAAGAGGAATGCCGACACTTGCAACAACAGTGATGTTTATGATATCATTACTATAGTTATCGCCGTCATCCCATACTGGATTCGACTCCTACAGGTACATAATCTACAACTTATTTTAAACCTATACGTTATGACCTGCCAATGCTTCATTTCAAAGATACATGTCAACTAATGTCAGTATGCTTATAGTGCTTACGCCGGTTTTGGGGAGGCCATGATTCCACACAAGCTCTAAATGGACTCAAGTACTTCTCCACCATTGTTGCTGTTGTTGCAAGGATGATTTATGATCAAAAGAAAAGGACAATACTACTGATTATTGCTGCATCTACCTCAGGAGTTGCAACAATTTTCAGTACCTACTGGGACTTAGTGATGGACTGGGGTCTACTATGTAGGAATTCTGAGAATCCATGGTTAAGAGACAAGCTTATTATACCTAACAAATCTATCTACTACATAGCAATGGTAAATACTAATTACTGTTCTTCTTTTACCAGACAGATGGAACTCAACACCTAAACTACACCCTTTACACCCGATATTTGAACCGGGATCTCAATTTAAGAGACTTGTGTCTCTACCACTTGGGCTAGCTCCTCATGGGCTACTAATTACTAATTAGCAAACTCTACAAATTATACTATAACTCGACTAGTAAGGTCAGTGGCGCAACAAAAGCCACCGACAGAATGTTCACTTCACTCCCCACAAAATTTTCAAACTTTACTCCTCAAATTCTAAAGTTTCAAGTTTACCATTGGAGTATATATAATATACATTTATAATCAATTATGTTTTTTACTAATTGATTTTTCTTTAATAACTTTCCTTTGTTATCTTGTTTTAATAAAAGAAATTTATGGCTATTATAAAATTTTATTCTTGAAGTTCCGGCATAATTTTTGGTTAAATCAAAGTTTAGGGTATACTTTTAGACGTCTTAGTATCTAAGGTTATATGGATTGATGGTAATGTGTTGGTAGATAGCGACCACAGAACATTGGTGAACATCACAACTTCATGTGTTTGCTTTATGCATTTAACCATATTAGAGCATTCACATTGAGTTCCCGATTCTCATTCATATAATTACGTTAAAAACACTATTTTTTCTTTCAACTTTTCAGTTAAATAATAACTTTTATGCTTTAAATATTCTTTTTTCTCTTTAATTCAATCACAACCACTTTAAAAAATATTAAAAAAATTATAGGGGTTATACAATGTTTCCGAAATATACAGTAAAATTTTCTCTGTCCTTCGCTCAAAACCACTCAGAACCACTCAAAACCATTTCTTATGATATATGAAACACACTAGTATATTTTTAGAGCATATATGAAACACACTCATATTTTTAGGGATTTGAGTTCACTGTTAATGCTCATAATGTCACAGCTGTAATGGCTAAATTTCTAGTTACAACTTACAACATCAAATAACAATTGAAACCCAAATTAAGATGCAATTAGGTTAGATCTTCACTTACATTGGCTAAATTTGCAGGTATTGAATGTGATTCTGAGACTTGCGTGGATGCAAACTGTTTTGGGTGTCCATGACGCCCCTTTCCTTCATAAAAATGCCCTAATTGCCATAATCGCAAGTTTAGAGATCATTCGTCGTGGCATATGGAATTTCTTCAGGTTTAATTGCATTAGTGATTTGAGATTGCATGAAGTTATCATTATGAGAAGATAATCTAACCTGTGTTTGATGATTCAGGTTGGAGAATGAGCATTTGAACAATGTTGGAAAATTCAGAGCTGTTAAGTCTGTGCCATTACCTTTCAGCTATGAACACGATGACAAGAATCTGTAAATTGTATCTTATTCATATGAATAGTGAACCGCAAGTTTTGTATATTGCAGAAAAAGTAAATGAAAATTATTCATCTACATTACTTAATATATTAACTATAAAAAGTGGATGTTTGGTACTGTTTTTAATATAAGGTAAAAATAAAGTTTTGAAAAATAAGAGAGTTATCAATTAATTTTTGAAAATTATTTTTGGTTTACTTTTTTTATTATACCTCTCTCTACCTTCTATTAACTTTCATATTTTTAATATATGTTTTTTGGGCATTTTATAACATTTTAATTTATAAGTTAATCCAAACATTTTTTAATAACACATTTTAAAAAGTTATAATTGCCAAAAGTATTTTTCAATCAAAATAAGAAATTCCAAACATACTCAAAGTAAATTAGATGATATCATTTAACTTCAATAAGTACGAAACATGTTATTGAATTTCATATGATTTCACACTTCTCGAATTTTAATTTAACAAAACTACTTTTCAGTTATATAACCAATTTATCCATTTTAAATAACTTGTTGTTTAGCCCTAACTCTCGATCACATACTTCATCTTCTTCCCCAATCCTATCTCCTCCCACCACGCTAGCGCACATGAGTCCCCTAATTCTTTCATTGCCCCTAAATCGAGAAGCTCATATAAGAAACTAAATCAAAAGACCTTCTACCTATGTTAGCTAATGCCGGCCCTCAATGATCATGCACACCATGTTAGAGCTGGGATTCGCCTCGACAATTTGTTAAGCTTTGAGAAAACAATGGGATATATAAGAAAGAAGTATTTATACTTTTCACTTCATTCTTCAACAACAATAAATAGAATATATAGTATGCAGGACCGGTGAAAGGTATGCACTTACAATACAACACACAATGAGAAAAGTTGCTAAGTAATAGTGAAACTGGATAACCTTTTGTAAATAACACTAAGAACACAAGTAAATATGAGACAGAAACAAGATAGCAAAATACACAAGGAGATGGTTTTCAAGATTGTAGTATATTGTCTTCTCAAGTTCTATTACAAATGTTACAAAGCATAAAAGAAAGTTACAAGTACTTGAGATACATATACCACATCCTACACCCGACCATACTATGAAAGCCAGCTGGATACAATTGACTAGAACAAACAAAATCAATTGTAGAGTCAAAAGGCAGATTGTCTTTTGACTTGTGACTATGACATGCCATAGCTCACATCCTAATATATTACAAAAAAGATAAAGTACATGAAGTAGAAAGTTACAGACTCAATACCTCAATGTACAGTTACTAAAAGCATGAACCTTTTCACCAACTCATGTAAGTTAGTGACTTTACAGAGTTGCAGCGGAAAGGGGTCCAGCTTTATGTAAAATACATCAGATAAAACATGTATACTAAAAGTCTTTGGAAGAAATCTGTCTTCAAGTGTTGGCTTCGGAAGACTTTGTCTCTGAAGCTTCGGAAGACTTTATCTTTGGCTTTGGAAGATATTGGTCTTGGCTTCTGTAACACCCGGTTATTTATTTATCTTGAAGCCGACGAATGAAGAAAAAGAAATAAAGTCCAAAATCGAGGGACCAAACTCGCCAACGAGAGAAAGTTGGGGAAGTGGGAGTATTTAAGGGAGAGGGAAACCCTTACCCTCTCCCCACACCCACCAAAATCAGCCAAAGAAGAGAGAAGAGAAAAAGAGGAAGAAAAGTTGGTTCGGGTTGGTTCGAGTGGCCAAAATCGTTGAGAAGCGAGTCAAATCGAAGCTCTTCTCGTCATGGTCGTTTGTGTGAGATCTAGGACCCCTCCTTTAAATGTTTTTGAATGATTTGAGGCTGGAAAATATCTGAAAATCCGGTTTTTGAGTGTGTGCATGTTTGACCCGTTTGTGTATGTGTGTGTGTGTATGATGCGTTTGAGCCTTGTTTGTGAGCTTGTGTGTGCTGGAATGGTGTTTTGGTATGCATCCTTAAGGTTTAGTATGGTTTATTTGGGCTTAGAATGGGTTTAGATGAGTTTGGAGGTCGAAAAGGGTAGTTTGCATTCGGCTGGAACTGCACTCTGCACCAACTAGGGCTAGACGACTGACTGGAGTGCGATTGGAGGCCATACGATCGAAGGGGTGCGATTAGGGTTCATTCGCACGATTGAGGGTCCATTAGCATGATTGGGGCCAGTCGCATGGAGGTCATGCGACTGAGGGTCCAGTAGCATAAGTGTTCATCCGCATTAGTCGATCCGCACGATTGGGTGTTCATTCGCATGAGTGTCCATCCGCATTGTTCATTCGCATGATGCTCAGTCGCATGGAGGCCATGCGACTGAAGGGTGTCCATACGCCCGAATAGGGCTGTTGCACTCGAAGGAAAGTGTGGTAGGTGTGGGAGAGAACATAGGGGGGAATGTAGGCTGGGGTTGAAGGTGTGCTTCAAATGTGGGAAGCCGGGGCATATAGCCAAGGACTGTCGAACGGACTGGTGCTTCAACTGTGGTGAAGAGGGTCACATAAGTAAGGATTGCAAGAAGCCAAGGGCTAAGAGTTCCGGGGCGAAGAATACGGGAGGTGAAGGACCGAGGGCGAGCGCTAGGGCATTCACTATGACACATGAGGAAGCTAGAACGGACCCTGACGTTGTGTCTGGTACGTTTCTAGTGAACCAAACTTTAGCTTTTGTGTTATTTGATTTGGGTGCTAGTAAAATTTTTATTTCTGCTGCTTTCTGTGCTAAGCTGCCTGTTAGTAGTCGACGTGTTGATGCGCCCTTTGATGTAGAAACTACCATAGGTAAGTCTACCAGGATTTTTGAGGTGATAGAGAACTGTGATGTGGAACTTGAGGGTCATAAGTTTCCTGTTAGACCGTTCGTGATGATCTTAGGTGGTTTTGATTGGGTTCTTGGGATGGATTGGTTGGCGGACTCCGAGGCGAACATTAGGTGTCGCAAGAAGATGATTCGTTTGACAGCGCCTAAAGGTAGTTCAATGACGGTTTATGGTGATCGGGTTACTACGATTCCGAAGGTAATCTTAATGGCGGTGGCGGGAAAGTGTATGAGGCGTGGATGTAGTGCCTACTTGGCCTATGTAAAGGATGTGGATACGCCAACACCACAACTATCCGATGTATCGGTTATGTGTGACTTTCCAGACGTATTCCCAGAAGACTTATCAGGAGTGCCACCTGACTGTGAGATCGAGTTCCAGATTGACTTGATACCGGGTGCCCAACCGTTGCCAAGGCACCATATCGATTGGCTCCGACGGAGATGAAAGAGTTGATGGAGCAGTTGCAAGAGCTGCTTGATAAAGGGTTCGTTAGACCGAGTATCTCTCCTTGGGGTGCTCTGGTCCTGTTTGTAAAGAAGAAAGACGGTAGTATGAGGATGTGCATTGACTACCGTGAGCTGAATAAGTTGACAATGAAGAACCAATATCCCTTACCGAGAATATATGATTTGTTCGATCAGCTTCAAGGTGCCAGTTGGTTCTCAAGGATAGATCTTCGATCTGGTTACCATCAGTTGAAGGTGAAGGAACAAGACATCCCTAAAACAGCTTTTCGCATGCACTATGGTCACTACGAGTTTCTTGTCATGTCTTTTGGTTTAACCAACGCGCCAGCTGCCTTTATGGATTTGATGAACCGTGTGTGTTGGCCGATGCTGGATAAATCCGTGATTGTGTTTATCGATGATATCCTGATTTATTCGAAGAGCGAGATAGAACATGCCGGTCACATTCGGGAGGTTTTGGAGACATTGAGAAAGTTCTCCAAGTGCGCATTCTGGTTGTGCGAAGTTAAATTCTTGGTTCATGTGGTGAATCCCGACGGGATGATGGTGGACCCGGCAAAGTTGGAGGCGGTTATGTAATGGAAGTCACCGAAGACGCTATCCGAGATTCGTAGCTTCTTAGGTTTGGCGGGCTATTATAGAAGGTTTATCCAAGATTTTTCTAAGATCGCTTCTCCACTAACCAAGTTGACCCGAAAAGATGTAAAGTTTATATGGGGTCAAGCTCAAGAGAAGGCGTTTGATGAACTGAAGGCGAGGTTGACTCAAGCTCCTGTTTTGTCATTACCCGATGGAAGTGAAGATCTGGTGGTTTATTCTGATGCTTCATATTCAGGGTTCGGGTGTGTGTTAATGCAGAGAGGGAAGGTTATAGCCTATGCATCCCGACATTAAAGGTTCATGAGGTCAATTATCCTACTCATGATTTGGAGCTAGCAGCCGTGGTCTTTACGCTACAGGTTTGGAGGCACTATCTCTACGGGATGAAGTGCACCATATTCACCGACCACAAAAGCTTGATGTACTTCTTTGAGCAGAAGGATCTGAACATGAGGCAGAGACGATGGTTGGAGCTCATAAAGGACTATGATTGCGAGATCCATTACCATCCGGGCAAGGCCAATGTGGTGGCAGACGCCCTTAGCCGAAAGGAGAGACCCGGGCCGATTTGGGTGAAAGCTTATTAGTTGCCCATGACCTCTGATGTGATGAAGTAAGTCAAAGAGTTTCAAGATGAGGCATTGAAGGAAGATCATCTTAACTTTGAGAGAATGAGAGTTCTGGTTGCAGAATTGGGTGGAAACATGCTTAGTGTTATAACTTGATTCAGGAGGACGTGGATCCCTCGTTTTGGGGATCTACGGGTGAAAATTATGGATGAAGCTCACAAGACTCGATACTCTATTCACCCCGATGCTACGAAAATGTTCCACGACATGAAGAAAGATTATTGGTGGCCGGGTATGAAGCGTGACGTAGTGGAGTATGTGAGTAAGTGCCTTACTTGCCTACAGGTGAAGGACGAGCATCAAAAGCCGTATGGGAAGATCCAACCTTTGGATATACCGGAATGTAAGTGGGAGCACATTACCATGGATTTTATTACAAAGCTGTCGCGTACTCCGAAGGGGTATGATGTCATATGGGTGATTGTTGACCGTCTGACGAAGAGTGCTCACTTCCTACTGATCCGCGAGACATATTCATTTGAGAGGTTGGCAGATCTATTCATCAAGGAAATTGTAACTCGTCATGGTTTGCCGATGTCTATTGTATCTGATCGTGATACCCGATTCACATCTAAATTTTGGAAGAAATTCCACGACGCCATGGGAACAAGGTTACATATTAGCACGGCTTATCATCCCCAAACTGATGGTCAGTCAGAAAGGATCATTCAGACATTGGAAGACATGCTTTGGGCATGCATGATTGATTTTGGGGGAAGTTGGGATGACCACTTACCGTTAGTTGAATTCTCATACAACAACAGCTATCATGCCAGTATTAGCATGCCTCCATACGAGATGCTATACGGTAGGAGATGTAGAACACCCGTTTGTTGGGGTGACATTGGTCAGAAGGAGTTTGGGAGCATCGAGGTGATCGAGGCTACGATTGAGAAGCTTGAAAAGATCAAGGCCTTCATGAAGGCAGCCAAAGATAAACATAAGTCGTATGCCAATAAACGACGCAGACCGATTGAGTTCCAGGTGGGTGACCGGGTTATGTTGAAGGTCTCACCTTGGAAGGGTATTATTCGATTCAGAAAGTTGGGCAAGTTGAGCCCAAGGTATATAGGCCCTTTTCGAATCATCGCTCGAGTAGGAAAGGTGGCCTATAGACTGGAGCTGCCAAATGAGTTAAGTGGAATTCACCTGACATTCCATGTATCTCATTTGAGAAAGTGCTTGGCAGAGGAAGATATGATTGTTCCATTGGAAGATATCGAAGTAGACGAGCGGTTCAATTACGTGGAGCAATATCGATCAAAAAGAGAAAAAGCTGATGTGGTTCCTCTTGTGCGTGTACAGTGGAAGCACTGGAAAGGATCCGAGTCAACGTCGGAGACTGAGGAAGAAATGAGACAACATTATCCACGTTTGTTCGAGGAATAACAGGTTTTGGGGATGAAACCAATTTAAGGGGGTGGACTTGTAACACCCAGTTATTTATTTATCTTGAAGCCAACGAAGAAAGAAAAAGAAATAAAGTCCAAAGTCGAGGGACCAAACTCGCCAACGAGAGAAAGTTGGGGAAGTGGGAGTATTTAAGGGAGAGGGCAACCTTTACCCTCTCCCCACACCTACCAAAATCAGCCAAAGAATAGATAAGAGAAAAAGAGGAAGAAAAGTTGGTTCGGGTTGGTTCGAGTGGCCAAAATCGTTGAGAAGCGAGTCAAATCGAAGCTCTTCTCATCGTGGTCGTTTGTGTGAGTTCTAGGACCCCTCCTTTAAACGTTTTTGAATGATTTGGGGCTGGAAAATGTCACACCCCAACCATGACGGCGGAAACGTCAAAGTGTGAGGGTTAAGATTGTTCACAGCCACATAACGCTATGTTAAAATATAAATGCCATTAATCAATTGTTTTCAAACATCACAATCATCCACGTCTTACAAGAAAACAAAAAAAAAGAATCCAAATGTTCATTTAAGTCTAGGTTCATATCCTAAGCTTAAGCGTTTCTTCAGTCATCATTAAACTTGCATATTACCTGAAACATGTTGAAAATAAAGTCAACTAACAAGTTGGTGAGTCCTCATGGTTTTAAAATACAATAAGTATATATCATGAGAAAGAAAGTGGCAATTCTAGTCAATGGTCACAAGATAGTAAGTATATAGAACATGCATAGTTACAATCAAACCTTGACTGAATAATATGAGTAAGCATGATTAGCTAAGTGTATTTGGTTCCCTAGTGCACAAGCATACGGCTCCTAGGAGCCGGCAATCCCTCGGCTTTAGCACCAAAT
This sequence comes from Flaveria trinervia, assembly GCA_025506515.1. Taxonomy (NCBI): domain Eukaryota; kingdom Viridiplantae; phylum Streptophyta; class Magnoliopsida; order Asterales; family Asteraceae; genus Flaveria; species Flaveria trinervia. The sequence continues at coordinate 11,978,239 of CM046456.1, read as the reverse complement.
AGGCTTGTCAGGCCCAAAGATCTAAGACTTCGCCAGGCTAGTTATAGATAATGATTGCACACGTATGTCATATCTCATATACAACTTAACATATTCAAATAACCACGACTATATAAAGAATTTCACGTGTGTAATAAGTATCCAAGCGTGTATGAGTATGATTGTATAACCAACATGTTTCACCCCGAAAGGTGTAAAATATATGTAAAATGGGGCATAAGAACTCACATGATAATAAGAAGACTTGAAGATGAAATAAGAATAACCACGAATAAGATTTCCAACACAAACGTCACAAGGCACCTAAATAAGAATAAAGTAACGCGTTATAATCGGTTTGATGATTATTTTGTTTTAATGTTCTTAATTATGGATTGAATAGAGGTTGACATCAATTTATTTCGTGTTATTAATGTGAATCGGGTTAATGGAACGAAATGATAATAGATTTATTGCGCGAAAGAGAACGGCTAATAAGGAAAATTAATCATACGTTAAACCGATTTATGAAGGTTGTATTGATTGTAATAAGTCAAGAAATAAATATATATATATATATATATATATATATATATATATATGTATACTTACTTCGATATGTTTATATAAGTATATATGTATAAGTAATTAAGCATTCTAATTGCTTGACAATATATATACATATTTTTACAATATATGTATATAGGTAAGAATACAAAAATTATTCAAATTGTTTTGCCAATATTTACATGCATATTATATACATATATATATACATGCATATGTTTTAAATAACCTAAAATATTTTTACACAAGTATTATCTTTTCACATAACATTATTTTAAATAGTTTAAAATAAGGAAAAAAAATATACCATAATGTATTTTAAATTTAAACATATTTTTAAACCTTTGATAAAAAGATAAATAAATAAATAAATAAATTCTGAATTTATAAAATATTTTTAAAATTTTCAGAATTAATATTTAAGCAAAGAAGTAATTAATAATAAAGAAAATAAAGCAGGAAAGAAAGGAAAAAGAAAAAAAAGGGGTTGCCGAGGTCGAACCCAGGACCTCCCATAGAAGATGAGGTGCGGAAACCAGTGAACCAGGGCCCAAGCCTTGGTTCATTTTGGTTTGTTTTAAATTTAAGCCAGAGCAGCCTCGTCCCCCCCCCCCCCAAATCCGATGAACCCTAGGTTCATCTGATCCAAAATCGACCCTCGATTCGATGTTAATCAGTTGAATCATCATGGGGCTTTTGATCCTTGGACCAAATCGAGCAGATAACAGGTTTTAATTACCTGTTTAGGTGAGGATTAGAGGGTTTTTCGAGTTCGAGTTGCTTCGGGTGTTCTTGAATTGGGGTTTTAGGATCGAGAGGGTTTATGGAGAGATTGAGGTTACGGAGGGTTTAGGAACCTCGGAATGAATCAAAGGCCTCTAATTTATAGACTTGATTTCATGGTTTCGGGCATAACCCGTTTGATTTTGAAACCGCGTTCTTGTTTACCAAATTTGCGAGATTCGGTCTGTTAATTTGCGAAATAAATTGATTGATTAATTAATTCGACCGCGTATTAGCTTTAGGTGTGATTGATTTGGTTCAATTTAAGAAATTGGATGAGATTCGATTCGGATTTGTACATAGTTAGCCTCGGTTTGATTTGGAAAGATTGCAACGAGCGGGAAACTCAAATTGGGTAGGGATTCGAGTTCGAAACCTGGGACCGAGGGGTTTGGGCGGTTTGATTGGGTCAAAAACAATAAAAATCGATGGTTTGTAGCTTCGCCGGAGCTTCGGCCGAAGCCACCGGAAAAGCGGGCAGGAAACAACAAGTTACACCTTCAGCCCCTGAGGTTTGGGCTATTGGTTAAAACGATCTAACTTTGATTTTCAAGTTTAGAATTTGGCAGAACACCCCCCTGAACTTTGATTTAAGATTTTTTTATTAATACTATTATTATTGTTATTATTATTATTAGTATTACTATTATTATTATTATTATTATTATTATTATTATTATGATTATAGATATTATTATTTTTATTATTTACAATATAATTGTTACTGTTACTTTTAAAGTTATTATATTATTATTATTATTATTACTATTATTATTATATTATTATTATATTATTATTATATTATTTGTTATTAAAATCTTTATATTATTATTATTATATTATTATTATATTATTAATGAATTAAACCTTTACTAACGAGGCTACGCACAAACATAAATAAATAAAGACGGAAAAATTACAGGATGTTACAGTCTCCCCAACTTAAATTAATTTCGTCCCGAAATTAAAAATAACGAAAGTTACAAAAACAAAGAAGGATAAGTCTTCCTCATATGATCTTCACGCTCCCAAGTGAATTCTGCTCCCCGTTTGTTCTCCCATCGAACCTTTACAATTGGGGTAGTAGAGGTCCTAGTCTTCTTCATAATGCGATCCATGATTTCGACTGGTTTCTCCACGAAATGCAGGGACTCGTCGATCTGGATGTCTTCCAATGGCACATGCAAGTCATCGTCGGCCAAACACTTCCTCAGGTTCGAGACGTGGAAGACCGGGTGAATTTCGCTAAGGTCGGGGGGTAGTTCGAGTTTATAGGCTACTTTCCCGACCCTTTTTAGGATCTTAAAAGGTCCTACAAATCTCGAAGCTAACTTGCCCTTTCTTCCAAAACGAACTACACCTTTCCATGGCGAGACCTTGAGAAGGACCATCTCCCCAACTTGGAATTCTAGTGGCTTGCGACGTTTATCGGCGTAGCTCTTCTGTCGACTCCTAGCCGTTTCCAAGTTCTTGCGGATGATAGCAATTTTATCGGTCGTCTCTTGTATGAGTTTGGGGCCGGTGATAAGATTTTCGCCAATGTCGGTCCAGCATATCGGGGAACGACACTTACGACCGTAAAGTGCTTCAAACGGTGCCATTTGGATGCTCGAATGGTAACTATTGTTGTAGGAGAATTCTACGAGCGATAGATGTGTATCCCAGTCGCCACCAAAATCAAGGACACAGAGACGCAACAGGTCCTCCAGAGTTTGGATCGTCCGCTCGGTTTGGCCATCGGTTTGGGGATGGTAAGCCGTACTTAAATCCAATTGCGTACCCAAAAGTTCTTGCATAGAAGACCAGAAGTGAGAAGTGAATCGGGCGTCTCGGTCGGATATGATATGAAGAGGCACACCGTGACGGCTTACGATCTCGTCGATGTAAATCCGAGCTAACCTTGATGTCTTATACGTGTCGCGTATGGGTATGAAATGTGCCGACTTGGTCAATCGGTCGACGATTACCCATATGCTATCGTGCCCACGAGGTGTCCGAGGTAGCTTGGTTATGAAGTCCATGGATATATGTTCCCATTTCCACATGGGAATTTCGGGTTGTTCGAGTAATCCACTTGGACGTTGGTGCTCCGCTTTAACCTTCGTGCATATAAGGCACTTAGCAACGTAGGTCGCTATGTCCCGTTTCATCCCGGGCCACCAATATTGACTCCGCAAGTCCATGTACATCTTATCGGAGCCCGGGTGGATAGAATAGCGAGTCTGATGTGCTTCATTCATGATAAAAGCCCGAAGGTTATTGTGTTTGGGGATCCAGATTCGGTTTGCGAAATACATCAACCCATTGGCTCTTGCTTCCAGTTGGGCTACAAGATTGGGCTCAAGTTCATCTTTCATACTCTCTTCGCCTTGCACTGCCTGCTGGGCTTCTCGGATGCTTGACTCGATGTCACACTCGATCCTCAAATTTTGCAGTAACACTGTAGCATTGTGGACATCAAGTCGGACTTCGGTGTCAAACCCTCCCAATGTATCGAACCATTGCCGACGGTCGCGAATCTCTTGAATGGAAACCGTCTTTCGGTGTGTCTTCCGACTCAATGCATCAGCTACTACATTTGCCTTGCCGGGGTGGTATCGGATGTCGCAGTCGTAGTCACTAATTAGTTCCACCCAGCGACGTTGCCTCATATTGAGATCCTTCTGATTGAAAACATGCTGGAGGCTCTTGTGGTCCGTGTACACTATACATTGCGTGCCGTATAGATAATGTCTCCAGATTTTTAAAGCAAAGACCACCGCTCCAAGCTCGAGATCGTGCGTCGTGTAATTTACCTCGTGAACCTTCAATTGTCTCGAGGCATAAGCTATGACCTTTCCTCGTTGCATGAGAACACAACCGAGGCCTTGTTTCGATGCATCACAGTATACCGTGAAGTCGTCATTCCCATCCGGTAGGGCCAGAATAGGAGCATTGCATAACTTGTGCTTCAATGTCTCAAACGCCTCTTCTTGTTCGGCTTTCCACTCGAAAGACTGGTTCTTCTGGGTCAGGAACGTGAGTGGCTTTGCGATCTTTGAGAAATTGGCAATAAATCGTCGATAATACCCGGTTAGGCCAAGAAATGATCGAACTTCCGTCGGTGTTGTGGGAGCCCTCCAATTCTTCACGGCTTCTACCTTCGCAGGGTCGACGTGAATTCTTGACTATTCACAACGTGTCCTAAGAATTGTACTTCTTCCAGCCAGAATTCGCATTTCGAAAACTTCACGTACAGTTGTTCCTTCTTCAACAGATTGAGGATTTGGCGGAGATGGAGTTCATGATCAGAGTGAGTCTTGGAATAGATAAGAATGTCATCGATGAACACAATGACAAATTTATCTAGGTATGGCTTGCACACTCGGTTCATAAGGTCCATGAAGACCGCAGGAGCATTGGTTAAGCCAAAAGGCATAACCATAAACTCGTAATGCCCGTATCGAGTGCGGAATGCAGTCTTTGGGATGTCGTCGTCGTGGACTCGCAGTTGGTGATAACCCGAACGCAAGTCGATTTTTGAAAAGATTGCAGCTCCTTGAAGTTGGTCGAAGAGGTCGTCGATACGAGGAAGGGGATACCGGTCCTTGACGATTAACTTGTTGAGCTCCCGGTAATCGATACACATGCGAAATGACCCGTCTTTCTTCTTCACAAATAAGACAGGTGCACCCTAAGGAGAAGAACTAGGGCGGATAAAACCCTTCTCGGATAATTCCTGGAGTTGGCTAGAGAGTTCTTGCATTTCAGATAGTGCGAGTCAGTAAGGTGATTTGGCCACGGGGCTCGCTCCCGGGATCAAGTCGATTTTGAATTCAACTTCCCGTACAAGAGGTAACCCACTAAGGTCGTAGGGAAAAACTTTAGGGAATTCTCGTACAACTGGAACATCCTTGAGTTCCTTCCCTTTGACTTTGGTGTTGACTACGTAAGCCAAGAATGCTGGATAACTCTTACTCAGGCACTTTCGAGCTTGAGTGCATGACATAAGCTTGAGTCTTTTGGAAGACCGTTCACCGAACACCTTCAACGTGTCCCCGGACGGTAAGGGTATGCGAATGCACTTCTCAAAACAAACGATCTCAGCATGATTCTTTGATAACCAATCCATGCCAATAATAACGTCGAAACTCCCGAGCTTCATAGGAATGAGGTCGATAAGAAATTTATGATCGTCGAGACACAATAGGCAATCGCGGATGACCACGTCGACGGTGATCGGTTCCCCATCGACAACTTCAACAGTGAGAGGTCTTCCCAAATTCGCACGAGGTTTAGCAAGTGTCAGTTCGAATTCTAAGGAAACGAAACTCTTATCGGCACCCGAATCAAATAGTACGTAAGCATAGGTATCATTAATAAGAAACATACCTGTGTAGGTTTAAAAGGCACTTAGGGCATAAACCAGGAATTTTTTTTTGAGAAATTTTACGGAGATAGGGTTGAAAGTTACGTACCATTCACCACATCGTTGTTCGCCTGAGCTTGGTTTGCGTTGATGTTGAAGGCACGTCCGCGAGCTTGTGGAACATTGCCCACAAGACGAGGGCACTGGGGTCGGTAGTGACCCGGTTCTCCGCAATTGTAGCAGGCCCGGTTTGGTTCCGTCACTGCGTTCCCTATTGCTCGGCGACACGTTGCCACGAGATGCCCGTACTTGCCGCATAGTGTGCAGATGCGACACGGGAGATTCCCCGGATGATGGTACTTACATGTGTTGCACAAGGGTAGAGGGCCTGCATAAGCCCTTGCCACGGGCACTTGTGCTGCCGGTGCAGTCCCGGGAACACACTGTCTCTAGGGTGGCTTAGGAGCGGCCACGGCGTAGTTCCGTGTCGGTACAAACTTCCTCTTTTTGTTATCAACCTTAACCTCCTTGACCTCCTCAGGGACCGTCTTCTCAGTTTTCTTGGCACCCTTTGCAGACATGGTGCCTGCTCGGATGTGGTTCTCGGTCAGCTGTGCAGTGATAGTGATAGCTTCCTCCAGGGTTGCGGGTCGGCTACCCACCACGGCATCCTGGATCTGGGGTGGCACACCTTAATGAATTTTTCCACATTCCATGAAACAGTATCCACCATGTGTGGCAGCAGTATACTCAGTTCGTGATGACGGGTAGAATATGCCAGATGGTTCCCGCCATCCTGTTTCAGGTTCCAGAATTCCTCCGCCAATTTCTGGATTTCACTTCTCGGGCAAAACTTGGCAATGGCTATGTTCTTGAATTCCTCCCATGTTAAGACCAAGATCGCGTCGGGGCCTCGGTTTCTCTTTTCACTGTTCCACCATGTTAAGGCCCTTTGCTGCAGCATACTGGTGGCATACCTCACCTTGAGTGCTTCGGGGCACTCACAGTTGACGAAGGTGTTCTCCATCCCTTCGAACCATTCTAGGAGACCGGTGGCACCTTCCTTGCCACTGAAACTGGGAGGCTTGCATGAACTAAAGTGCTTGAAGGTGCACTTCTGGTTGTTACGGCCTTGGTTTGCACTGTTTTCCCCTTGGTCGTTGCTGTTGCTTGTGACGTTGGCGATCATAGTGCTGCTGAGTTCAACCACCATAGTCGGGATGACCGCAGCCATTTGTCGGGCAATCATGGCGGCAAGCTTACGGCCGGATCTTCCTCGGGTTCCATGGTGACGAGACATGCTGGAAAAATATAAATTGGATTAGGATCGGTTAAAAGGGTAATAAGGATGGACAGTTGAAGTAAGAATCATGGGTTGTACGGAGTGATTCCATTTGATGACGCATCACCATTTTGGAAACGTTGACACGTCAAGTTGAATTGACCCATTCGCCTCAGAAACTGGTGTATGTTGGCCATAGTTTATCACTCATCCCGGAAATCCCCAGGTAAGCATGACTGGTCCCGTAGGATTTATACGAAATGCTTACCTTAGCCCGAGGGCCTTTTGCCAGGAAAACCAGGATACAGGTGTCTATGTACCACACTAGTTCTATGGTTCATGGAATCAAAAATCTTGATGAGATATTTATAGGATTAGACCTTGAGTCTAAGAAATTTTCTATCAATAAGTTCTACTTAGAGACGAGGAAGGATTTAAGTAATCGCAATTGTCAGGGAGAATCAATGTTTAATATAAGTCTAGGGAAGACGAGTAACAATATGTAATCATGCAGAAAGGCATCTATGCTAAGGCATCACATTGCACATAATAAGGCATAGCGTTAGGCAGCATGCAAACAATATGTATGTATTCATAAGAATACTTTTCTATAAGGATCATGCATAAACTATAGTTTAGATCACCATTTCTAATAACCTAAATCCCTATAGTTATGGGCTCTGATACCAATCTGTCACACCCCAACCATGACGGCGGAAACGTCGAAGTGTGAGGGTTAAGATTGTTCACAGCCACATAACGCTATGTTAAAATATAAATGCCATTAATCAATTGTTTTCAAACATCACAATCATCCACGTCTTACAAGAAAACAAAAAAAAAGAATCCAAATGTTCATTTAAGTCTAGGTCCATATCCTAAGCTTAAGCGTTTCTTCAGTCATCATTAAACTTGCATATTACCTGAAACATGTTGAAAATAAAGTCAACTAACAAGTTGGTGAGTCCTCATGGTTTTAAAATACAATAAGTATATATCATGAGAAAGAAAGTGGCAATTCTAGTCAATGGTCACAAGATAGTAAGTATATAGAACATGCATAGTTACAATCAAACCTTGACTGAATAATATGAGTAAGCATGATTAGCTAAGTGTATTTGGTTCCCTAGTGCACAAGCATACGGCTCCTAGGAGCCGGCAATCCCTCGGCTTTAGCACCAAATAGGCTTGTCAGGCCCAAAGATCTAAGACTTCGCCAGGCTAGTTATAGATAATGATTGCACACGTATGTCATATCTCATATACAACTTAACATATTCAAATAACCACGACTATATAAAGAATTTCACGTGCGTAATAAGTATCCAAGTGTGTATGAGTATGTTTGTATAACCAACATGTTTCACCCCGAAAGGTGTAAAATATATGTAAAATGGGGCATAAGAACTCACATGATAATAAGAAGACTTGAAGATGAAATAAGAATAACCACGAATAAGATTTCCAACACAAACGTCACAAGGCACCTAAATAAGAATAAAGTAACGCGTTATAATCGGTTTGATGATTATTTTGTTTTAAGGTTCTTAATTATGGATTGAATAGAGGTTGACATCAATTTATTTCGTGTTATTAATGTGAATCGGGTTAATGGAACGAAATGATAATTAGATTTATTGCGCGAAAGAGAACGACTAATAAGGAAAATTAATCATACGTTAAACCGATTTATGAAGGTTGTATTGATTGTAATAAGTCAAGAAATAAATAAATATATATATATATATATATATATGTATGTATACTTACTTCGATATGTTTATATAAGTATATATGTATAAGTAATTAATCATTCTAATTGCTTGACAATATATATACATATATTTTACAATATATGTATATAGGTAAGAATACAAAAATTATTCAAATTGTTTTGCCAATATTTACATGCATATATATATACATATATATATACATGCATATGTTTTAAATAACCTAAAATATTTTTACACAAGTATTATCTTTTCACATAACATTATTTTAAATAGTTTAAAATAAGGAAAAAAAATATACCATAATGTATTTTAAATTTAAACATATTTTTAAACCTTTGATAAAAAGATAAATAAATAATAAATAAATTCTGAATTTATAAAATAATTTTTGAAATTTTCAGAATTAATATTTAAGCAAAGAAGTAATTAATAATAAAGAAAATAAAGCAGGAAAGAAAGGAAAAAGAAAAAAAGGGGTTGCCGGGGTCGAACCGGGACCTCCCTTAGAAGATGAGGTGCGGGAACCAGTGAACGAGGGCCCAAGCCTTGGTTCATTTTGGTTTGTTTTAAATTTAAGCCAGAGCAGCCTCGTCCCCCCCCCCCCCAATCCGATGAACCCTAGGTTCATCTAATCCAAAATCGACCCTCGATTCGATGTTAATCAGTCGAATCATCATGGGGCTTTTGATCCTTGGACCAAATCGAGCAGATAACAGGTTTTAATTACCTGTTTAGGTGAGGATTAGAGGGTTTTTTGAGTTCGAGTTGCTTCGGGTGTTCTTGAATTGGGGTTTTAGGATCGAGAGGGTTTATGGAGAGATTGAGGTTACGGAGGGTTTAGGAACCTCAGAATGAATCAAAGGCCTCTAATTTATAGACTTGATTTCATGGTTTCGGGCATAACCCGTTTGATTTTGAAACCACGTTCTTGTTTACCAAATTTGCGAGATTCGGTCTGTTAATTTGCGAAATAAATTGATTGATTAATTGATTCGATCGCGTATTAGCTTTAGGTGTGATTGATTTGGTTCAATTTAAGAAATTGGATGAGATTCGATTCGGATTTGTACATAGTTAGCCTCGGTTTGATTTGGAAAGATTGCAACGAGCGGGAAACTCAAATTGGGTAGGGATTCGAGTTCGAAACCTGGGACCGAGGAGTTTGGGCGGTTTGATTGGGTCAAAAACAATAAAAATCGATGGTTTGTAGCTTCGCCGGAGCTCGGCCGGAGCTCCGGCCGAAGCCACCGGAAAAGCGGGCAGGAAACAGCAAGTTACACCTTCAGCCCCTGAGGTTTGGGCTGTTGGTTAAAACGATCTAACTTTGATTTTCAAGTTTAGAATTTGGCTGAACACCCCCCTGAACTTTGATTTAAGATTTTTTATTGTTAATACTATTATTATTGTTATTATTATTATTAGTATTACTATGATTATTATTATTATTATTATTATTATATAGATATTATTATTTTTATTATTTACAATTATAATTGTTACTGTTAGCTTTAAAGTATTATTATTATTATTATATATTATTATTATTATTATTATTATTATTATTATTATTATTATTGTTATTAAAATCTTTATTATTATTATTATTATTATTATTAATGAATTAAACCTTTACTAACGAGGCCACGCACAAACATAAATAAATAAAGATGGAAAAATTACAGGATGTTACAGAAAACATTTGAAAATCGGGGTTTTGAGTGTGTGCATGTTTGACCGTTTGTGTATGTGTGTGTATGATGCGTTTGAGCCTTATTTGTAAGCTTGTGTGTGCTGGAATGGTGTTGTGGTATGCATCCCTAAGGTTTAGTATGGTTATTTGGGCTTAGAATGGGTTTAGATGAGTTTGGAGGTCGAAAAGGGTAGTTTGCGTTCGGCTGGAACTGCACTCTGCACCAACTAGGGCTAGACGACCGACTGGAGTGCGATTGGAGGCCATACGGCCGAAGGGGGTGCGATTGGGGTTCATTCACACGATTGAGGGTCCATTCACACGATTGGGGCCAGTCGCATGGAGGTCATGCGACTGAGGGTCCAGTCGCATAAGTGTTCATCCGCATTAGTCCATTCGCACGGTTGGGTGTTCATTCGCAAGAGTGTCCATCCGCATTGGTTCATTCGCATGATGTTCAGTCGCATGGAGGCCATGCGACTGAAGGGTGTCCATACGCCCGAATAGGGTTGTTGCACTCGAAGGAAAGTGTAGTTTGACTTCTGACCTTCGGGGGAAAGTGCAGTGTAAGTTTTGACGTAAAGGTTTCCGTAAGAGCGTGTCAGATGATGATTGAGGCCTTAGAGAGCATGTTGGGCATGATGATGATGACGTTGCATGTTTATGCATAATGTATGTTATGTATGTATGATGTTGCCCTGTATGTTGTGATGACTGTGTATGTTATGTTCCTTGTTATGACGTATGTTTATCTTTCATGTGACTTTACGTGTCCTGTTAACGAATGAATGAAGTATTATGTAACGTAAAGTGAAAGATAATGAAAGAGGAAAATGAAGTAAGAATGCATGCATTATTGAATGATATATGAACGAAGGAAAGGCTTGCAAGTACATATATGAGGTGAGCAACCCTGTTGTTGCAAGAGACTCGGATAACATGCAATCGTTGAGATTGCCAATAAGGTGAGCAACCCTGTTGTTGCAAGAGACTCGAATAGCATGCAATTGTTGAGATTGCCAATGAGGTGAGCAACCCTGTTGTTGCAAGAGACTCGGATAGCATGCAATCGTTGGGATTGCCCATGAGGTGAGCAACTTTGTTGTTGCAAGAGACTCGGATAGCATGCAATCGTTGAGATTGCCAATGAGGTGAGCGACCCTGTTGTCGCAACAAACTTGGGAGAATTAGCGTATACAATAAACGAAAATTAACGAATGTAATAGAAGATAATAATTATATTATTGATGTGTATGTACGTTGTATGGTCACGAATGAATGTAAAGCGCAGTATGATTTGAAAGAAAGTAAAGAATGGTTTGAATGAGAGCAAAGTATGTTCTATTATAAAACTAGAACTCACTCAGCAACGCTGACTTTTTATGTGTTTCTAGTTGGCAGGTAATAGTTGCTGAGGATGGCACGAAGCGGCTACTCAGCTCTTTTGGGATGGCATCCATGTTTATAATGCTTTTGTGATGTAATGCAACCTGGGTTTTGTAACCGAGTTACGATGTATTATTTTGCAAAAGCTTTTATAATGAAATGAGATGTCTATTTTGTCATTTCCGCTGTGATGTTTTATGGAAGTTATATGTAATTATATATTTTATGTGCGATGAATGACCAACTGTAGGCGTCTCGGGAACGGAGCCTTACAACTTCGGAAGATTTCACACTTAGAATATTTATGTTGCTGGTGTGAAACTTCCGAAGCATTCTTCTTCAATGCACTTATGGATACATGCAGGTGACTTTGAGTGTTTGAATTGAATCAGCCTTAACATGTAATCCTTACATAGTAAACAACTGAAACATATTAAGCAAATAAACCACCCACTAAGATACTTGATAACACAATTGACAACCTAGTACTACAAGTTAACTGTTTTTGCATCAGAGGGATGTGACTTGTAACACCGACATGCCCAAATGAATACAATACGGGCCATTGAAACCGACGAGTACTCTCTCAAAAACTTCGACCAAAATCATGAACCTTTGTTGTCGATAATCTCTCAGACTATGTTAGCATTTGGCAACCTTCTATTATTTCTTCCTCTGATTGAATTGTGCATCATTCCTCAAAATTCAAATCTAGTTGTGTACAATAGTCCCAAACCTCTCTTGACGTGAAACAAGTCTTTGATCAATCACATTCTACATGTGATTCTTAAGCAGAGCACCATCTTACCCAACAACCATTCATCATAGATTATTAAACATTCAAAACGAGTTACAATTCTCATACCTCTCATGTGCAATATCGCATATCATACGTGTTGGACCAAATTTCCTATGAGTCAAATGGGTCAATAAGTTAATACCCAAGATACTAAAATAATATGTAGGACCACCCTCCATGGTAAATAAAGAAAAATGTAACATAATTGAAAGATAACAATTTGTTAGTCTAGTCTACTGTAATGTAATCAATGTTACGTCATATTTGACGAGGACATGAACATATTTCCTTAACTTGGACTTGGGCAAAAGATATCATAGGAATGATAAGGTATTAATGTATTATCCATCGTATTGGCTTACCATTGGTGATCACATTTGTGTAATATATAATCTCATTTACAAGTATCGGTAAAGTTTTCTGATTTTTTTATGAAATTAAAACAAGTGTACCTTAAATGTTGTTTCGGTGTAGTTGTTTGTTTTGTTTTCCGACGCAGGGCAGACGTGGGTTCAAACCCCGCCGACCGCAATTTATTTATTTATTTTTTTCCTTTTTCAGGGATGTTTTTACTACTTTTCTTATATTTATTTTTCATTTAAGTTATTGTACCTTTTTCTTTTCTTTTCTAATATTTCTTTCATATTGAATACCTTATTTAAGATCGGGCCGCACGCGTGTAATGACGTTTGAATGCGTGTTGCAACCTGACATTACAAGTTAATGTCATTGTATGGCTTCACATCAACATAGGGGTCGTTTGTTAGTTTACCTTTTTAAAATTATTAGCCGTAATGTGCGAATGCATAAAATTACTTTTAATATGTTGTTTTTATGTATTTAGGCGCGTTAACATGTATGTTGCAACACGTGTAACAAAGTTTACAAATGTGACGCTATGGACGGTCACGCCGCAACGTACATAACGTTACTCGTTAGATAAATAGGATAAAACAATTACATATAAAATAAAATGATGCAACATAGTAAGGTCATTTTCTTTTATAAATTATAATTTAAAAGGAGTTGGTTACTACACAGCTCTCTACTTATGTCACCGCTTGAATGAGGCCACCCAAACTGCTTCTTGTTGACCTAACAAGATAATATTTTTATTACATTTGACATTGAAATAAAGAGATAGAGAAAGATGATAATGCTAAATTAAATCCTTTTGAATTTTTAATACCAATGGATCAATTTAGATCATTTGGTCAACTGAAAAGCTAAAATTTAAAGGTTAAATGTATTGATAATTCAATCAAAGTTCATGAGCTTCAATTGTATATGTTTTGAATAGTTCTTAGTTCTTAGCTATAGCATAGTAACATTTATACCTCAAGATCAATATATATCAACATGGCATTACCTTTGTGATTCTAAAATGGTAATATCAAATTGACCACCCAAATTCACACCAGCATGTTTAGTTCTTGCTTAATAATCCCAAATGTGATCAAGATCAACTTGACCACCCAAATTCACACCATAATCTTGATTATCCACCCTTTTGGTTTTCGGGTTTTGATTCATGTTGTTAGTATCCATCAAGATCTTCAGGATTGACGGATCTTGCATCCACGTCGAGACATGACACTCAAAGTTACCAATGTCTCCAACCACCGGATTAACACATTCAGTTCTTGACGCGATAAGAGAGCTACTCGAGCTCAAGCTTCGCGTAGTTTCTTCATTGTCATTCAATTTATGTTCTTTCATGGTATCGGAGCAGGTCGAGTGCAATTTATCTATTCTTGATCCAGATTCCACACTTGAAATCTCTATTAATGGAGGCAAATTTGTAGAAATTGGAATCTTTTTTCCACTAGAATTCTTGTGAAACACCCTGCTAATTACCCATTCCCCCTGCAAAAACAATCAAATTGTATATCTTTATGTGTTTCTGATAAAAACAGAGTATTTAACATCAAATCGTAGATATTCTTCATACCTTGGCTGATTTTGGTAAATTATTCGCGGAAAACACCCCGTCTAATCGATATTCATGCATCACCCAATTGGTCTTTTCGCCTTTCGGAGCTCTTCCTCTATAAAAAACCAGTGTTTTCTTCATACCCATAAGCGATTTCTGTTTAAAGATTTGTTTATCTTTTCCTGTAGCTTTCCAATACCCTGCATTTGTAGCTCTGTTCGTTCTCGATCCAGTCCGGTACTTTCGATCTCGAACACAAAAGAAGAACCACTCGTGCTCACCGAGCTTTGCTCTCCCTGTGAATTCAACAACAAATTTGATCCAAATTCAAAAATTTCAAGATAAAAAAAAAAACAGATACAGGAAAACAGAGTACTTACATGGAAGCTCCCATGGCTCTGCTCTGTTCAAATCAACTTCTCCGATCGCTCGGGCGATGAAATTCGAATCAATAACCTTGCGATAAAGGTAGTGAGATATCAGTTCTTCGTCCGTCGGATGAAATCGAAAACCTGGAGGGAGGTCAATCTGTTCATTGTGATTGAAATTGTGTTGCATTTTTTTCAAGAGTTTGTGTTTCTTTTTCCTGCAAAATCAATGGTGAAATTGAAGAACAGAGGAATAATTTGGGGTTTGGAAGATTGAAAAGTGTGTGTGAATTGTAGTGAAGAGAAGACGTGGGGAGAGGATGAGAATACCATAGATATTGCCTTGTGGTAGAAAGAACCTTGTCTTTGAAACTTAATGTTTTCGGAACAAATTCGAAATTCGAACCGGTCGTCTTACTTGTCAACTGGTCTGACCGGATTTATCAATCGAATTACGTCATAATTATATACATATATGTTATATATAATTATATATAATTTAATATAATTATTTTATTTTTGTATATTATAGTTATATATACAACTTAACAATAATTTTATGTCAAACATTTTAATTTATCGTTCAACACATTAGTTAAATCCATTTAAATCCATGAAATAAAAATTACCCAAAATTCAGTTTGACTTGGTCAAACCAGTCCGATAACTACAAAACGAGTCAATGCTACTCGGTTCGCTTAACCCTCCAATTCCGGGTTAGACCGGCCCCCCCCCAATCCGAAATTTGGCCACTCCAATCCGAAATTTAAAAACTGCTGAAACTACTTGGTTTGGTTTATTTATTTACTTCTAGTTATCTTTTTTACTTTTTATAATTTCTAATAGCAATTACTTTTACTTCTAATACTATTTAATCTTAATCTTGTACTTATAAATACTTAAACTCAAACTTTTTTCTTAAGGGCAATCCTTAAGGCTACGAGTGTTCAAAAATATTTGAATGCGAATCCGAATCCAAATATCCAAAAATCTGAAATTCAGATATCTGAACTTCGGATATACGAAATTTCGAATTCGGATATTGATTTTGAGAATTTCCAGATATTTTGATATTTGAAATATCCAAAATATTTTAATAAAAATATAAAAATATTAAATACTAATTAAATATTTCGGATATTTTAATAAAAACTTCGGATATCCGAAAAAAATTTCAATAAAAGTTATCATAATTTTTATAAAATTTATTTAATAATATAATTTTTTTAATTCGAATATTTGAACCCGAATCCGAACACAAAATTTCGAATTAGCAAAATCACTATCTGAAATTTTCAGATATGTGAATTTCGGATACCTAAATTTAAACACCCATAACTACAATCCTACAAGGCTAAGGCTATGTGCAGTATATTTATAATTTATAAATATGACACCATCTCCCATAGGAAGTTAGGAACCAACTAATACGAATGCTTGAGTTCCAAACACAGACGTTGGAGGAGCCCATCTGTTAAGCGTTTGCCTATGCACATCTGAAAATCCCAACACCACTAGATGGATGGTGTCATGGTGGTGGGACTTCTCACACATACATTAAACAAAACACCTACCTACATTATTTTAAATTTTGTTTGAATGAGCATTTAGATGAAGATGTAACGTTAAAAAGAAAATGGATGCTTTTTTATTTGTTTATATCCCTTGCGAAGCAAAAAGGTTAAAAAGAAGAAGGGAAGAAAAAAATTGATGCCAAATAAAAATCAAGAAATATTGGAAACCAGCGACCTAAAAGGCTTAAATCCGCACCCGCTCGTAAGGAGCCAACACACTAACCACTGGGCTAGGCAACCATCTCTCAACTTTTATGTTTACCGTCTCTCAAAATTAAGTGTCATTTTTCATATGGATGTCTGATTTAGTTTTTAACTAAACTTTATATTTTCATTGAACAGATTATATATTATATCTAATATAATAATATAATATACTTTAAAATTTATAAATTGCACCGCATAGAGTATAACGAGTCTGTGATTTTCCTTCTATTATATGATTTTTTAAAGGCATGGGTGGTTTGTCAGTCCGCTTAAAGAACAACTCAAGTTATTTTAGAAATATTTATATCATCAAGTAAGTTATTATTTATATTTAATATATTTGTTATTTAAATTAAATTAAACTAAATAGTTATACATACACTTACAAGATGAATTTCAACCATTAATTTTCACTGTTAGTAAAGGACTAAAGGTTGAGGGAGTTCTCTTGTGTTTCTGCTTCAGATATTTTTCTAGTATGATACATTAACGTCATATTAATTATTTTTAAAGTCATTTAGTTTTTCTTGGGGTTCGAGGGTGTCATTCAATTTTTCTCCATTTTTACTATGTGCCTGTGCATGTGGTACAATACATCTCGCATACCATCATTAAACAAATGAGTACCAATGAATATTTCCAGAATTCAGAGTTATTTTGATCGAACAAAGGGGTGGTGTTCGCATCTGAGACCAGTTTTTCACCACATCTTCTTAGTTCCACTTCATTACCTATATATTAATTCACGACATGTTCTACGGTAATAATATTATTAAAATAATTTATATATATATATATATATATATATATTATATATATATATATATATATATATATATATATATTGTATATCAAAAAATTAATAAACGTTTAAGGTAAAATTTAGATTTTTAAAGTTTCAGGTTTACGTATCGGTATGAGTCGGGTATAAAATATTTCCGTGCATATTTTTATATATGTTTTGATGTTCGCGTATGTTTTTACGTGAATTTTGTTCTGAAATGATCGGGGTGAAAAATAACCTTTTTATTCGACGTTATTAATTTGAATTACTCTAGGTTTTAACGTAAATTTAGTTCGGGTTTACGTACTGGTATGAGTCGGGTATAAAACGTTACCGTGTATATTTTTATATACATTTTGGTTTGATCTACGTTTCAACGTTCACCTACGTTTTTACTTGACTTTTATTCTAGAATGAGCCGAGTAAAAAAATAAACATTTTTATTCAACGTTATACTCTACATTTCAATATAAATTAAGTTTGGAATCTATATTTTATCACACACGGCGGAGTTGCACGTGTCTTTTATTCATGTTTTAAGTTGGACTACGTTTTGACATAATTGGAAAAAAGTCGGGTCAAGTATAATACGCTTCATTTAACGGTAAAAATTCAAGTTACTTTACCGTTCAATATAAATTTATTAAAAAAAAGTCGGGTTAATTGTTAGTTTATACGTTATCACATTAACATATTCATGTTTTGATATTTGGGATCATGGTAGAATTCCCTAGCATAATGCGCGAGTTAGGAAAGCCTAGTTATTTTTAGGGTCCGAATATATAGACACCTCAATATTTTATATCAACACCCGAAATTTCTATACAGGTTGTATGGCCCTATACGCGTCGTATAGGGGGGGTCGTATAACTTTATACGGAGTGTATAACCATCTGATAGCCCCATGAATTTTTTCTCGGAATCAGAGTCGAAATTTGTTATACGCGTCCTATAGCCTTATATGTGTCGTATAGGGGGTCGTGTAGGGCTATATGGGACGTATACCTCTTTGACAGCCCCCTGAATTTTTCTCGTTTTCAGTGTATTCAACCCTATACGTCGCGTATGGACCTATATATCACGTATGGGCCTATACACGTATAGGATGGGGTGTTGATTTATTTGAGTGGAATTCTCTACGTTAACACCCTATCATTGATACACCCAATTTATTTTATCATCTCTGTATATTTGTATACATATATGTAGATACATGAAGATAGAAAAAACAAAAAGATGTCTCCATAACATAAATAAGTATTTATATAAAATTGTGTGGTGTAAAAGTCAAAAGTGTTTAAGTCTCCCACCACAAGGACTAAAGTGAACCACGCTATTAAAAATGACCTTGCCTTCTGAAAAATAATCGGTAATTAATGTGATTATTACATAATTATTATTTTATATTTAAGTTTACAGCCCTCAACTTATAACGGGTAGTGTAAAAAACTTTTACGTTTTATGTAAAAAAGTTATGATTTTACGTTATTCCCGAGAAAAGAAGTATGTTACCCTTGAATATATTTGAAACTCAACACTTCATAAAACTTTTTAAATTTTATAAAATATAAGTCTAATTATCTATAGAAAAAATACTTTCTACAAAAGCATAAAAACCCATTATTCATTCTCCAATAACATAATAAACCCAAAATACTCATTACCCATTACTCAGCACCCAACTCAATACAATAAAAAGTCCACAAATAGTAACATAAATATTAAAAAAAGAATGCACCAATTGAGCAGCAACAGCGCCCACCTCGTGGCCTTCTTCACCTCACGGCCTCACCAGCAGGTTGTTGCTAGCGCCAACACCACCGCTACCGGACCACCCACCATTCCACCTGCGTTGCTCGTTAACTCAAGGTAACAATTTTTAGTTTTTTTATTCTATTAGACTATGAAATTGAGGATTTATGGCTTATGATATTCAATTTGAAATATTTTTGTATTATTTGTTATAAATGTTAGAGATTTGAAATCAGAAATATGAATCAAGGATTTGAAAAATAAATTAGAGATTTAATTTTGAAAATAAGGATTTGAATTGAGTTATTTCTAAGTACAATTTGAAAGATGAAAAAATAAATTTTAATTTAAGCTTATCAAGATAAATTTACGAAATCAAATGAGAGAGGACTATTTGAACAATGCTCTAGTATGTGTGGTTGAAATAAAAACATTTGATAAAATAGTGGAAGAGGATGTAATGCTGAACTTGTCTATTAGGTATTTGTTTAATTTTATTTATTATCGTATTTTTTCTTTTATTTATATGAAAAAAATTATATTACTCCTGAACTTGTCTTTTAGATTCGCTACTACCTTAAATATTAGTGTTGTGATGATGCATTTTTATAATAACTAGCAAACTATTCAATCCTTTTATAAGCTAGCTTGTTTCTTTTTTTTTCCTAATTGCAATCAAATTTTATGGAAGAGCCTAAAGCACACTTTCAACGTGACGGGGACTAGATAGCAAAACAAGTTACAACTTCCGAAAACAAATACGAGTAACTAAAATTACGTTAATTGTACCAATTAAGATTAACTAACTTCTTGCGATCGTTGATAACTAGTTTTATAACCCGCCCCGCGTTGCGACAACATCATACACGGCATTATAATATATTGACTAGACTTGTTTTTGAACTAAATTTAAGTTGAACGTATAGCAACTCGATTTTATACTGTTTAATGAACATATATTACATATGACTCGTTTCCAATCGTAGAGTTATAATCGTACCGACTCGTGATAACATATAGTTACAATCGTACCGACTCGTGATAACATATAGTTACAATCGTACCGACTCGTTTTCCAAAGTAATTAACGTCGAAACGTATAGTAACATAAAATTTTTACAGTTGAATTAACACGTATGATATTTGACCCGACGTATTTCAAAACAAAACTTACGTCGAAATGTAGGACGACTCACATGTGCATAAAAATAAGTATGAAAATGTTTTATATTTGACTTTACTCATTTCTGAATAAAATTTACTTAAAAAGTAGACGAATGTCGAGACAATGTCCATCTTAAAGTTTACATAAAAATAGCACGGAGATGTTTTATTATTGATCCGACTTGTTTGAAAACAATATTTACGTCAATGCATAGATGATATCGAATTTATATCACCACGTAATAAAAATACAAATGTAAAAAAAAATAGTTTTTTTAAGTAAAATTGTTCACGGGTAAACCCGAAATTTTAAAAACTTATGAGGGTAAAAATGACAAGTTATAAAGTTTTTCAATAGTGTTAGAGGGTAAATTTGTAAATATTGAAAGCTAAGGGGAAGAAGTGACCGATGGTGGCAAATGTCATCGATCTTTCTCTTTAAGTATTTGTAAAATGTTAATTGCTGATAGTTATAAAGAAAAGGAGAAGATAAATGTAAAAAAAACAACTTTCAAGGCTTGAACTTGGCAAAATCGGTGTTAGCACACAACACAATCTAAAAGAATTAATTATGAGTATAATTTATGAATAATGTTCAATCAAAAATCATGAAACCCATTTGGATAACAGTGTTAAATCCAACCCGCAGCATATATCTGCTTTTAGATAAATTAACTTTGAGACTTAGTGCAAGAAAGAAATATCAAAGCACCTTAGCCATATTTAAAGTGTTCATAATAGACCATTAACCAAAGAGAATGATATCATTCGGGTAAAATAAGTGTGATATAGAAAGCCCATTGTTACCGGATGGTTTTAGTTTTCTTTTTGTGATCATATCCATAATTTTAGTTTATTTTAATATTTTTTGAAGTTGTAACGGATAATGAAAATATATTTTGTCGAATCATATTATGTCTTTTTTATGTATATTCATATTATAACTAGTTTTAGTAACCACGTGTATTAAACGGGTTGAATAAATAAAATATTAAATAAAATAAAAATTAATAATTATAAAATAATAGACTAAGATATGATATGATTGAAATTATGTATGAGTAAACTATTAGTAATAAAACAATAATATGAGAATTTATTTTAATTTTTGTTTTTTCCAAAGAAATTAAATAATTTGTTTTAAAATAACGTTTTAAAAAAATTTTATTTTTTAAAAATTTCTTACTATAACTCCTTATTTTAATTATTTTTGTTTAATAAATAATTTACTTTAAAAAACAATTTTGAAATATATATAAAAATAGTTTTATTTTTTTTTTGAAAAAAATCATTTTATAAAAAAACTCTCTATAGAAATAGCATTAATAAAATAATTCTCTTTCTTATTTTTATTAAAAAGTTAATTATAATGTAAAAATAAATTGAATAATATTATTAGTAATTAATATGGTTATTTAATAGGAGAGAAAAACGAAAAAAGTTTGATGAGAATGAATATTGTGATGACAAGTGGCACACTCATTTACTTTTTTATTAAAATAAGAAGATTCGATTAATTTAGTAGGATTATTACATTCATTTATGTTTACATTATTTTACCAAAAAGAACATTAGTAACACAAAAATTCAAAAACCAGTTGGAAACAGACATTTAGTCATACATATTTTATCTTTGGCTATTAGAAAAGTTGGAGGGGCACATCACAAGCCTCAATAAATTATTAATGAAACTTCTTCTCAGCTTCTAATAGTTGACTTTCTTGATTTAAATTGATCCCCCACTCCAATTTTGACTTGTTCCTTATTCTCCTTCAATTTCTGTCACAAACATAGAGTTGACTTTCTCTCTGGTCATTCAGATTCAACAACAACAACAACAAGATGATGAATGAAAAGATGAAAGCTTTGATGATTGGAGTTGTAGGTGCAGGGATCACACTTTCTGCATATTCACAGACATACATGACCCCGACTCAGTGCATCGGCACCGGCTTTTTCGTACTAATCGTCGGGCTTCTTGTCGGTGAGGGCTTCCTCCCCTTTAAGTTACTCGTTTTGTCGAGACATGCAGTTTAGATCCTCTTTGAAAAAACAGAGGATCTAAACAAAAAAAATGGATCCGCGCTCTTTGATGAGTGTCGGATCCATTTTAGTTATTTTTTTGTATTTCTTGAAGTTGTAACGGATGATGAATCAAGAACTTTAAATATATATTTAGTCGAATCATATTATTTCTTTTAATATATATTTATGCTATAATTGATGATGAGTTATGTGTTTGATATGATGAGTGGAGTTATTTGGATTTTGATTGTTACGTTTAGTGTGTTTATTTATGTTTGAAAGTTTTCGATGTCAGAATCCTCGTTTATTGTGAATGATTGAGTTTGTTTAAGATGGTAATTGTGTTTGTGTTTTATTCAGGTTTTAACTTTTAAGTTACATTTTCACAATTTAATATAAGACGGAAAATTTCAAGATTCATAACTTCATTGATGTCAAAGAGTTGAAATTCATGTCGCAAATTAAAATAAATGATACTTTGTTGACCATGAATTACGAATTAGTTATAAATTTATGATCAAGAACTATACAATGAATTATACGGGTTGTTATGGGGTTGTGCGGTTAAATGGTTTGGTGCAGTTTGGGTCGGTCATTTGGTACACTTCGAATATGGAAATATGGTTAGTTGAAACTGACCCGAAAAGACTAGTTTTTTAAAAACCTGAAATACATGAATATGTTATTACGATGATTTTTATGTTAATAGTTTTCAGTTAAAAATAATACATAGCTATGTGTAAATAAAGAATAAAATTTAAAGAATATCAAGTATTGATATTCGTTTCAAGGTTCTTAAAATAGTATGGGTTGTTTGGCATCCTCTTAATCAATCTCTTAATGGTTCAGAAGTCTGAATAATTCAGCACTTAATGGTTCAGACTGTTTGTTTCGTGAGCAATTGTCTGAATGGTTCAGACATTTGCCTCTGAATGGTTAATCATTATACTAGTGCTGAATGGTTAATAGGTCTAATGATGAATGGTTAAGAGGTCTAATGCTGAATTGTTAAAACCTCTTATCTGAATTGGTCAGATATTTGCATTTGAATAGTTAAACGATATACTAGCTTTTAATGGTTCAGACCTTTTAATGGTTCAGACCTTTTAATGGTTTAACATTTAATGGTTCAGATCTCTTATTAGTTTAGCACTTGATATTCAAAAGTTACCAAACAATCTTTTAGTTTTCGAATGATTTAATCCTTATTTAATTATGGATTTGAGAAAAATAGATACAAATTTGTGAAGAGATAAGATTAACCCATGTGTACACATATTGAAAAGTTACACATTTGAACTCTAACTCAATGTGTGTAAGCTATTTAACCTGAGATTATACATAGTGGGTATTTTGAAGGCTTCAAATATGATATAGACACAAGTGAGGCCCCAAACACCATTACAATCTAACTAAAAATGCTTTAAATACATAGGGCTCCAATCCTTTAACTGGCGCCAAACATAATTTTTCTTAAATTATTGCATCAATAAGGATTCCAAACATTAGTTAATCACTACACTTTATTTAAAAAATAGCTTTAGTGAGATGATATTTACATGACATTTAAGTGATATTTTAACTAATTAATCACTACATATAATCTCATTAGCTATAAGCCTACAATTTAATCTTATAGTTATTGTGATTTATTAGAGATAATCTACAAACCTTTGTGATAAAACAATAAGGATGAATAACTCTTTTAACATAAACTTTAGTCGGTAGAAAGGTGAATAAACCTTAACCCTTACCTACCAGGCCCAATTCACGTATCAATTTATTTTTCTAATATTACCATTGCGGACAATAGGTTTTCCGAAGTGGGTGTTACTAGAAATTATAAATAGAAATTAAGCATGCTCAGTGAGGATTTGCAAAATACTTTTAAGTGGTTATGGAATTTGGTTATGAAATATATGTTTGTGTGTAATCCAGTTACATATATGTTACATATATATATATATATATATATATATATATATATATTATATATATATATATATATATATATATATATATATATATATATATATATATATATATATATATATATATATATATATATATATAATAGTGATTCTCCTTATGTAATTTGTATGATTAAATATATGTAATTATATTACTAAAGTTTAAAATTACGTATATAGTACAAGAATCGAATTTTTGAATTGTATATTGGGGTAAGGAAACTTATAACCTTTGGATGGCATAAAAAAATCTTAAGAATTTCTTTTAATAGTGTATAGCTATTAAAATTAAATAAAACTAGGTGGATACTAACATGCATGTTGCACGAGTGTTAAACGCGTAACAATAAACAATGGGTACAAACAAATTGGTTTGACAACTACGCAGGGCTCCAAATAGGTATCTCATTATGGTTGCAAAGTAGAAACATTACCAAAACTATTTGTTTCATTCGCAGACTGAAATCATCATCGAAATAAATCTTCAGGGGAAATTAATTTCTACTTTTAAAGGCACCAAAACAACGTTAGAGTTTACTCGTGTATGCTTTACTCATCATCGCTTTATTACCAAACACATGAAACCTTTCAAATCACCATTCATTCAGTTTAACTTTTAACATACAAGTTAATATGATACAACACCCAACAAGTCTACGGGGTTTGTAAAAAAGATTTCTTGAAGAAGGTCTCAGATGAACCTTAAATCATCATCATTGATCGAAAAGATCTATGGTGAAAAAGCAATCACAATCATTGAATAGAACCAATCTAGCATCAATAATTAATTAGCGTTATGCTTTCATAATCAAACCATCCATAAATCTCAGATAAGCGAACAATCATCATCGATGCAAATCTTCTAATGTAGAAATGACCATACATGGTCTCAGGTGTAACAATTATCACCATCATCAACCCAAATTGTTTGAATGTTAAAGCCATAACACCAAATCTAAACTTAGAAATATCTAGTTAGGAAATATAAAAAGAAAATATTTGCAAAACCATAAGCATGTCTTGTGTGATAAAAGAATTATCATAACACTCATTGACCAAAACCAAAGCAACATTGTTAGCTATTTAGAGTTTGATGTGTGTAATGTATATATATTTTTATATGAAAATTTACACAATTTGTTTTTATTTTAAAGAAACTATTATCACCTTTAGACTAACTACACACAATAGGCAAGCACACCTGTTGTATAATATTACAGATTGAGGTAAGAACCAAGTATCGATCCGTGAAAACAATAGCTCCCAAAACTAAATCATCATCACTATTTAACCGATCAATTGAGTTTGGATTTATGAATATTATAATTAACTTAAAAGATTAGGAAATGAAACTAATAAATTAAGGAAGTAAATATGAAGATACATAATCAATTAAAGATACCACTTAGACTTTGATTCCACTTAACATAAATTTAACAACTAGCACAAACTCAAGGTGAGACCATTTTTACACATAAAACATGGAAGTAGCCTAACCCCTGTCAAGGATACCTAGACATATAACCTTTCGAAAACTAGAATGATAAACACACAATAGCCTCCTAAAGTTATACCATGAAGAACTAGTGATACAATTATGTCAATGTTAAAGATGAATTTGACTCTCGTTAGGGTTACCTAATTTCATAAAATTTTGGAAAGTTAACACGATAAACACATGACAACCACCTCAATTTACGTAAAATATTCAAAACTATAACTATCCTTCAACTCAAGAACATCAAACCGCGATTACAATATCAATTAATAACCAATGACAAGAGAGATTCATGACATACACCATGATTATCTCAAACATAAACATAAGGATGCATATTTACCCAATTTTACTAAACCCCCAACCTTCATTCACCATTCCTAGTCAAATGTCACAAAATTACATACAAAAGATGCAATCATATTGTAAATCTTGTAAGAACATGAGGTTTTTCAACATAACATGCTTACAACACCCACAAGGGTGGATATTTCATCAAACTTGAACACATACACATAATCATTGAAGAATAATCAAGTTTCATCATGACATTAACATAAACAACACCAAGGATCATATACAAGTTGTTAAATCACGCTAATTTTCATCTAATCCTAGTGATAATAATAGTTTAGCCCATAAGGCTTACAAAAGACACACCCAAACTTAAGAACATGGAAGAACTCATAGTAGATCTAGAGGAATTCAAACTAATTTTGAGTGAAAATGGGTGGATGATGTTAGATCCTTCTTGAAAGTGTGAAATCTTCAATCTTGGCCTTCAAATCTTCCAAAAACTCTTGAGAAATGCTCAAAGACACCTAAGAGTTTAAGAGGGGGGCGAGGGGGCGCTCGAGTTTTGAAAGAAATGAAAAGTTCTATTGGAAATGAGGTGTCCTAGGGTTATAAACTCGTTTCCTGCCCGAATATGGCCATATTTAAAGTGATATGACCATATTCTGCATAAAAAAATGAGCTATTTGGAATTTGACATCTTATATGGTCATATTCAACTTCAATATGGTTATATCAGAAGCCTTTTTCCTCTTGAACTTCTACAAATCTTGGGTTTTCTTCACAAAAATCACCAAGCTTCATACGATAACTACAAAATTCAAATAAAACACAAAATTATGAATTTTGTATAAAAATAACTTAAAATGTAAGGAAATATATATTGTAAACATGTATAATTATTTCATATTAGAGTTTTATGTCCATAAAGAAACCAACAGTAGATCTTAAGCAAACGCAAAGCCACCATCATCGACCTAAACTATTTCTCAATATAAAGACCCATCGGGAAGATCTAAAAACTCAAAAATCTTTAAATACGAAAAGACCCAAACGATGTATTAACATAAATACCCAAACCATTTCTTGACAAAAAAAGCCATTGGGAAAACAAAGCATGGACCCGCGCCGACACCGCCAAACAAATCATGTTGTTATGCGGCCGACAATGATGGGGACCCTCTCCCCTTTCCAGAAAGATGAAACGGGGGACGGTTGCAATGAGGTCAAGCACCCAACAATCACCAAGAACACCAAAATAGTACCACGCCACCATGCACGCTGTCGGGCAGCCCAAAGGCCTCCATAAGCGGTTATGGTTGCGACAAACTAACACCGAACAACCGAGAAGGCATCGGGACAAGGAATCGACACATCTCTCTCTAGAATTAAAGGGTACAAGCAGTGGTGGAACCGGGAATTTTTTCAATGGGGTCACTATTATTCAGGTCTTTCGTTTTGTTAGAAGATAATATAAAATTTCATGCCCAATATGTCACACCCCGACCGACGACGCAGTTATCGGGGCGGACGAATGTGAAACGATTATTCATAGCACATGGAACAAAATAAGTTGGAATAATATTAAATACCATTTTTCATTATACAATACTTGACAATTAAGTCATTGAAATACAACAAAGATATAAACAACAACATAAGATGTTTAATTAAACTAAGTCCATGTCCTATATGAACAAGAAGAGTTCCTTAAGTAGCAATCCTGAAACATGTTAAAAATAAAATGTTAACTTTGAAAGTTGGTGAGTTTTCATGGGTTAAACATACATATAAATATAAAAGATTTACAAGTAGCAATTCATATCAATGATTATGAATCATGCAAGTTTGTAGAACACATATAGCTACAATCAAACCTCGACTGATTACAAGTTTATACGATTTGCTAAGTGTACTTGGTTCCCATGATGAACAATTCATACGTCATCAGGAGCCGGCAATACATCCGCTTTAGCACCAAATAGGCTTGTCAGTCTCATAGATCTATGACGTCGCTAGGCTAGCAATAGTTAATTATTGTAAACATATAATGTATCTCATATAAAACTTACAATAACACAAATAACCATGACAAAATATAAGTATGAATTGCAAGTGCGTTACAAATATAAAAACGTTTACAAGTGTAAGTTGATAAGTTTAACATGTTCCACCCAAAAATGGTGTGAAATAATATAAAAAGGGGCAAAGAAACTCACATGATATAATGATGGTAGTAGTGTGCATAAGAAAGCTTGGATGTTCAAGAGTCAAATGTGATGTCCTAAATGATAAAAATAAACAATAACTTGAGTTTGGAATTCATTACAAGAAGTTAGGACGCTTAGGAATGCCAATAAGCGAAAGGTAGATTGATAAACGATTATTGTACCAATTTTAGATTCAGGACAGAATGTTTGGTACGTGTTTGAGCAGGTTTTTAAAATAGCAAATGGTTTCATAAAGTTATAAACATTTACATTTGACTAGTTCAGAGTCTCCCAGACAACTTTCATCCAGAAACATTTTTATGAAAAGATTCGTAAATAGGTTAAACAAGCGGCACAAGACAGAAGATGCTGAAATGCACGCTTATCTTGTGAAGGCTATTATTGAGTCATGCGATTGAGTTTGGAGACGTATAAACGGTCGTTGAAAAGGTAATTCAATGAAATTAACATTGGAGTCTAATTTTACTCATATTTAGTTTTTTATGATCAAGTTATGGTCGGTTGAAGTAAGATTATATTCTGCCAGAATTGTAGTAAGGCACTTATGTGCACTTTTAAAATTGTTAAAGCATGAAACAGGTTAGAACAAATATTAGATCGATATATGATATATTAGATTCATTTGATTTATATAAAAACATTTCAAGACTTCGGCATAGCCATCACTTAGGGAAATAATCTTATAGAATAACCGAATGTGACGGCATAACCGTCCATATGCAAACGGGATTTTTTGTTTATGTTAGTGTGTTGTTAGCTTGATTTAGGAATGCTAGTGATTGTTATAAGGTTAGTGATTATTAAAATGTTAATGATCAAATGATAATAATTAAAATAAAAAGAGATTTGGTAGAAGAAAGAATAATAGTAAGTACATAAAGTCATGAGAACAATTGGATGTTAGGATGATTGAAATGTATAATATAAAAGCAATAAAAGATTACCTTAATATTAAGAATTATTGAAATTTCTTGTAAAATAAAATTTTCCAAATTGATCATAACCAATGGGTGAAAGAAAGATATGAGAGTGAGATTTTTAGAGAATGAGCAAATGAAAAGTGAGGCCTAAGACTTGTTTTTATAGTTGAGATTAGGAGTAGGTTATGAATGGTGTTAATGATGATTATAGTTCTTTTAAAAGGGAGTTATGATTGGAATTTAAAATAAATATAAAATTAAATAATTTAAATAAATAAAATAATAATTACATATTAAACTTTAAATTTATTAAAAGTCTAATTTTAATTTAACAACTTCTTTTTTATTAATCTTTGTAGACTTTATAAATCTAATAAGAACTTGTAATTTGATTATTTATTTTAATTGAATATTTAAAATCTTCTAATATTAATAACCTTCTATAGACCTTACATATTTGTAAAAATAATGCTCTTTGTATTTTAATCTTTTATTTTAGTTTTATAATTTAAACTCATAAATGACAAATAAACTTCATGAATTTTATAAAATTTTATTCTATAAATTATGAAATTACCATAAATTGATTTAATAAATGGAAGTTGAATAAATAGTATTATTATTGTTTTTGAAGGACTAAAATAAATTAGATTGCTAACTAATGTATTTGATTTTCCAAATTGTCTCAAAAGGATTCGGGTTTGGGTTTATTTTTCCAAAATGAGTAGATGTTACACAATAGGTTAGCATGGACTTCTAAGCAAGTATGCTCTTTTAATTTCATCTTTTTTATTAGGGTGATATGATGAGATTGGCTCGCATTCAGAAGGATCCCATGGAAGATCATCTAAATCAATTCTTGCCGAATACTATTACTAGATGAAGAAGCAACATTTGGTGGTTTTTTTTCACAACAAAGCGGTTTATGTTCCTAAAATGTTCAATGCATCACACATATAACTATTATGAATTGTCATGAACTAAATTACTAATATGAAGAAATACTGAAATACCTAAATTATATCAAACAAAATATAGATTTTAGACTTCTAAACACCTAAATTAACAAAAAAAAATTAAATTCTATATTTCTAATTCTAATTACACAAATTAACAAACAAATCTATACTATATATAAAGCATATGACAGAGGTATTTTAAGATACCATAAAATTAAGAACAAGTACATAATTCAATGCATAAGATACAATCAATTTTAAGGGTAAAATAGTATTTATAACATTATTTACACATTACCCCTTATAATTAGTTATATAATAATCTTACACTTACTAACATTCACATAAAAAATGTTCATTATCTACCCATAAATAAATAAAAAACTTATTTTATTTAAGATTTTAGCTATATTTTTTAATCTTTCACATTTAAAAACTTTTTTAGACTACAATTGAAACCTGTATTTTTTAACGTTTTGGTGTAAACTTTTTGCTAAACAGATCTGTATTATGTGAGGTACAATAAGTTAATATGTAAATATATAAGTAGTCACACATAACCCATTTATTTGGTATTTAACTTAAAAAACATAATAACCTTTTATAAAAATACTATAACAATAACAAAATATTAAAAACACGTGCCGAATGTAAAATGCCACCCGTCGCATTGCACGGGAACCCTTCTAGTTAAGTAAAATAAGGTAAGTCTAACAATGAAAACGTTAAAGATTTTGAACTTTGAATAAATAATTAAGATAACTAACCTTTTCAAGAATCAATGGTGAACCACGAAGTTAAAGATGGGGGCGGCTAGCGATAGTAGTCGAGCACTCGAGCAACCGAGCAAGAGGAGACGAGGACTCCATGAGCAAAGCAAAGCAATAGCGGTGAACCATGAGTGAGCAACAAGCCAGCAGCGAAGGAAGGGGCCAGGGGCTGCAGGTCGAATGGGGTGGGGGAAAAAGAATTGGGGCTAGGGTTTTGTTATTAGAACAAGGTTAGTTTAGTAATTTTACATAAATAAACGTTTCGAACCTGCGACCTCACGCTAGCGAAGACGCGCGCATACCAGTGACTCAAGGATTCTCTTTGTGTTATGTTTTGAACTTTAATATATTAAAGGGTTCACCTCCTGGAAAACTATGGGTTCACTAAAAAATGGGTATTATACGTTACACTACGAGTTCAAAAATCAATGGGGTCACTTGACCCTATTCACTAAGGCGTAGTTCCACACCTGGGTACAAGCAACAGGGACACCCTATTTAAAAGGGGGAGAAGACACACTGACATCAGTCTTTGTCGCCGGCAACAACACATGCGGCATAGGTGGGGGTAACTCTATGTAAGGCCCCGTTCTCGGAACGCTTACAGCTGGCCAATCATCGCTCATAAAACATATAATTACATTAACTTGAAATAAACGTTGCAGCGGAAATATTAAATACAACATTTTCATTAAAAATGCTTTTGCAAAATAATACAACATTCGTTACACAATTTCATTTGTTCGCATTATAATGCAAAAACATTAAACAAAAGAATGCCATCCAAAATGCCAACTAGCTGCCCCGCGCCATCCTCAGTAATGCTCACCTGCCAACTGGAAAATGCATAAAAAGTCAACGTTGCTAAGTGAGTTCCAGTTTTATAAAACTTTATATTAAATTTCATTCATTAAAGCATTTTCATTACTATCGCATGTGATCACACATCATATATACATCAAGGTAACAATTATTATCTTTTCACTTTTATCTAGGTCCTGTCATATGCTTAACCCCCCCCCCCCCCCCCCCCCCCGGCTTAAGCACAAGGCCATATCATCTAGGGTTAAGCGACAAGGACCTTATATCGCACATATCGCACGTATGGAGTGGTCACTAGGACAAACTCCCCCTGTGTGTGTGAACTCTTATGGGTTAGCCAAAATCGCACGCTTTATGACACACAGTAATTAGGAAATCGCACGTATTGGAGTAGTCACCGAGATTGAAATCTTATTGTGTGTATGAACCCTTATGAGTTAGCCAAAATCGCACGCTGTAAACACACACAGGGTAACAACTCTCAATGAGTTGTGAACCTCCCTTCATATGCTTGCAAGGCTTTTCATTCGTTCTTTCATTATGTTTGTAACATCCTGTATTTTTACGTTAATTAAAAGTTAATGTCGTTTAATCTTGTAAGGACTATTGTTGCCTAATATGAAACTCGTGGGTTACTTATGCTCATTACTTTAATTTGACTTCTAATCCTTAAACTTGAAAGATTATAATGATAATTGTTATATAATTAATAATAATAATAATAATAATAAATTTTACGAGTTGGAAAGTTAAAGTATATAAAACTTAAAGTTTGATTAAATTTAAGGGGCCATTTTGTTAATCTAGAAACTTTAACACTAAAGTTTGTGCATAAGATAATAACAAAACAAACTTCAAGGGGTCAAAGTGTAACATTTTTTAAAACCACCCTTTAACCCCGTTTTTTCGGCCAACTGTCCGGCCAACCTCTGGCGGCTCTCCGACCACCCAAAACCATCAAAACCCGGCGCTTACCGGATCCAAAACCATCCCCAAACCGTTCTAACACATGTTTCGAACCAGTATACATCAAATAATTACATTTAAAGGCCGGTTACTAAGCTCAATCGATTACATAACCGATACCTTTAATATTCGGGCCATTCAATCATTTAAACTCAATAATAACCAAAGTAAATGGATCCTAATCGAACGTTAAACTAATCCTAAACTTCTGCCGAACTCAATTCCACCTGAAGCATACTAGAACCTTTCATTCGATTCACTTGTCATCACGAACCTGCAACTCAATCAAAACCCATTGTCCATGCATCATAAACAGAAATTGACAGAGGGCTTTCCATATCTAATACAATTAGAAGCCTCCTGTGCAATTAATTTGTTTATAATCATCATTTGAGCATCAATCAAACAATACTTGGGTCGCGACCTGTTCATCATTTGTGCTTGTGGTCTACACTTCAATACCGGGTAATTAAAAGCACCTACATACTCGACTTTACATGGGGAGTGAAAGCCCCATGATCATTGGCTTTAACAACAACGAATTGACCTTCAATTTGATCCAAGAACATTCTAGGGTTCCTAGAATTGGAGGTTTTTCTGGGTGTTGTGTTTTTAAAGTTTTGAAACAGGAAGTTAGCACGGCAACTGCCCCCTGGTTCACTGGTTAAGGCTTCTCCCCACATCCATGAGGTCCCGGGTTCGAACCCGGGCAGCCTCATCTTTTTTTAAAAGGCTTTTTGGCCTTAAAATAGTTATGGAAAATTTATAATAATTATAAAAATAACTTTTACAAACTTCAAATATTTTCAAAATCATCTAGCTAATTTTCTTGAAATTTATTTTAATATTTTAATATAATTATTAATTATTTTAAACAAATGATATAACTAGTTCAATTTCTGGTAAAATAGATTTTAAATATTGTTTAACTTATTAAATCATTATTTGTTTAAATAATATATTTTGATTATTTCTCATAAGTTAAACTTAAAATATGTTTAATTACTAAATAGTTATTTGCTCAAATAATATATTTAAATTATTTTTCTTATAAAATAGACATTGAATATCGTTATAACTCACTAAATCATTATTTGTTCAAATAACAAGTATAAATTATTGTTTAAAACGTGCTTATTTTATTTAGCTATGAGACTTTATTTTTATATAAATATTACAAACTTTATTATAAATGTTATTCTTATTTTACATCTTTATATAAAATATAAATATATTGTTCCCAATAAAATATAATTGATATCCATTTGTTATATATAATTGACAAAGCCCCAAACATCAAATTGAACTTTAGTTCACGTTAATTTGCTAAACTTATTACAATTAAACTTTAACGTTGTAAATATATATATAATTTTAGGTGCCTTGTGAAGAACTACATTGGATCACTGCTTATTACATTTCTTATTTAATCGTCATTCTATACTTATTTGATCATGTGAGTATTTCCATACCCCTTTTTCTTATTTTCACACTTTGGGGTGAAACATGTTAACTCATACTATTGCACTTGTAAACTTATTTGAGACTTGTAAACCTATGGCAATTCATCTTGTAAAGTTGTGGTTAGTTGAACTCTCGTGGTTACCATGTTATGGCGTTATATGTACAATCATTAACTATTGCTAGCCCAGCGAAGTCATAGATCTATGGCCAGACAAGCCTGCTTTGGTTGATCCAAGTACACTTAGCTGATCGTATAATCTTGTAAACGTTTGAGACTTGTAAAACTTTGTCGAGGTTTGATTGTTGCATTGTTCATAACATCCCTAATCACTTTATTCACTAACTTATGACTTGAATTGCCATATTTTATATACTTATGTATTGAAAGCTATGGAATGCTCACCAACATTATTGTTGACCTTTTATTTTTAACATGTTTCAGGAAATACTCAAGCTTGATCGCCACTTTGAAGTTGTTCACACCTAGGAATGGACCTAGTTAAATAAATGAATAAGCTTGTTATGTTTTCTTTATTTGAGACTTATGTTTGTGATATTACATTTGAAACTTATGAATAGTATTATTGGATTTAATAATAGCGTTATGTGGCTGTGAACGATCTTAACTCTCACTCCTCGACGTTTCCGCCGTCAAGGTTGGGGTGTGACAATGTTCCACTTTCATTATCTTAAATCTTTCACTTTGTTAAGATAATACTTTACGTTCATTAACAATATCACACATTGTAAAGTCATATCATCATACATAATAGGGAACATAACAGAACATAACATGCAAGCATACATAATCATCATACATCATCATTCACACATCAGTCATGCAAAACATCATACTTAACATCATCATCATCATCATCAAATCATCATCTTATATCATTCATGCGCATCACATCATCTATGACCTCAAAAGTCAACTTATATGAACCCCCGGGAACCTCCCAAGTCAAAACCTACATCTGCACTTTTCCCCGAAATTCAGAAAATAAACTAAGTCTTCATCCGCATTTCCTCTTGTTCATCCGCATTTCTTATTGTTCGTCCGCATTTCTTATTGTTCATATGCATTTCTTCTTGTTCATCCGCATTTCCTATTGTTCATCCGCATTTCTTATTGTTCATCCACATTTCTTATTGTTCATCCGCATTTCTTATTGTTCATCCGCATTTCTTATTGTTCATCCGCATTTCTTATTGTTCATCCACATTTCTTATTCTTCATCCGCATTTCCTCCACTCTTTCGTATTTGCCAATGTGTAAGAGCAGAACTTATCCGCATCACTTCTGGTCTTTTGTATTTGTCAATGCGTAAGAACAATCAGTTCTTCTCCAGCAGACTCTTCATCTTCATTTCCTCTAGTCGCATAACTTTCATCCACATTTCTTCCAGTCGCACAACTTTCATCCGTATTTCCTCCAGTCGCACAACTTTCATCCGCATGTCCTCCAGTCGTATAACTTTCATCCATATTTTCTTTGCTCATCCGCATAAGCAATGCGGATGAGTTAGACTCAAAGGGTCATCCGCATTAGGAACACTTAAGCAGTTATTTATGGTTGGGCGTATGAGCTACTGTTTGGGAGTATGAGCAGCCTAGGACACACTTAACATCATAATTCGGTCCCCAAACACCATCTATCATGTTCTAAGCTTAAATCTTACATTCTAAGCCATAGAAACACAACCATAACAACATCAAACACATACATAGCCCAAAATCAAACCCCACCCGCAACATACACACAAATATACACATGGGTATAAAACCCATTTAAATAAAAACGTTCACACATGCATTTCCAGCCCCAAAATCAGTTAAAACATGTAAAAGAAGGGTCCTAGAACTCACCTTAGAAACCTCTTTGGGTAAGACTTCCTTCAAAGCCCGATTGCTACAAGTTCTCACCTAGAAACCCACTTGAAACACACACTCGAACACACACACATACATAAGCATACAACTGAGGATGAAACCAATTAAGAACATCTTAAACACATGAATTCTTACCTTGAATTTGATCTTTTCAGCTCTTGTTCTTCTTCAAACTAAGAGTTTTCAGCTCTTCTTTCTCTCTCTAAAGAGAAATCCAAATGTTGAGTGTGAAGAGAGAGTAATGGGCGGCCATGCCACCTTTATCACCAACTTTTAAACATTTTTGTTCTTTTGACACTTTTTACCCCTTAACTTGGGTAATATATCTTTTCTTTCTTTTTTTTCACTTTATTCTTTTGTTTGAGTCTTCAAAAAAATAACCAGGTGTTACAAGTCTACCCCCTTATATAGGTTTCGTCCTCGAAACCTGTTATTCCTCGAACAAACGTGGGTAATGTTGTCTCATCTCTTCTTCAGTCTCCCACATAGACTCAAATCCCTTTGTGTGCTTCCACTATACACACACACCAGAGGAACCACTTTATTCCTTAACCTCTTCTCTTTACGATAAATGATCGCCACAGGTTGCTCCACATAATTGAGTCGTTCGTCTACCTCGATATCTTCCAGTGGTACAACCATATCTTCGTCTACCAAACATTTCCTCAGATGAGATACGTGGAATGTCAGATGAATTCCACTTAACTCATATGGTAACTCCAATCCATATGCCACCTCTCCTACTCTAGCAATGATTCAGAAAGGCCCTATGTATCCCGGGCTCAACTTGCCCTGCTTTCTGAACCGAATGATACCCTTCCAAGGTGAGACCTTCAACATGACTCTATCACCCACCTGGAACTCAATCGGTCTACGTCTCTTGTCGGCATACGACTTCTGCCTATCTTTAGCTGCCTTCATGAAGGCCTTGATCCTTTCCAGCTTCTCAGTCATAGCCTCGACCACTTCGACGCTCCCTAACTCTTCATGGCCGATATCACCCCAACACACGGGTGTTCTGCATATCCTACCATATAGCATCTCATAAGGGGGCACACCAATGATGGCATGGTAACTGTTGTTATATAAGAACTCAACTAACAGTAAGTGGTCGTCCCAACTTCCTCCAAAGTCAATGACGCATGCCCGAAGCATATCTTCCAGCGTCTAAATCTTCCTTTCCAACTGACCATCCGTATGAGGATGATAAGCCATACTAATATGTAACCTCATCCCCATCGTATCGTGGAATTTCTTCCAAAATTTAGATGTAAACCGGGTGTCACGATCAGATACAATAGACACCGGCACACCATGACGAGTTACGATCTCTTTAATGAAAAGATCCGCCAACCTCTCGGATGAATATGTCTCGCGAATCGGTAGGAAGTGAGCACTCTTTGTCAAACGATCGACTATCACCCATATGGCATCATACCCTCGCACGGTACGTGGTAGCTTCGTTATAAAGTCTATGGTGATGTGCTCCCACTTCCACTCCAGTATATCCAAAGGTTGGATTTTCCCGTATGGCTTTTGGTGCTCGGCCTTCACTTGTAAACAAGTAAGGCATTTACTCACATACTTCACTACATCACGCTTCATACCCAGCCACCAATAATCTTTCTTCATGTCTTGGTACATCTTTGTAGCATAGGGATGAATAGAGTACCGAGTCTTGTGAGCTTCATCCATCATCTTCACACGTAGATCCCCAGAACAAGGAATCCACATTCACCCAAATCGGGTCTTAACGCCAAGTGTGTTTTCACCTAATTCCGCGACCAGACTTCTTATTCTTTCGAAGTTAAGATGATCTTCTTTCAATGCCTCATCCTGAAACTCCTTAACTTGCTTCATCACATCCGAGGTCATGATCAACTGGTAAGCTTTCACCTGAATCGGCTCACATCTCTCCTTTCAGCTAAGGGCATCCACCACCACGTTGGCTTTTCCTGGATGGTAATGGATCTCGTAATCATAGTCTTTTATGAGCTCCAACCATCTTCTCTACCTCATGTTCAGGTCCTTCTGCTCGAAAAAGTACTTCAAGCTCTTGTGGTCGGTGAATATGGTGCACTTTGTACCGTATATGTAGTGCCTCCATATCTTTAACACGAAGACCACAACTGCTAACTCCAAGTCATGAGTAGGGTAATTAACATCATGAACCTTTAACTGTCAGGATGCATAGGGTATAACTTTTCCCCTTTGCATTAACACACACCCCAACCCCGAGTAGGAAGCATCAGAATAAACCACCAGATCTTCACTTCCATCGGGTAATGACAGAACAAGAGCTTGAGTCAACCTCGCCTTTAACTCCTTGAACGCCTTCTCTTGAGCTTGACCCCATACAAACTTTACATGTTTATGGGTTAACTTGCTTAGTGGAGAAGCGATCTTAGAGAAGTCTTGAATGAATCTTCTATAGTAGCCCACCAAACCCAAGAAACTACGAATCTCGGATGGCGTCTTCGGACACTTCCATTGCATCACTGCCTCCACCTTTGCTGGGTCCACCATAATCCCATCAAGATTCACCACATATACCGATTTTATATAATATTATTGCCATTAATAAAACCATTTTTAAGTTACCAATTATCATTAAATACATTTTTATCATCAATATAATTAACCTATTAATGTCGTTTTCAACCGAAACAAATTTGGGAAACTCGGGGGCTAAGTGCAAGGATCGAATGTGACAATTTGCAAACTAGGGATGGGTATATAAACCCCATTTTCCAGCCCTAGCCTTCATTCTTCATCTTCATCTTCTTCATTCTCTTCTTCACTTTCATCTTCTTTCTTGCACTAAAACCGCCCCATTTGGTCACGCTTTCGTAGTCTAGACTTCGACTTCAACCGGGTCTACCCCATTCTTGCAGGTAGACGACCTTGGTCGTCCCTTTTCTTGCTATTTCACTACTGTCCATTTAGGGTTTCGGGTGTTCGGGTCCAACCCAAACATATGTGGTCACGTGGGTACGTGTGATGTCTTTCTGCGTGTTGTTCTTGTTTGTGTATGTTTGTAGTGTGTTCTGGAAGTCCTTGTGGTATAAAACCCATGCACGAAGCAGCCGGAGGCTTCTTTGCACTTCTATAGTCGCAAATCTGCCGTTCTGGCGACTGGGTCTGTCATGCGACTGAGGCCAGCGACTGATTGAGTTGTGCGACTGAGTCGTGCGACTGTGTCATTCGGGCGACTGAGTTATGCGACTGGGTATGTCTGCGACTGAGTCATGCGATCGAATGAATGCATGCGATTGAGTCAATGCGGATGAGTGTATGTGTGCGATTGAGTCAATGCGGATAAGTGTATGCATGCGATTGAGTCTGCGACCGCATGAATGGGTGCGATTGTGCGTGTATCGCACGACTGAAGGCTAATCGTACGAATGAAGGTTCAATCGTACGAATGAAGCTGATTCGTACGAATGAAGGTTCAATCGTACGAATGAAGCTGATTCGTACAAATGAAGGTTGATTTGTGCGTATGGAGGTTGAGTCATGCAATTGAGTGCTGTGTGGTACGACTGAACGCCAGTAATGCGAACGAAGGTTCAATCGTACGAATGAAGCTGATTCGTACGAATGAGGTTGATTCGTGTGAATGGAGTGTTGAGTTGTGCGTCTGGTCCTATTGTGCGACTGAAGTTGTTGTGTGTGTGTGAATTCCTTCTCGTATGTCGTGTTGATAAGGTAACATCAACACAGTTGTCATTGCTCGAACACAAAGATTAAAGTCAACACTATCAAGGCTATAAATACTGTTCCAAATCAAATCAACCTAACATTTTACAATTATCAACAACCGATTTGTGACTACTAATATTAAACAAATACTACTCTCATAATAATGGATCTTTTACACAACATCACCGGCAATTGCAACGGTTTCTAGTACGTGGATGTACATAAGATCTAATACGTGTGTCAGCTTGTGTGTGTTACACCGACCCGAACCGATACAACCCGAACCGACCGAACGTTACTATATGGTTGTTACTTATCATTAATGCTTAACAATAACTGTCAATAGGTGTTTGACCGTTCTTTACATATTGGGAAACTTTGATCATTCATACTTACCACTTAACAAGTGAGTTTTGTGGTCCCTTTTTATACTTATACAACTTTTCATTCATTTACAAACTTAAGGGAAAAGTATGCTCACCCACTTTTCATGCTGTACAACTTTCATACAATTTACATATTTGGAATCAACGTGTTACTATTTTGTGAGTACTTATCTGATACATGCTTGAGTTTGCTGTGTGGTACTTTCTTTACAACCATTTAATTCCAGTGTGGGAATCGACGGATAGGTATTGGTAGTACTACTGGGTTGACACCCCCACCCTTGTTGGTTGGTATACTAGTTAGTACCAACCGTAGCCAGGAACGGGCCTTGGGTGAATATATTCCAACAAGATTCTGTGTGTACATCGTTAGTTTTGGTTGTGAAGCTCATGTCATGTGATTTTGCTTACTTATAAATGTATACACGGTATTCCACAACAATTATAATACAGCATCAATTACTTATTTACTTTTAAACCTGCGAGCTCACTAACAATTTTGTTGACCATTTTGAGCATATCTTTTCAGGTGATCATGCTAATTAAAGATCTAGGTGTGTTGCCTTAGTGGAGACCCTAGGATGCATTTTGAGACTAAACATTGTCCTTTGGAACTTTGTTGTAGTTGCTTTAAACAACATCATACTTTTGTAACTTGTTCCCGGGTTGTGGGAAATACATTACAATATTATCTTCTTGTTTATGTGAATCATGTATCATGTTATGCTTATGACTATGTTGTCATGAATATTGACTAAACACGACACAAATTCCTTTGTGTCGGGTGTCGTCATGACACGCTTTGTCATCATTTATTATATTGCATCTCTATTGTTTATCATTTGTTATGACGATCCCGTCTTGTTACATCCCCGTGTTTCCGCTTTCAGCGGGGGTGTGACACCACCTTTCTTGCTACCTTCAGTCACTACCACAGTTCTTTCATCATACAATCTCCCTACCAAATCAACTGCCGACCTAAACATGCTTGGTCAGGCAGCGATCATGTGCCTGTGGATATCCACTGGCAAACCCTGAATGTACTTCTTAATCTTTCATGACAAAGGCGTCACTTGGTCCTACACCAGACGTGCCATCTCATTGAATTTAGTGGTGTATTGTTGATTTGTCATTATTCCGCCTCTAGCTGCAGGAATTCCCTTTCCACCTTATCGATTTCCCTATGAGGACAGAACTCCTCAATCACCAACTTTTTCAACTCAGACCACCTCATTCTCCCAACTTCCCGACTACCCCTGGCTTGGACTATATTGTCCCACCAAAACAGAGTCGAGTCCACAAACGAGTGGGCAGCAAATTTCACCTTCTGTCTTCTCGGCACTCGCTGATATTCAGACAACTTCTATTTCCCTCACCCATCGGTGAGCAACAGTAGCAGTGCTATTACCATCAAAAGTAGGGGGATTACACCTTTGAAATGCCTTGTAGTTATAACCTCGTGCTACCTTCGGCGCAGGCTCTTCTTCTTCCTCCTTTTCATCATCGGAGAGAACTGTTTCAAGCTCCGGTTGCTCCCGTCCTCCCGAGGACTTGTTTCTCTCCTTTCTCTCTCCTTCTCGTACAACCTTAATCACTTCAGTCACTACAGACGGTAAGATCATCTGCATGACTTGATGCACTTCTTCAACAACAACCTCCTTTACTGAGGCTCTCAAATTAGCACTCTCATCTCTGCCTTCTGGATGAGGGGTCTTAGGTTCTTCATGAACCACCTTTTCGGCTGTAGGCCTTCCTCTCGTAGCCCGTGGTTCGGCATCACGACCTCCATCGCGTGAAGCTTTAGATGATCTACCACCGACCATCCTCTAACACACACACTGAAAGATTCAAACACCAACAACGGTCATTAACGGGAACAACTTAGTTTATGTCAAATATATAGTGAGTCCCTAATTATAGTGGCCAGTTGTGATTAGCCACTTACTTTGCTCTTCATACCCCAAGCATTACCTATCTTGACTACATCAGTATCTAAATCTACTAATAGCACATAGATCACATAACATGCGCACATAATGCCGGTTATCATTAAGAAAATACCTAATGGCACGTAGCTACTCGGACGGGCATCCCTTCCCCTTTCGTCCGATTTTCAGTTTAAGTTAAGGTTTATTTTGAAAATTTACCCGTTTCACTTAAACTTTGGCTCTGATACCAACTTGTAAGGCCCCGTTCCCGGGATGCTTACAGCTGGCCAATCATCGCTCATAAAACATATAATTACATTAACTTGAAATAAACGTTGCAGCGGAAACATTAAAAACAACATTTTCATTAAAAATGCTTTTGCAAAATAATACAACATTCGTTACACAATTTTATTTGTTCGCATTACAATGCA
Organism: Flaveria trinervia; assembly: GCA_025506515.1. NCBI lineage: Eukaryota > Viridiplantae > Streptophyta > Magnoliopsida > Asterales > Asteraceae > Flaveria > Flaveria trinervia. Next base: position 11,935,625 of record CM046456.1, on the reverse strand, counting down.
AAAACATTAAATAAAAGAATGCCATCCGAACGTTACTATATGGTTGTTACTTATCATTAATGCTTAACAATAACTGTCAATAGCTGTTTGACCGTTCTTTACATATTGGGAAACTTTGATCATTCATACTTACCACTTAACAAGTGAGTTTTGTGGCCCCTCTTTATACTTATACAACTTTTCAATCATTTACAAACTTAAGGGAAAAGTATGCTCACCCCTTTTCATGCTGTACAACTTTCATACAATTTACATATTTGGAATCAACGTGTTACTATTTTGTGAGTACTATCTGATACATGCTTGAGTTTGCTGTGTGGTACTTTCTTTAAACCATTTAATTCCAGTGTGGGAATCGACGGATAGGTATTGGTAGTACTACTGGGTTGACACCCCCCCTTGTGGTTGGTATACTAGTTAGTACCAACCGTAGCCAGGAACGGGCCTTGGGTGAATATATTCCAACAAGATTCTGTGTGTAAATCGTTAGGTTTGGTTGTGAAGCTCATGTCATGTGATTTTGCTTACTTATAAATGTATACACGGTATTCCGCAACAATTATTATACAGCATCAATTACTTATTTACTTTTAAACCTGCGAGCTCACTAACAATTTTGTTGACCATTTTGAGCATATCTTTTCAGGTGATCATGCTAATTAAAGATCTAGGTGTGCTACCTTAGTGGAGACCCTAGGATGCATTTTGAGACTAAACATTGTCCTTTGGAACTTTGTTGTAGTTGCTTTAAACAACATCATACTTTTGTAACTTGTTCCCGGGTTGTGGGAAATACATTACAATATTATCTTCTTGTTTATGTGAATCATGTATCATGTTATGCTTATGGCTATGTTCTCGTGAATATTGACTAAACATGACACAAGTCTCCTTTGTGTCGGGTGTCGTCATGACACGCTTTGTCATCATTTATTATATTGCATCTCTATTGTTTACCAAGTGTTATGACGATCCCGTCTCGTTACATCTCCGTGTTTCTACTTTCAGCGGGGGTGTGACAGACTGGTATCAGAGCCATTGGTTATAGGGAATTAGGCAATTCACTTGACCTAGACTATAACCTAGGAACCTCCATGTATATTTTCATGCTAGGGTTGTGTGCATTTTATATCTCGTGTATGTGTTCCTCTTTACTTGATTTGTTTATCTATCTGCCTTGTGATCTTTTCACCCTATGAGAGAGCCCATGTGCTCACTCTTTATGGGATGCTTCTATTGAATCTTCCGTTCCCTCTACGCGTCGAGTTGGTTTATGAAATCCGGGATTTAAGCCCGAAGAGATCTTCACAGATTTTGCTATTGCACTTGACCTTGGACATTGAGAATTACCTTGAGGATGTTATGTCTGAAACGTCGAATGAGGAAGAGATAGACAACCTTCGCTAGACTAATGTGATTATATGCATGGGTTTGCAATTATTATGATGGATTACTCTTGGAACATTACCTATGCACGGTGTGAGAACTACATGACTTGTATGTGATGTGTGGTAACAACAAGTGTAATATTAACTTGGAATGCTGGACTTTGATGAGTGGTATGGTTAATATGCTTTGAAATGATTAAAGCTTATGTGTTTACTACTTCTATGATTAGAAAATGCTGCCTCGAAGAGTTACCTGCAGCAACAGTGGCAGAAGTGAAGCCCCGAGGGGCAGAGGCAGAGGCAGAGGTAGAGCACCAAGAGCAAATGATGGCCCTGCCAGCAACAATCAAGGAACAGGAAACACTGACGTGGCAGCTCTGATCGCTCAACAACTGGCCGCACTGATCCCGACTATTGTGGCCCAAGTGAGCGATGCCCTTCAAAATCACCACCCCCACGGGGATGGTGGCAATGATAATGAGGATAATGGGAACCCGAATGGGAACGAGAGTATCCAGGTGACCGGGAATGGTGGTACAGCCGGTAATGAGACTGGGGTTGTTAATGCTAGAAAGGGGTGTTTGTACAAGGAGTTTGTGGCCTGCAAACCGAAAGAGTTTAATGGAAAAGGTGGAGCGATAGCCCTGACCAGGTGGCTTGAGAAGATGGAGGTGGTGATCAATATCAGCGAATGCCTCGACAGCCAGAAAATCAAGTATGCCACGTGTTCATTACAGGGCAAGGCACTAACTTGGTGGAACACCCAGGTTCAGGCTAGAGGAAGAGAATCAGCGATGCAGATGTCATGGGATGAGTTTAAGGCCCTAATCACCGAGGAATACTGCCCCCTTAATGAGATGCAAAAACTGGAGCATGAATTCTGGAATCATGCTATGGTGGGGGCTAGGCATGCCGCCAACACTGATCGTTTTCATGAGTTGGCAAGATTGGTTCCACATCTGGTCACTCCGGAATCAAAGAGGATCGAGAGGTACATTGGGGACTTGCGCCTCAAATCCGAGCGATGGTAACAGCAACTGCTCCTCCTACGATTCAGAGCACAATTCTGAAGGCTGGCGCTCTAACTGATGAGATGGTGAGAATAGGGGTATTGGGAAGGGGAGCAGAGAAAGAAGGGATATTGGGGAAACGAGCCGGTTGAGTTCCAGGAGATTTGATAAAAGGGCCAAGACAACCAGAAATTTTGTGGCCGTGACACAGGGCAAAAGAGAGTATGTTGGGCCACACCCCAAATGTGATAGGTGCAGGTTTCCATCATCGCCCAGCAATGTCGTGCCAGGTGTGCATGAACTGTAGACACCCGGGGCATCTAGCAAAAGACTGCAGAACGACGCCAAATCTGGTGGCACCAATCAACGCGGTTAACCCCGTCGGGAATGCCAGGGACTGTTTTGAGTGTGGAAGCTCTAATCACTATAGAAACATCTGCCCTAGACTGAAGCGGGCGGCGGGTCAACAAGGAAACAACCAGAAACCGGTGATGGCCATAGCTGGAAATCAAGGCCCGGGAAATCAAGGGAATACAGCTCGGGGACGTGCATTTGTCATTGGAGCCAACGATGCCCGTCAGGACCCGAATGTTGTCACGGGTACACACTTACTCAATAATCACTTCGCATCTATATTATTTGATGCTGGAGCAAACAATAGTTTTATATCTTCTGAGTTTGTGTAATTGCTTGATTTGAGTCCTAGTAGACTAGAAACTAGCTACTCCGTAGAAATGGCCAATGGTAGGGTTGTTCAGGCTGATGAAATTATTAGATAGTGCTCGTTGATATTGGAGGACCATGCCTTTGATATAGATTTGATACCCTTTGAGTTATGAAGTTTCGACGTGATTGTGGGAATGGATTGGTTATCGAAACATGGAGCTGAGATTGTCTGTCGGGACAAAGTAGTACGTATCCCCATGTCAAATGGGGAGGTAATCAAGATTCAAGGAGAACAACCAGGAAGAAACCTAAAGCTTATTTCTTGCATGAAAACACGCCGATGTTTACGAAAACAGTGCTACGCTTTTCTGGCTCATGTGGTAGAAAAGAAGGAAGAAGAGAGGAAATTGGTAGAAATTTCGGTAGTGCGGGACTACCCAGATGTATTTCCCGATGATTTGTTTGGTTTGCCTCCTCCACGACAGGTGGAATTTCGTATACAGTTGGTTCCTGGAGCTACACCGGTAGCAAAGACACCATACCGGTTAGCGCCGTCTGAAATGCAAAAGTTATCCAGCCAATTACAGGAACTATTGGAGAAGGGATTTATTCGGCCGAGTCACTCACCATGAGGAGCATCAGTGTTATTTGTCAAAAAGAAAGATGGGTCGTTCCGAATGTGTATCGATTACCGTGAGTTGAACAAGTTAACTGTGAAGAATCGGTATCCTCTCCCCAGGATCGACGAGCTGTTTGACCAGCTGCAAGGAGCTTCGTATTTCTCCAAGATCGACCTTCGTTCTGGATATCATCAACTAAGGGTTTTCGAGGAGGACATGCCGAAAACAACGTTTAGAACTCGTTATGGGCACTATGAGTTCTTGGTCATGCCGTTCGGGTTGACTAATGCACCAGCTGTGTTTATGGACCTAATGAATCAGGTGTGTAAACCTTATCTGGATAAGTTTGTGATCGTGTTCATAGACAATATACTTATCTACTCCCAATCAAAAGAGGATCATGAAGAACACCTTTGGGCAATTCTGGAACTGTTGCGAGAAGAGAAACTTTTCGCCAAGTTCTCAAAGTGTGAATTCTGGTTGCGGGAAGTGAAGTTTTTGGGTCATGTGGTTAACGAGGATGGGATTCATGTAGATCCTGGCAAGATTGAAGCGGTGAAGAAATGGGATGCACCCAGACACTATCAGAAATACGGTAATTCTTAGGATTGGCCGGGTACTATCGTCGTTTCATCGTGAATTTTTCAAAAATCACTCAACCGTTAACACTACTGACTCAGAAAGACAAGAAGTTTGATTGGGGATAGGCACAATAACAAGCGTTCCAAATGTTGAAAGAGAAGTTGTGCAACGCACCGATATTGTCCGTCCCAGATAGAACTGACGATTTTGTGGTATACTGCGATGCTTCACATCAAGGATTGGGATGTGTACTAATGCAGAAGGATAAGGTGATTGCCTACGCTTCGCGACAACTTAAGGTGCACGAAAAGAACCATAAAACTCATGATCTTGAGTTGGGCGCTGTAGTAATTGCACTAAAGATATAGAGGCATTACCTGTATGGAACCAAATGCATCATCTACACTGATCATAGAGCCTCCAACATATCCTGGATCAGAAGGAGCTTAATATGCGTCAGCGACGTTGGGTAGAGCTTCTCAGTGACTACGATTGTGAAATCCGATATCATCCGGGGAAAGCTAACGTGGTGGCTGATGCTTTAAGCCGCAAAGAACGCGTGAACCCACTACGTGCTCGAGCGTTGGGATTGACAATTCAAACGAATTTGAAAGCTCAGATCCAAATTGCACAAAGTGAGGTGTTGAAAGAAGAAAACCTTGCGGGAGAAGAATTCCGAGGGTTGGATAAACAAATGAGTTGCAAGGATGATGGTATACAGTACTTCATGGATTGTATATGGGTACCCAAATAGGGAGGTGTATGTACCTTGGTCATGGATGAAGCACACAAGACACGATATTCTATTCATCCTGGTGTAGACAAGATGTACCACGATCTCAAGGATTTGTACCGGTGGCCAGGCATGAAGAAAGACATTGCTATGTACGTAAACAGATTCTTGACATGCTCGAAATTTAAAGCTGAACATTAGAACCATCAGGATTATTGCAGCAACCTGAAATTCCCGAGTGGAAATGGGAGAACATAACTATGGATTTTATTACCAACTCCCTAGAACGAGCAGCGGGCATGACTTGATATGGTTCGTAGTGGATCGAATGACGAAGTCAGCTCATTTCTTGCCGATCCGAGAAGACTACAAAATGGATAAATTGGCGAGATTGTACACAAAAGAGGTCATGACAAGACACGGAGTACCGGTGTCGATCATATCCGACCGATAGCCGATTTACTTCACGATTTTGGCAGACGCTACAGAAAGCGATGGGCACTTGATTAGATATGAGCACAACCTATCACCCACAGACAGACGGCCAAAGTGAACGAACTATACAAACGTTGGAAGACATGCTGAGGGCGTGTGTAATCGACTTTGGTGGTAGTTGGGACACTCATCTACCGCTGATTGAGTTCTCTTACAACAACAGCTGCCATACTAGCATTGGGTGTGTTCCGTTCGAAGCGTTGTATGGAAGGAAATGTAGATCACCCATTTTTTGGGCCGAGATTGGTGAAAGTCAGTTAACAGGCCCAGAGATCATTCAAGAAACAACCGCAAGATTTTCCGGATCAAAGATAGACTAAAAGCTGCTAAAGATCGCCGAAAGAGCTATGCCGACAACCGTCGGAAGCCTCTAGAATTTAACATTGGAGATCAAGTTTTACTCAAAGTCTCTCCTTGGAAGGGAATCGTTCGATTTGGAAAGAAAAAGGAAATTAGCCCCAAGATATGTAGGACCATTCGAGATTATAAAAAGAATTGGTCCAGTGGCTTACCAATTAAGGTTTCCACAAGAACTCAGCGGCGTACATGATACTTTCCACGTGTCGAACCTCAAGAAGTGTTTGGCTGATGAATCACTTCACGTACCGATTGAGGACATCAAGATTGACGAAAAGCTTCATTTTGTTGATGAACTTATTGAGATCATGGATCGAAAGGTCAAAGCAATTGAAGCGCAGTAGAATACCAATTGTTCACGTGAGATGGAATTCAAAACGAGGGCCAGAGTTTACATGGGAACGGGAAGACCAGATGAAACTTAAATATCCCATCTGTTCGAGGATGACACTCTTGGACCTAACTCCAGCTGAATTTCGGGACGAAATTCTCTCAACTGGGGATATTGTGAGATCCGTCACCACAAGGTCCGTCAATTGACATGGTTTTCGTTAACTTTTTCCTTGATCGTTCATTCCTCATCTTTATTAACTGTCCGTGTGGATATCATACTTGCTTTATCGTCCTTATTCTTGTGTTCTTATCGTTAACGTATGATACGCTTAAAACTTTTACAAATTCCATCACCGTTATCACTAAATATACCGATTTTATATAATATTATTGCCATTAATAAAACCATTTTTAAGTTACCAATTATCATTAAATACATTTTTATCATCAATATAATTAACCTATTAACGACGTTTTCAACCGAAACAAATTTGGGAAACTCTGGGGCTAAGGGCAGGGACCAAATGTGACAATTTGCAAACTAGGGCTGGGTATATAAACCCCATTTTCCAGCCCTAGCCTTCATTCTTCATCTTCTTCTTCTTCATTCTCTCTTCACTTTCATTTTCTTCCTTGCACCAACACCGCCCCGTTTGGTCACGTTTTCGTCGTTAAGACTTCGACTTCAACCGAGTCTACCCCATTCTTGCAGGTAGACGACCTTGGTCATCCCTTTTCTTGCTATTTCACTGCTGTCCATTTAGGGTTTCGGGTGTTCGGGTCCAACCCGAACACATGTTGTCGTGTGGGTGCGAGTGATGTCTTTCTGCGTGTTCTTCTTGTTTGTGTATGTTTGTAGTGTGTTTCTGGCAGTCGCGAATCTACCGTTCTAGCGACTAGGTCTGTCATGCGACTGAGCCGTGCGACTGTGTGAGTCGTGTGACTGAGTCGTGCGACTGAGTCGTGCGACTGTGTCACTCGGGCGACTGAGTTGTGTGACTGGGTATGTCGTGCGACTGAGTCGTGCGTCTGAGTCGTGCGATCGAATGAATGCATGCGATTGAGTCAATGCGGATGAGTATATGTGTGCGATTGGGTCAATGCGGATGAGTGTATGCATGCGATTGAATCTGCGACTGAATGAATGGGTGCGATTGTGTGTGTATCGCACGACTGAAGGCCAATCGTACGAATAAAGGTTCATTCGTACGAATGAAACTGATTCGTACGAATGAAAGTTGATTCGTGCGTATGGAGGTTGAGTCGTGCGATTGAGTGTTGTGTGGTACGACTGACTGCCAGTCGTGCGAATGAAGGTTCAATCGTACGAATGAGGGTTGATTCGTGCGAATGGAGTGTTCAGTTGTGCATCTGGTCCTGTTGTGCGACTGAAGTTGTTGTGTGTGTGTGAATTCCTTCTCGTATGTCGTGTGATGATAAGATAACATCAACACAATTGTCATTTCTCGACCACAAAAATTAAAGTCAACGCTATCAAGCTATAAATACTATTCCAAATCAATCAACCTAACATTTTACAATTATCAACAACCGATTTGTGACTATTAATATTTAACAAATACTACTGTCATAATAATGGATCTTTTACGCAACATCACCGGCAATGGCGACGATTTCTAGTACTTGGATGTACATAAGATCTAATACGTGTGTCAGCTTGTGTGTGTTACACGCGACCGAACCGATACAACCGGAACCGACCGAACATTACTATATGGTTGTTACTTATCATTAATGCTTAACATAACTGTCAATAGGTGTTTGACCGTTCTTTACATATTGGGAAACTTTGATCATTCATACTTACCACTTAACAAGTGAGTTTTGTGGCCCCTCTTTATACTTATACAACTTTTCAATCATTTACAAACTTAGGGGAAAAGTATGCTCACCCACTTTTCATGCTGTACAACTTTCATACAATTTACATATTTGGAATCAACGTGTTACTATTTTGTGAGTACTTATCTGATACATGCTTGAGTTTGCTGTATGGTACTTTCTTTACAATCATTTAATTCCAGTGTGGGAATCGACGGATAGGTATTGGTAGTACTACTAGGTTGACACCCCCATCCTTGTTGGTTGGTATACTAGTTAGTACCAACCGTAGCCAGGAATGGGCCTTGGGTGAATATATTCCAATAAGATTCTGTGTGTACATCGTTAGGTTTGGTTGTGAAGCTCTTGTCATGTGATTTTGCTTACTTATAAATGTATACACGGTATTCCGCAACAATTATTATACAACATCAATTACTTATTTACTTTTAAACCTACGAGCTCACTAACAATTTTGTTGACCATTTTGAGCATATCTTTTCAGGTGATCATGCTAATTAAAGATCTAGGTGTGCTGCCTTAGTGGAGACCCTAGGATGCATTTTGAGACTAAACGTTGTCCTTTGGAACTTTGTTGTAGTTGCTTTAAACAACATCATACTTTTGTAACTTGTTCCCGGGTTGTGGGAAATACATTACAATATTATCTTCTTGTTTATGTGAATCATGTATCATGTTATGCTTATGGCTATGTTGTCATGAATATTGACTAACACGACACAAGTCTCCTTTGTGTCGGGTGTCATCATGACACGCTTTGTCATCATTTATTATATTGCATCTCTATTGTTTATCATCTGTTATGACGATCCCGTCTTGTTACATCCCCGTGTTTCCGCTTTCAGCGGGGGTGTGACACCACCTTTCTTGCTACCTTCAGTCACTACCACAGTTCTTTCATCATACAATCTCCCTACCAAATCAACCGCCGACCTAAACGTGCTTGGTCGGGCAGCGATCATGTGCCTGTGGATATCCACTGGCAAACCCTGAATGTACTTCTTAATCTTTCATGACAAAGGCGTCACTTGGTCCTACACCAGACGTGCCATCTCATTGAATTTAGTGGTGTATTGTTGATTTGTCATTATTCCCGCCTCTAGCTGCAGGAATTCCCTTTCCACCTTATCGATTTCCCTATGAGGACAGAACTCCTCAATCACCAACTTTTTCAACTCAGACCACCTCATTCTCCCAACTTCCCGACTACCCCTGGCTTGGACTATATTGTCCCACCAAAACAGAGTCGAGTCCACAAACGAGTGGGCAGCAAATTTCACCTTCTGGTCTTCTTGGCACTCGCTGATATTCAGAACAACTTCTATTTCCCTCACCCATCGGTGAGCAACAGTAGCAGTGCTATTACCATCAAAAGTAGGGGGATTACACCTTTGAAATGCCTTGTAGTTATAACCTCGTGCTGCCTTCGGCGCAGGCTCTTCTTCTTCCTCCTTTTCATCATCGGAGAGAACTGTTTCAAGCTCCGGTTGCTCCCGTCCTCCCGAGGACTTGTTTCTCTCCTTTCTCTCTCCTTCTCGTACAACCTTAATCACTTCAGTCACTACAGACGGTAAGATCATCTGCATGACTTGATGCACTTCTTCAACAACAACCTCCTTTACTGAGGCTCTCAAATTAGCACTCTTATCTCTGCCTTCTGGATGAGGGGTCTTAGGTTCTTCATGAACCACCTTTTCGGCTGTAGGCCTTCCTCTCGTAGCCCGTGGTTCAGCACCACGACCTCCACCGCGTGAAGCTTTAGATGATCTACCACCGACCATCCTCTAACACACACACTGAAAGATTCAAACACCAACACGGTCATTAACGGGAACAACTTAGTTTATGTCAAATATATAGTACACGGTCATCAAATCATCATCATTATATCATACATGCCCATCACATCATCTATGACCTCAAAAGTCAGCTTACATAAACCCTCGGGATCCTCCCAAGTCAAAACCTACATTTGCACTTTTCCCCGAAATTCAGAAAATAAACTAAGTCTTCATCCACATTTCCTCTTGTTCATCCGCATTTCTTATTGTTCATCCGCATTTCTTATTGTTCATCCGTATTTCCTATTGTTCATCCTCATTTCTTATTGTTCATCCGTATTTCTTATTGTTCATCCGTATTTCTTATTGTTCATCCGCATTTCCTCCACTCTTCCGCATTTGCCAATGCGTAAGAGCAGAACTTGTCCACATCGCTTCTGGTCTTTCGCATTTGTCAATGCGTAAGAACAATCAGTTCTTCTCCAGCAAACTCTTCATCTGCATTTCCTCCAGTCGCATAACTTTCATCCGCATTTCCTCCAGTCGCATAACTTTCATCCGCATTTCCTCCAGTCGCACAACTTTCATCCGTATTTCCTCTAGTCGCACAACTTTCATTCGCATTTCCTCTAATCGCATAACTTTCATCCGCATTTCCTCTTGCTCATCCTTATTAGCAAATGCGGATGAGTTAGACTCAGAGGGTCATCCACATTAGGAACACTTAAGCAGTTATTTATGGTTGGGCATTTGAGCTACTATTTAGGCGCATGAGCAGCCTAGGACACACTTAACATCATAATTCGGTCCCCAAACACCATCTATCATGTTCTAAGCTTAAATCTTACATTCTAAGCCATAGAAACACAACCATAACAACATCAAACACATACATAGCCCAAAATCAAACCCCACTCACAACATACACACAAATATACACACGGGTATAAAACCCATTTAAATAAAAAACGTTCATACATGCATTTCCAGCCCAAAAATCAGTTAAAACATGTAAAAGAGGGGTCCTAGAACTCACCTTAGCAGCCTCTTCGGGTAAGACTTCCTTTAAAGCCCGATTGCTACAAGTCTCACCTAGAAACCCAACTTGAAACACACACCCGAACACATACAACATACATAAACATACAACCGAGGATGAAACCAGTTAAGAACATCTTAAACACATGAATTCTTACCTTGAATTCGATCTTTTCAGCTCTTGTTCTTCTTCAAACCGAGAATTTTCAGCTCTCCTTTCTCTCTCTAAAGTAAAATCCGAATGTTGAGTGTGAAGAGAGAGTAATGGGTGGTCATGCCACCTTTATCATTAACTTTTAAACCTTTTTGTCCTTTTGACTCTTTTTACCCCTTAACTTGGGTAATATATATTTTCGTTCTTTTTCTTCATTTTATTCTTTTGTTTGAGTTTTCAAAAAAATCACCGAGTGTTACACTAGCCAATAACTACCGCCCTCTCACTCTCAGTAACAAAATCACAAATGCAAAAGGGGTAACCCTATTTAAAAGAGGAGAAGACATAAGCTGCATCTTATGGTTTTACAATAAGCTTGAAAGCACAAATGCAAAAGGGAAACCCTATTTAAAAAGGGGAGAAGAAATAAGTTTCATCTCATGGTTGTATAATAAGCTTGAAAATTGATACCTGTATCAGAGGGTTGTATACAATGCATCACACTATGCAAATCACTGTTCATTCAGTTTACTTTTAACATATCGGTAAGTATGCTAAAATCCTATTCCACGCTTGCTTATCAAATATAATAATTGACTAAAACTTCAAGTGATTACAAAAATGTTGATGACTAGGTTGTGATGAGAAAAAAATGTCAATGATTGGGAATTGATCATATACATGTAACCACTATATAACAATAGTTGGTATAAAAAAAGTCACACATTACAAAACAATTTAAAAACCCATAGTTTTTCAAAGCTAATTAAGATAAACTAAAAAAAGCAGTCACCGCTTAAGTTAGTACTTCATTTGCAAACAACTTTCCTTTTTTATTAACAAAAGCTTTATTTAACAAAGTCAAATGTAAAATTAGTAGAGTAATGTTATAGTAAAAATGATATATAATCTAACAAATATAAGAGGATTTTGGGCTCAACATGTGTTATTTTATCATTTTAAATAGTATTACATATTGGTTATTATATCAAATACGCCAGCTCATTGTGTCTTATACATTCCTTGTGCCAAATATCAGTTTATTTTGTTATATATATTATATAATTTATTATATGTATTCATCATTGTGTTTTATGTTTTTTTATCATTTTATGTTATTCTTATCATTGTTTTGCTAATTATATAAACTTGTTATCTCTTATTACATTTTACAATTAAAAGTACACAATGATATACTTTTACTAATACATTTTTCAAAACTCGTAATGTTGAAGATAACACAATATGTTATTTTTGTTATTGTTATTTCATATATTATATAAACTTGTTATCTATCATTGTGTTTAATTAATTAATGTACACAATGATGTTTATATACCAATGTATTTTTCAAAACTTATAGCGTTAAAAATAACACAATAACAATCAAAAAACACATTGAAATGCCATGTTATTTTATCATTGTTTTTAATGTATCAAATTAATTAGTTTATTATTTATTATTGTATTTTACATATTTGAGATACACAATAATGTTATTAAACCATTATATATATATATATATATATATATATATATATATATATATAATTCAATTTTTTAGAAAAAAACAATAGTGTTTAGAAAAAAACAATAACTAACAAAAGACACAATGAATTACGCTAAAGACAAAATGATGAGATATGAGTTTAAAAAAAATAGAAAAACATACTATCTTTTTATGTTACAATACTATACTCGATTTAAGGATAAAAAAGTTTATTTTTATGATGTGATTTTTATAAAATATAATGTCAAATATAAAAGATATGAATGTTTAAAAGTATTATTTATAAAATACTACTCTTACAATTTTTTTTCTATAATCTAATCTCTACCATTATGGTTTTTTCTATTCGAAGAAAAATGATTACTTAAGCCAAAACTTAAGAACTATAATTGAAATTAACTATTTTTCTTATTTAAATTAATTCTCTCATAAAACCACTCATGCATACATACTTATGTATACTAGAAGGGTGTCCGCGCAATGCGACATGTGACATTTTACATATAACACATGTTTATAATATTTTGCTATTGTTAAAGTATTTTTACAAAAGTCTATTATGTTTTTTTATAAGCTAAAACTTAAAATACCAAATAAATAGGTTACGTATGACTACTTGTACATTTACGCATTAACTTATTATACCTCACATAATATATATCGGTTCAGCAAAATGTTTACACCAAAACGTTTAATATAAAACACAGGTTTCAGTTGTAGTTTCAAATAGTTTTTAAATGTGATATATTAAAAGATATAACTGAAATCTTAAACAAATTAAGTTTTTTATTTATTTATGGGTAGATAATGAAAATTTTTATGTAAGTGTAAGGTTATTATGTAACTAATTGTAAAGGGTAATATGTAAATAATGTTATAAATACTATTTTACCCTCAAAATTGATTGTAACTTATGCATCAAATTAAATATTTATTTTAATTTTATGATATGTTAAAATAAGAAAGAGAATCTAAAATTCAAGTGAGGGTAGATTATTTATTTGGACAAAACAAAAAATCATGTTTTGTTTTTCCAGAAGTTATAAGATAATGCCAATAAAATTACATACATATAGAATATGTGTGTCTTATCTTCAGCAAGACATCATCATCATGAACAAGATATCTTCAACTTGAGGAAATAACATCATATACATGACATGAGAATATCATCATAAACCTAGCATGAGAAAACAAGGTAGTGGTTTAGCCGTAAAATGACTTGCCGATCACCAATCAATACAAAAATTACAAGTCTCCGGCAAGTCATCCTTGGCTATAACACATAAACCTTATTCCCACATGCAAGATTATAGATGAAAAACAACACCAATTGATCACCCTCAACTTGACCACTAATTTCACCTCAGAAACCATATTCCCAACCACCACATAACCCTAAAAATCTTTGATGGATACAAACTATTGAAAGACATTTGTTTTGTTTCGTTTTTCTTTTGTAAATCGAGCGTAGTTTCACATATGAAATCTTGGTAACAATGTTTTCTATAAAAATCAAAAAACAATCGTTTAAAGATTCAATGATTTCAAGAAAGACGAGAATTGCCCAAAGGAGAAAGAAACCAAGATTCTTTGAAGAAAACAAGTGGTTGCCATTCTAATGAAAACAAGAAGAAAGACAAGTGATTGGACCAATTGAGTTGCATGTGATTGTTGAAGGTCTCATTTATAATGCTGATTTGTAGGGAAGTCAACAGATTTGGGTAAAATCCGTAGGTTACTTGCATTCTTGCTAGTGCATTAACTACTTGTACAATTGTAGATGGTGTGCATTAATATAAAGATTACATGAATAGGATGTGACCCAACAAGAACTCCCCCCACCAATCTCCTAGGGCCTACCCTTCTTAGGTTTCCGTATTATAATTGTGTCACTCTTATAACAATAATACAAGTGATAATATTTGTTGGTTTAGTGTTCGAGGGGAAGGTGTGAGCCTTTGGCTCTCTTGAATGTCTAAGGTTTAATGTTCAAACCTTGATATTAACGAATATTATTAACATGATGATACTAATAACTAATTAGTTTTCTATCGTTTAAAAAAAACAATAATATGTATGACAAGGGGAAAAATTGTTATTTCCATATCTGTTTTTAAGATAAGAAAAAATAAACCATTTACTTTAAGGGTAATTTCATATATGTACTTCTAAACTTATAAAATTACATATTTACTTAAATTGTGCTTAAAAAACATTATACATCATGTACTAAAAATTATGTTTTGAGAAAAATATGTAGTTTTGCAAGTATAGAAGGGATATATATAATTCTCAATTTAAAGGTGATATGCATATTTAGTTATATATTACACGTATGTTACATGTGTTATTGCATCTTCTTCAAAGTACAAAGTTATAATTACTTGCAAGTTTTCAAGTATGTATTTGTTTTCAAGGCTCCATCATCCTATTTTTCGTTTTCTTGTTGGTCGAATAGTGAAGTTAGTAATTCGGAGGATGTTCTTGTAACTTCACATATATCATATATGAAACTAGTTATGAAGCGTAGAGGGTTCAAGAAGTCTCATACCTTGAAATGGTTTCGTTTCATAACATTCGCCTCTCCCGCCACCACTCTTCTGATACCACTGTTATAAACCAACAGAAGAACTCATCCCAAAAACTAGTCTAATGGGTGAGGGAATCCATTTGACTTATAAATCCCACATCAATTGCTCATATAACTGATGTGGGACAAGTCATATGCCCTGTAATGGTTCCGGTCCATAACACAACGATCAATTAATATAAATTTAACCACCGTCCGTAACGGTGGTTAACGATAAGAAAAAAAGCTCTTATAGAATGTAACACAATCTTAACAAAATTTGTAATTTCTCAAAGTTATAACGAATTAAGAGCATCACCGTCCAATTTAGTCCCTCATTTACAAACAAATTTTTTTTATCAAGGAAAACTTTATGAAACTGTTTCAAATGTGAAATTATTATATCTTACATACTTAAGGCATTTTAAATTATTAGCTATGAATGAACAATCTTGAATGTTTAATTATTATATATTGTATGATTGAAACACTTTTAAATTAGTAACTATTAATGCAAAAATTATTAGTTGAGTAGTCCTGTGTGTCCGTATGTTTGAGTTGAGAATTGAGAGTTGTGACTTGTGGAGTTAGTTGGGCAAATTTACTTCATCTAAATAATTTCTACAGGCAATGCGCAGGAAAGTGACTTGTGACTACACTTTTGTACTTTTTTTCTTTTTCCTATGTAGTATCTCTTACTTTCCCTCATTATATATTTGAGTGTTTTAAACTTAAAAAACACTTGTACCGACGTCTACAATGTTAATACATGAAAGAAATATGTAGCTGACGTTAAGGTGAGAGGATGTGGCGAGAATAGAGAGTGAGAAATTTGTATAGACAGGTAGGGGATGGTTGATGTTAAGGGGCATGGTTGACGGGTCATCTGTGAAGTTGATAGCAATGAAGATGGTTTAACGTGTTTTTTCATACCGCACACTGATAGAGAATCAACATAACACTATTACAGAATAAAATTTAGTCTCGTAGACTATAAGACTATTATTGTTAGTTCATTTCAAAACTATGTTTACAAATATAACCGAATCTTAGGAAAAAAAGGGTCATAAAAATTGTGTTAAACCCAATTGAAACCATAGAGTGGGTTACCGATATTTAAAAAAAAACCAAGTCTTGATTTCAAAAACATTAACATAAATTTTATTAATATTTACTAGAAACCATAGTCCTTTAAAAGAACTATAAAATTTGAAAAAAATGAAATATAAGACCTCAAATGTTGTGAGATGGAAGACGATCGAAAAAGACTATAGCCGATAAGGCGGAGAACATATTGCAGAGAACTATAACGGTGAGAGTGGGAGATGATCGAAAAAAATATATCTTAATGACTTAAGATTTCACTTTTATGTTTAGTGTAGAATTTTTTATTAGGTTGATTGATCAACTATGCATAACTATGATTATATATTTGTATATATAGGTCAAATGTACTAGAATACTATGTATAAACTATATATACATATTAATTCGAGTCAAACCGAACCGAGCGGACCTTTGCTCGTGCTTGGCTCGTTTACAACCGAGCAAAAATTCGAACAGGCATTTTTCGAGCAAATTTCGAACGAACGTCGAGCAAACGTCGATCGTCGAGCGGTTTGAACAGCCCGATGACTATAGTAATTAAACTTCAAGTTAAACATTGTTGTTTACTTTTAATTAATGTTTATTTATGTATATTAGTGTTTGTCTAGACATTTACGAACGAAAATATACCAACATGAACTCCTTAATTAAGTAACAGGATCAATAAGTTTAGTTCTTGAAGTGATTAATCTTTATACTAATAAATTTGTTAGCATTCCAGACTATTTAATAATTGATTTTTCTGTATCTTTTTTTTCTTAATAAGAATATTATATATATATATTGCAAGATCGTTCAAGGGCTTGAACACAATTACAACACAACAACACAATGAGGAGATTAACTAAATCTTAATCAAACAGTGAACTAGGTAACCAAAGGTGATGCAAAGAACACAAGTAAAGCAAAAGACAGAACAAGAAAGTATAGTTTTCAAGGGAGCAGTATATTGCTTTCTCAAGTTCTTTTACAAGTGTTACAAAGCATATGGAAAGATACAAGAACTTGGAATACTTATACTACAACCTACAGCCGGCTATACTATGAAAGCCAGCTGGATACAATTGACTAGACACTAACAAAATCAATTGTAGGATCAAAAGGCATATCTGCCTTTTGACCTTGTGACTATGACATGCCATAGCTCACATCCTTATATATTACAAAAAGGATAAAGTACATAAAGTAGAAAGTCTCAGACACAAGACCTCAATGTACAGTTACCAAAAGCATGGACCTTTTCACCAACTCTTGTAAGTTGGTGACTTATCAGAGACGCAGCGGAAAAGGTGCTTTATGGAACAGTACATCAGATAAAGCATGTGTACTAAAAGTCTTCGGAAGAAATCTGTCTTCATAGGTTGAAGCTTCGGAAAACTTTGTCTCTTCAAGCTTCGGAAGACTTCATGTTAGGCTTCGGAAGATATTGGTCTTGGCTTCGGAAGATATTACACTTAGAGTATTTTCTAATGCTTTGTGTAATTCTTCCGAAGCATTCTTCACTTCAGTACTTAGTGCATGTTGCTGAAACACTTAGGCAGTTTTGGGTTGCATCAGACTTCAGGAATCCTTACAAACTCCCCCTAGGCTGATGCTACCAAAACACTTAGAAGATCTTTAAATGTTTGTAGTCTTCAGAATAATCAAGACCATCCCTTTCTTCATTTGATGATCAGGATCATCAAGACTCTCATAGTATCTTCTCATTTCAAAGAGATCATGCAGAGGTAAGTTGATTATGTCTTGCCATGAGTAGACATTTTCAACACCTTGATCTCTGATAACATTCCATCTTTCTGGATTGGTAGAGTAAGTCCAGGATAAGATGGGTGTCTCGGTTGCTAGAGGAGCCACTTGCATAGGAGTTGATTGGGCTGCCTCATCATGCACTTCCTCAGGTTGATCTGATTCAGCCTGGGGTGTAGAGGTAGATGACTTTGGCTTCTTCTTTTTAGTCTTTGGTTTAGAGGCCATTTTCTTCTTCCTCTTTAATGTCTTTAACTGAGAAGACTGGTCTGCAGCACCATGTTGATCATCAGTGTCTTTCTCAGTTGGGTGTTCCTCCCTCAAAGGTTCAGAAGAAGAGGGAGTTTGACCCTGTCTTGGATCAGAAGATGAAGTTTGCTGAGGCTCAGCTGGAGGTTCTGGTTCAGGTGTCTCTGGTTGTTCAAACTTGACCTCCACTTCAGGTGGGACTTGACTTGGAAGAGAGTGCAAGTCAATGAGTTCACCACTTCTAATCTTCTGCTTGATTACCCTTATATGCTCATCCATTGTAGATAGAGACATGGGACCAAGTCTCCTTCCGGAGAATCCATATGACTTCAAGAAGCTCATCATTCTTTGTCTGTCAGCAGACTTCTTTGCATTCTTTTGAATGATGGTTCTTGACTTTGCAGCTTCTTCCCTTAGCTTCCTTTTGGTTGTTTTTCTTTCTTTGACTAACTCAAGCTCAAGTTGCTTTAAGTACTCGAACTCAATGAAGTCATAGGACAGGGGAAGAAGTGTATTTGCCTGATAGAAGCCTGTGGCACTCAGGTAGTTTATCATTTTGATTCTATCCTCTTCTTTATCTACCTGAGGTTCTTGTGGAGCCACATCTTCCTGTGCAGGACTTTCTTGAACTGGAGAGAGAGTGGGAGTATGCTTGTGAAGTCTTTTCTGTCTCCTCTCCTCTTTGAATTGGAGAAGTAACCTTGCATCCTCTTTCTCCTTAATCTCTCTTGACACTTCCATGTCAGCCAGTTCATTCAACTCTTCTAAGGGGAGGGAGATGATTTCATCAACATCATAGTTCCTGGTCTGTAAGTAATTAATCCTGACTGCCCTTTGTTCATCATTTTGAGTATTTGGTCTGGGGGCAGCCCTGATTGCAGCTTGCATGAATTTTGATGACCCAGAAGAACTTTCTCCCCTTAGCCTCCTTTTCCTCTCTCTCTCTTCCTCCTCAATTTCCTCAGGAGTCATTATCCTTTTCCCTTTGTCACCAACAGACCTTTGTGACTCAGGGTGGATTGAGGCTTGGCCTTCATTGCTTGGTGTAGCTTCCATGCTCTGGCCAGAGAGAGGCTGAGAAACACCTTCACCAGCAGGTGTCTCAGATGGAGTTTGGACCTCTGCAGCAGTTGTTGATGGTGAGACAAGGGTCTCAGGTTCTGCCATTGGGCCTTCAGCCAAGGTTTCCCCTATGAAACTAATCTTAGGGTCCACCTCAACATCCAGTTGACCGATGACATTGCCTGATTGCCTAAGTCTCCTTCTTAGAGAGAACTCTGCAAGGATCCTGTCTTGGATTCTTTGAGCCAGCCTGTCAGCTTGTCTAGATTTGCTTGGATTGACAAGTGGCATGTTGACTAAATCCAGTCCTTCATAGAAGCTCAGGCTTTGGAACTGAAAGACTTCTTGTTGACCTTGAACTCTGTGAAGTATGAGGGCTCTTCTGTCATCATCATACCTCCATCTGATAATGTAGTTGCCAGTTCCATGTGGTGGAGATGAGACAGCCCTTGGTATACCTTCCTCAAAGAGACTCCTGATGAGAGAGTCTATAGAGTCCACATTAATGTGAACTTGAGGAAGTTGCTGAGAATGCACAACAGCAAGTGAGGATGGTGAGTCCTCTATGTCCATTCTCTTTGAAGAACTCCCAGGTTCTGTGGTTGTGATAACATTCTCCCCCTTTTTGGTAGCATCACCCACTTGCATAGGTGAGCTGGAGGATAAATCAATCACTTCCACAGGTTCTTGTGTTCCTGGTTGAGCTCTCCTGAAAGGTCTCCCAGCTAGTTTTTCCTGCAGATATGAAATCTGGAGTTGCTGATCATTGACCCTGTTTTGCAGGGTAGTCCTGAGATTCCAAGTGACTAACCTTAGAGACCAGATAGGTACATGTTTGTGACAATTTGTTAGGATCTCAGCCCTCGGTTTAATCGATTGAACAGATATAGCAGCGGAATAGCTCAGAATTAGACAAATTCAACAAGAACAAATGATATAAAACGATAAAAGAATTTTTGTTATAAAGAGAGAAATATCCGACAAAAGGAATATTGCATTAGGATTGTCGGCCTCAAAGGCACGATTACAGGTGAGTCATCTTTCCTTATAAAGAAAAGAATGACGTAGGCTGATGTCACTTGAAAGTGACATGTAACCGTTTTATAACTACTGATGTTTAACAACTACTGAAGATGTCAACAACTGACATCTTCTTACAAATGTTCCTAAGTGTTAAACATCTCATTTACAACAACTGAAAAACAAAAACTACTGAAACTACAACGACTGAAGAACAAGCTCTTCAGTCGTTTTACAAAACTACTGAAACATAAAACATAAAACTACTGATATCACAACTACTGAAGAAGTACTCTTCAGCAGTTGTGACAAACTACTGAGGCTTCAGTACTTGATCTTCAGACTTTGACCTTCAGGCGTTTCATCAGCTGATGACTTCAGTAGATATCATCAGCTGATGTCTTCAGTCTTTGTCTTCAGACTTTGTACATCAGTTGTTGATCTTCAGCACTTGTGAACTCTTCAGCTGTTGTACTTCAGTACTTTGGTCTTTCAGCTTCAGCACTTGTGTTCTTCAGCTGTTGTACTTCAGTACTTTGATTCTTCAGCTGTTAAGATCTTCAGCACTTGATCTTCAGCTGTTGAAGTCTTCAGCACTTGTCAAACTACTGATGAGGCTTTCAGCAGTTGTTGTGATACCGTGTGGGACTTAGAGGTTTTCTGATCTTGGCTCATTGGTTCTTTTGGTCCAACAAACTCCCCCTGAACCAATGCAGCCAAAACCTCTAACTTATTTAAACTCCCACTTATTGATGGCAAAAATGTTGGTCTTTTTCCTTCTTGATCAGTAGAGAAGATGACCCATGTACGCTCTGGCCTGGGAAGAACCTCAAATATTTGTTTGGCAGAGTATGAATGGGAACTCTGTTTTGGGGAATTGGACACAGAGTTGTTATCCCATTCATGAGATTCACTTCCCCATAATGAGTCTGTACGACTCTCTTGTGTAGGCCTCAAGGAAGGTGATTTGTTCCTCCATGGTTAGCTCTTCAGCACCTCCTTCAAATAGTGATTCCGGCCCATAATACTCAGACAGGTATTTGGCCTGTTTCCCATTCTTTAGCTCCACAGTTGTTATTACTCTGTAAGCGAACTCATCGGGTGATTACCCTCTAGGAACAACTGGAGCTCATTTTTCCTGACTTCCTCAAGCCTCTTGTAAACTAACCCCTTTTTCACTATTTTGTTTTCCAGCATCTTCTGAGGGGTTAGATTAGCTTTGTAGGCCTTCTTGAAGTCTTCTAGGATTTCCCAGGGTGAAACTACAAAGACCAGAGAGATCACTTCATCTACGATCTTTTTCACCTGGCCAATGTATCTCCGAGGTATATTGTTCTTGTAAATTCTGTGAGAGACCCTGGGATCAGGCCAAATCCTCACTCTTTCCTTTTGATATTGAAAGGTATGCCTGAGAGTGTAAAGTCTGAGGGCTTGCTCCTTCATATTGATGATGGAAGATGTGGCTGCATAAGCTTTGTCAACTCTCTTCAGCAATTCCTCATCATGCTGTTTATGAAGCTCTTCTTCTTCTAGCTTCACTTTAACCATTTGTCTCTGGACTTCAGGAGTAATTGCTGAGGAGTGACTTGTGGCCTTAGGCAACTGAATTACAGCTGATAGCGGCAGCCTGTCTTCATCATCTTCTTCATCTTCTTCTAGCCTCAATATCCTTCTCTCTTCTTCAAGGGTATATCATCGGCTATGGGTTTTGAGGGTAAGGGAGTTGGTTTGGTGGGTTGTGTTTTGGGTGGTTTAGGTGTGGGAATGTTGACAGGCTGTGCTAGCATCCTTGAGGTGAGTGTGGCTTTTGATTGCTTTGCTAGCTCAGTCCTGCTCCCAGCACCCACTTCATTCAAAGCTTCAATAACAAGTCCCTTAGTGTATGCTTCAGACGAACAGATCTTGGTGGTGATTGCCAAGATACTGTCCCTGGACCAAGCTTTGATCTCAATCATTGATCTTCCAATATATTTTGCAATAAATCTTATCATGATTTCTAGCCTTTCTCTTTCTAACACTTCATAACTTGCCCATCTATTCTGGATTTCTTCAATCTCTAGTCGTCGAATCTCAGAGTCAAGTTTGTTGGTGTCATGACCTTGCCTGAACAGCTGATCAATGATGTTGTCCATTGATCTACTGTGTTCGGCATCAGCCTCTTTTATCAATAGCTCCAAGGCTTTATCTTCAGCAATGTGCTCATCAGCACCTTTCTTTCGTTTGTAGGTGAGCATTGGTTGCTGTTCTTTCTCCTTTTGGGCTTGCTTTGCTTCCTTCTTTTCCTCGGATCTTTTCCTCTTCTGTTCTTTCACTGCAGGACTCTCCCCCTTTTTGGTTGCATTGGAGGAAGGGGTTGAGACCGCAGAAAGAGTCTTGTGGACAGCAGCATCAACCAAGGGCTGTAATGTTGAGGAAAGCCTCTCATCAAGGGCTTTGATCACTATATCAGTGATTATGGGGGTGATGAGAGGGAGGGAATTTTGGAGTATAGCACCTATTTGCTCAGGAGGGTTCTGTTCCTGAGAAGTAGGGCCTGAAGCAGAGGCAGGTGGTTGATTTTGGGGTGGCTCTGTGTTTGGGAAACCTTCAAGGGAAG
Source organism: Flaveria trinervia (assembly GCA_025506515.1). Lineage (NCBI taxonomy): Eukaryota > Viridiplantae > Streptophyta > Magnoliopsida > Asterales > Asteraceae > Flaveria > Flaveria trinervia. The sequence continues at coordinate 11,912,743 of CM046456.1, read as the reverse complement.
GTGCCATCTGTGGGTGTATGATGGTGGCAGATGGACTTGCATCCTGAGACATATTGGCCAGCAGCTCTTTGAGTCTGCTAACCTCATCCTCTAGAATGGTGTTTTGAGCAACTACATCGAAGAAGAAGCTCAGGTCATCATCAGTTGATACTGAATCACCTGACCTCCTGACAAAGTCAGAATGAACACGCCTTGAGTGTAGATCAATTGTAGCATGTGCCCCTTGTTCTCGGTTCTGGGGACTTCCAGCCTCAGGACTATGTCCTTCATCAGCTGTTGCCACTGGTGAGGACTTAGAGATGTTACCAACTGCATCCTGGTCATTTGCTGAGTCAGAAGCAGTGGCAGCCTCACCAGTAGTTCGCACCTCCTTATCTACACTAGAGGATGGAACATGATAACCCCTGTGCTGTGGGTTGACAGAAGCATTTTGATCCTCCCCCTCAGGTGTTGAGGATATCCCAGTATAATTGGTGTCTGGGTGGGGGGTGAGGAATGCAACTGCGTCAGCACTTTTGCAACAATGATAGTAGGGCTTTGAGGGGCGGTTGCATCAGGAGAGGGTGTGGAAGCAGTGTGCACCCGGGACAGGTGGTGCTCTTCAATGGTAATCCCCTCAAGTGAGGAGGATCCCAGCATTGTGGCTTCCCTGTGAGTGGTTGCTTCAGGTTCCTTTTGAGAGGAAACCTGAGCGGCTTCAGTTGGTGGAGTCACAGTCTCTACTGGGGGGTTATTTCCAGCAGAGATAACCTGCGTTGGTGCTGCAGGAGCATCCACAGGGGACTCAATTCCCTGAGTAGCTTTCTTAGGCTTCTTCTTTGTGGGTTTGGAGGGGACTTTGGATGTGGAGGTGGAGGCTGTGGGTTCCAGCTGCGTGGGTTTGCGCAGCTTGGCAGCCTGTTTGAGAGTTTGGTCAGTGTTGTGTCGGGAGTATACCTCCGGCAATACAGCCAAAGCAGGGACTCCCAGACCAACTAGTCCCTCAGCAGAAAGCTGATTCTCTATTATGGCCATTATAAACCGAGGATATAGTATCCAACGGTTAGAAAGTGGTTTTGTGGCCATATCCTTGAGTTCAAGAAAAATTATTTCAGAAAAGTTTAGTGGTTCTTGTTCAAGGATAGAGAACAATACCTGTTGCCATCTGGAAGACAGTTGATCCCAAGAGGAAGTCTTCGGAGCCAGGCAAACATTTACCATATGAAATAATAATCGTTCAGCATCTGGAAAATGTTTCTTCAGGATTGTTGAAGCGCTAAGATCACCCTGATATCCATGTTGTCCAAAGGAGAGATCAAGTTGGCGCTTAGGATATCCAACAGGGTAGGCAGCATCATCTAACAGCAATATTTGGCGGATGGTAGCAGTAGAGATAACCACCTTATGCGAGTTGATAGATGAAATGATAGATTCTCCATTAACGGTCGCATTCATCCAGAACTGACGTAGCGAATCGGCATAAATGATTGGATTTAAAAGGAAAGCCGTTTTTAGTGGGGATTGGACCATAAGATCTATAGCATTTTCAAATTTGGTCCAGAAGGGCGATTTTGTAAGGTACGCGACACAGTTGTGTCGAGGTTTGAGTTGCATGGTCGCCATTAATGAAGGTGAAAGGTTTTCAGAGCTTTTGAAAAGTTAGGTCGTGAAAGAATGAAAAACTCTGAAAGAGGGATCAGGTATATATAGTGTACGGGTGATGAAACGACTGAAGGTTTTGGTGTTAGTCATCAGTATTGGAGCTACTGATGACGTGGTATTAACTTTCAGACGTTTGAAACGACTGATGGTATTGGTGTGGTCAGCAGTTATAAAACAACTGAAGACATGGTGTTTACTATCAGACGTTGAAACAACTGAAGTCTCTGATTTAGGCATCAGTAGTTTTAAAAACTACTGAAGACAAGGTGGACTTCAGATGTTGAAACAACTGAGGACTTGGTATTAGTCATCAGTAGTTGTGAAACTACTGAAGACCGTGGTTTTGCCATCAGTTGTTGTAAACAACTGAAGACTTGGTGTTAGTCATCAGTAGTTGTGAAACTACTGAAGACATGGTATTGCTTCAGTTGTTTATTAAGAAACAGCAGTTTGTGAACTACTGAAGAGAGAGTACTCATCAGTAGTTGTCGTCAATTCATAGCCTTTCAGCTGTTTCATACTGTCCTCAACACTTACTCATCAGCTTTTAGCTGTTTTCAGTAGTTTCATAGGACATCAGTACTTATCTGTTTCTACTGATTTTCAGTAGTTGTAACTACATCAGTAGTGTAGAACAGATAAAGTCCAGTACTTAAAGCATTTAGCCTTTAGTAGTTATAAAAACTACTGAGGGTAAAATAACTCATTAGTACTTATATGTGACATGGTTACCATGATCATCAGTAATTACTGAGATCATCAGTAGTTGTCACTTATTCTAGCTGCAGCATACCAAGCCTTAACACCAGGTTGTGGAAAGTTGAACTATCCAAAGGCTTAGTAAAAATGTCTGCAAGCTCATCAGCACTAGGCACAAACATAGGATTAATTAGACCCTTTTCAAAACAATCTCTTATAAAATGATGTCTAATTTCTATATGTTTGGTCCTAGAGTGCTGGACAGGATTTTTGACAATGCAAAGAGCTGAAGCACTATCCATTAATAATGGAGTCTTAGTCTCTGTAATGCCATAATCCAAAAGTTGATTCTGAAGCCAGAGTATTTGGGATGTACAACTTGCAGCAGCAATGTACTCGGCTTCAGCAGTGGATGTAGCAACAGATGTTTGTTTCTTACTCTGCCAAGAAATCAAACAGTTGCCTAGGAATTGGCATCCACCAGAAGTTGATTTCCTGGTCAACTTACATCCTGCATAGTCACTATCAGAGAAGGCAACTAATTTGCAAGAATGTCCAGTGGAATACCATAAGCCTAGAGATTGTGTCCTTGCAGATATCTAAAGATCCTCTTGACTGCAATCAGATGAGACTCCTTAGGTGCAGCCTGAAATCTAGCACAAACACATGTAGCAAACATAATATCTGGTCTAGAAGCTGTTAAATACATCAAGGAACCAATCATACATCTGTAAAGGGTTTCATCAACACCTTTACCTTTCTGATCAACATCCAATTGTGTGGTGTTGCACATGGGAGTAGAACAAGATTTACAGTTTTGTAAATCAAACTTATTCAAAAGATCTTTTGTGTATTTAGACTGATGAATGAAAATTCCATCAGCTTTTTGTTTGATTTGCAAACCTAGAAAGAACTGTAATTCTCCCATTGCACTCATCTCAAACTTCTGTTGCATTAAGGTTTGGAAATCCTCACACAATTGGGGATCAGAGGATGCAAATATAATATCATCAACATAAATTTGAACAAGTAGCTTATGCTGATCCACCTTCTTAATAAATAAAGTTTTATCTATGGAGCCTCTAGTGAAATTATTCTGTAGAAGAAAGTTTGATAAGGTCTCATACCAAGCTCTAGGTGCTTGTTTCAACCCATAAAGAGCTTTATCAAGCTTATATACCCATTCTGGGTGCTTATTATCCTCAAAGCCTGGTGGTTGACACACATAAACTTCTTCTTTTATTGTACCATATAGAAAAGCACTTTTGACATCCATTTGGAAAACTTTAAGATTGTGGAGTGCAGCATAGGCTAAACAATCTAATTGCCTCCAGTCTGGCTACAGGGGCAAAGGTTTCATCATAATCAATACCTTCTTCTTGTGCAAACCCCTGCACAACCAGTCTGGCCTTGTTCTTAACAATTAGCCCATTTTCATCAGTTTTATTCCTAAACACCCATTTAGTGCCTATTGCACACTTACCTGGGGTAGAGGAACAAGCTCCCACACTTGCTGTTTCTTGAACTGAAGAAGCTCAAGCTGCATGGCTTCAACCCATCCATTGTCCCTCAAAGCAACATGATAGTTCTTTGGCTCTAGCTGACTGATGAAGAGAGCATAGAAGCAGAAATTGGACAACTGGCTTCTGGTTGAGACACCAGCATTGATATCACCAAGGATTTGAGATATTGGGTGATTTTTCAGCTCTTGGTAAACAATCAAATCTGTGCAAGTGTTTGTAGGGTCTTCAGCAGCAGCAGATGTTGATGCAGATTCTTGAAACCATGAAGATGGTGGCAACTCAAATGAAGTTGAGGATGCAGAAATCTCATCAGCATTTGTTGTGGATGGTGCGGCTGGAGCTACAGGAGCATCAGGTTTAGAGGACTCAGGCAGTTGATCACTAAACCTGAAGAGGTGATTACTACTATCATCATCATCTTCAGTAGTAACACCAGGTGGTGAACTGTTGACAGGAGCAACAGCAGGAGATTGATAAGGAACATATTGCAGTATGTCCAAATCAAAGAGCTCCACAGGGCTTTGTGGAATCTTGTCCTTTGGAGATTCATTGAACTTGACATGTAAAGTCTCTTCAACCATCTTTGTTCTGCAATTGAAGACTCTGTATGCCTTGCAAGTTGATGAATAACCAACAAAGTACCCTGCATCCACCTTAGGATCAAATTTCTGGAGCTGATCCTTTGTGTTGAGAATGAAACAGGGACACCCAAATGCTCTAAAAAATGAAATGAGAGGGGCCAAATGATGTAGAATTTCATATGGAGTCTTCATCAACCTCTGATTTATTAGCACTCTATTCTGCACATAGCATGCTGTGTTGACAGCTTCAGCCCAAAAGTCAATGGCAGTCCAGAATCAGCCAACATAGACCTTGCAGCTTCAATGAGGGTCCTGTTCTTTCTCTCCACAACTCCATTCTGTTCAGGAGTTCTTGGAATACTAAACTGTCTCTTTATTCCTTGGAAAGGTAGAACTCATCAAGTGTATTGTTCCTGAATTCTGTTCCATTATCACTTCTAATACACTTGACTGAGAGGGAATACTGCTTCTCAGCATACAACACAAAGTTTATCTTTCTGTGCAGCTTCATCCTTTGAATGTAGAAAGAAAGTCCATACAAATCTGGAGTAATCATCCACAATTACCAGACAGTATTTTTTCTGTGCCATGCTCATCACTCTCACAGGACCAAAGAGATCCATGTGAAGAAGTTGTAAGCAGGCAGTGGACTTTGGTTCTTCAATAGGTGGAAATGAAACCTTGTGCTGTTTTCCTTTCAAACAGCAGTGCAGTTGTTTTCACACTTGAACTCCTTCATAGGCATCCCCTCACTAAACTATGGTGTATCAGCTGATTCATGTTCTTGAAATTAACATGTCCCAGCCTTCTATGCCATAGATTAGATTCTTGAGGAGAGGCCTTGGAAAATAGGCAAGGATGGCCTTTGAGATCAATTTTCTTGGAAAGATCTAAGGCATACACTCTTCCTGTCCTGTTGGCCTTCAGGAGAGTGTGAGCATCCAATACCTTGTCAATCAAACTCAGAACTTTGGATGACAGAATCCTGCAGTTCTGGCTTGTGAAAAGGGCAACATGGCCTTTGTCACACAATTGACTGACACTCAAAAGATTATACTTGAGATTTTCCACATGGTTGACATCATCAAACTTTATTTCCCCATTGGAAACAAAGCCCTTCCCGATGATGTAACCTCTTGCATCATTGCCAAAAGAAACAAATCCCTTCCTTCCTGGAGAGTAGTCATTAAGAAGTGAGTTGTTCCCAGTCATATGCATAGATCCTCCACTGTCTACATACCAGATGCTACTTTGGCATGTTGAAGAAACCTGCATAAATAAACAATCAGTTAGTTTTGGAGACCCAAACCTTTTTGGTTTTGGGCCTGGTCTCATCAACAGATGGTAAACTAACAGGTTTATTGGACACAATAGCTTGAGGTGAAGGAGATGGTGTAGAAGAGGAATCCTTCGGCTTGGATCTCCTTTTCTGGGGTTTCAACACAGGGCCATCAAGTTGGTTAACTCTTCCCAACAGATGTTGAACCATCATTACCAGCTGTGTCTGATTCTGGGAGAGAGCTTTCAGCTCTTCAGACACATTGGTATTGGTGTTTGATGATGAGTTCTTGTGTTGCACCATCTTCTTTTGAGCAACCTCAGCTATTGCCTGTTGCACTCCTTCCTTTTTAGATTTCTTTTTGGTCATGGAGTAACAGGATTTGATGCTGCTGGTACAAACTTGGACTCAAACTCAGCTTTCATTTTAGCCAAATTTTCTTTAATTTTCTCTTTTTGTTTGAGTTTGGATCCCTTTTTGTACCAACAATCATCTGTGAGATGATTGAATAGACCACATATTTCACATGGTTTCTTCTTCATCTTCTGTTGATCATCAACTAAAGAAGATGAAACTACTGAAGACTTGCTCTTCGGCAGTTTAGAAGCACTTTTTGCTTCTTGTCAACTTCCTTAGTAGGCTTCAAATCCTTCCTACTGACAGTTTTCTTCTCTTCAGTGCTGTCAGTCATTAGGATTTGAACTCCAGATGTTATCCCCTGCTCTCCAGTACCCTCAGTACTGCTAGGGATAACACTTGGGTTGATCAACTCATTGATCATGTGAGTGTCAGCAGTTGAACCATCAATATCAGCTGATAGGTTCACAGAGGGATTACTACTGACTTCAACTACTGATGGTGCTTTATCAAGTAGTGAATCACATGATGAGGTGAATTGGTCATTACTTTCTCCATCAGAATCCGCTCCTGCTCTTGAAGCAAAAACTGTAGGAGGAGCAGTGTGATTGTAACCAATTCCAAACTTCACATTGGAAGCTGTTTGCTTACTAAGAAGCATTTCAAAGCCCTTGCAAGATTGTACCCATCGATCACACTCTACCTGGGTGACAGCAAGAGTATCTTTGAGGTCTTTGTACTTCTCTAAGAGTACATCCTCCCTAGCCTTATCATCAGAAATTTGACATTTTAATTTGTAATCTCATCAGTTTTCTCTTTTAGCACAGACTCAAACTCAGCTTTATTTTTGGAAATTGTTTGTTCTAGCTCTACATTTTATTGATTAAAGCCACATTTGCTTCTCTAATAGAGGCAAATGCTGCTATGCAAGTTTCAGAACATAATTTGGCCTTAGCCTCAGAGGATACCTGTGATACCTGTGTTGAAGAGGTATTTGAGGATGATCCATCAGAGGATTCCAAAGCCATGAGAGCTAGATTTCCAAAAGGATGCTCACCACCATGTTGACCAGCACCTGAGAACAGTTGTTCATTACCAGACACATCATCTGGTAAACTGCTCCAGTCAACAACACCTGTGTGAAGAAGCTGTGTTGTTGAAGTTGATTAGGTTGATGAGATTGGGATGGTTGAGGCTCAGGGAGTGCATGTGGTTGCTGAGCAGTGGGTGCTTGAACCTGACCTGGTTGTGACATGTAATAGCAGGGGTATGGATATGGCATTGGCCCCTGTGGAACAAATATGCAGGAGATTGTGGTTGATGATGATAACCAGAATTGACAGGTTGTTGCCCTCTGTTTTGTGACTATTGCCAGGGAAAGTCACAAAGGGTGCAGGAGAGTTAGATCCAGATGATCTACATTCTCTTGCAAAGTGCCCAAGCCTGTGGCATTTATGGCACTTCAACTTACTCTTGTCAAAACCAACTTTGGTTTTGCCAGAGAGTCCTGGGAATTTCCTTCCAGTTCTTTTGTAGAACTTCTGAGATCTGATATTTATCAAGGCCATTTGGCTCAAAATATCCATCTCTTCTAAGTCATCATCAGCAATCCCCTTGAGATCATCCATGATGAAACATAGATTGTCACTATTACAACCAGCAGAATAACTATCACACTCACAAAGGCAGGCTCAGAAGTGTTTGTAGAGAAATCAATATGCTCATCATACTGGCTTTCAGATGACGCATATTCTGACTCTTGATGTCCAATCAGGGCAGTGTTCCCTTGGACAAAATCCTCAGTGAGCTTGCCAGATGAAACCAATTTCCTTTTCTGCTCTATCTCTCTCTCGAATGTAAGCAGTTTCCCATGAAGTTGGGTGAGAGATAGGCGATCAACATCAGCATTTGAGCGTAGAACAATGGTATATGTGTTCCATCTCTCAGGCAGTGATCTTAAAAATCTATGGTTCATCTGACTCCTGGTATATTCATGTTTAACCATTTTCAATTCAGAGATTAAACATGAAAACCGCTCAAATTGTTGAGTCAGAGTCTCACCCTTTCTATGAGAGAAAGTCTCATATTGTTGGGCGAGGATTTCCCTGTTGTTTGCTAAAACCTCATCAGTACCACCAAATTGTTCTTTGATGGCATTCCAGAGGTCATGAGCAGACTCACAATGCAGAAGCCCAGAGTAAATCTCATTAGGAATAGCCATAGCCAAAATTCCATGGGCTTTTGCATCGATTTCAAACAACTTCTTGTCCTCATCGGAGTATTGCTCCTTCTTCTTTGGAACCAACTGGTTTGTTTCCGGATCATTTACCATTGGCTTATGTGGTCCATGTACCACAGATGTCCAACAACCTGAGCTATTGACAGACAGGTGATGGAGCAATCTTCTCTGCCAAATGTTATACTCATTCCTCACCAAGATCGGAGGCTTGGTAGAGGATCCAGTATTGAAAGGATCATTAGAAGAAGTAGTCATTGTGGAAAATCAGACAGATTCAAGTAAAAACACAATAAATTTAGCTCAAAACCACACAGAACCTCAAATAAAACGGCCAGAAGCGATACACTCTCAATCTCTATAACAGATCCTTGCGAATTTTGCTAATTCGATTAAACTTAGAGCGATTGAACAGTTTCAATGATCAATTGTTAGATCGATCAATGATTACCTGCTCTGATACCATTTGTTAGGATCTCAGCCCTCGGTTTAATCGATTGAACAGATATAGCAGCGGAATAGCTCAGAATTAGACAAATTCAACAAGAACAAATGATATAAAACGATAAAAGAATTTTGTTATAAAGAGAGAAATATCCGACAAAAGGAATATTGCATTAGGATTGTCGGCCTCAAAGGCACGATTACAGGTGAGTCATCTTTCCTTATAAAGAAAAGAATGACGTAGGCTGATGTCACTTGAAAGTGACATGTAACCGTTTTATAACTACTGATGTTTAACAACTACTGAAGATGTCAACAACTGACATCTTCTTACAAATGTTCCTAAGTGTTAAACATCTCATTTACAACAACTGAAAAACATAAAACTACTGAAACTACAACGACTGAAGAACAAGCTCTTCAGTCGTTTTACAAAACTACTGAAACATAAAACATAAAACTACTGATATCACAACTACTGAAGAAGTACTCTTCCAGTTGTGACAAACTACTGAGGCTTCAGTACTTGATCTTCAGACTTTGACCTTCAGGCGTTTCATCAGCTGATGACTTCAGTAGATATCATCAGCTGATGTCTTCAGTCTTTGTCTTCAGACTTTGTACATCAGTTGTTGATCTCAGCACTTGTGAACTCTTCAGCTGTTGTACTTCAGTACTTTGGTCTTTCAGCTTCAGCACTTGTGTTCTTCAGCTGTTGTACTTCAGTACTTTGATTCTTCAGCTGTTAAGATCTTCAGCACTTGATCTTCAGCTGTTGAAGTCTTCAGCACTTGTCAAACTACTGATGAGGCTTTCAGCAGTTGTTGTGATACCGTGTGGGACTTAGAGGTTTTCTGATCTTGGCTCATTGGTTCTTTTGGTCCAACACAATTGTTGTACCTTTAGTCTCAAATTCCCCTCATCTTCATCAGAAGAATCACTGGGGGATGAGAGGATTGGACCAAAGTCCCTTCTCTCACCACCAGCTTGAGTTCTTGGCTGCTGGGTTCCTCTACTCACTGGCAACCTCAGTTAAGATGCAATGGGCTGAGTTGCCATGGTTGAGGTCTTAATGATGTAATCACTTTCAAAAGTGAGAGCCTCTTCCATATGGACATCCTGAACAGGTTCAGATGTGTCCACCTCAGTAATAGGTGACTGATGAGGGATAGACTGAGGAGAGTCAGAGGTACTCATCTCTCTTTGAGTAGGGGAGGAGAAGAGAGACTCATGGTACTCACTGAATCCTAAGTCTTCATCAGTGTAAAAGGATAGTTGGGAATTGGTTGGTTTAGATCCAAAGGCTGGGGATGGTAGCTATCCCCTGAAGGTTGTTCACTTGAGTGTTGAGACTCAGAGTGAAGCTTACAGTGTTGGGCTAATGAGCTCATCAGTTGAGCTTGAGGAAACTCAGCCCTGATAGGTAAAGTAGGGAGTGGTTTGCTCCTCAGGAGAAGTGGGAGCTCTGGAGTCCACTTCTTCCTGTAAGGTTGAGTATTTGGGGGCCTGCACAGACTCAATAGCCTGAGCAGGGGTTCGTTGGGATTTTCTTTTGTAGGTGATGAATATTGGAGGTTGTGAAGAGGTAGGAGAGCAGTAGGTGTGGGTTCAACACTAGCTTGGACTGCTATGTTGTCACCTTGAGCAATGAGCTCTAACATTTTTGGGACTAAGGCTGTTTCTACCCCTGAGAAGCCTACAGTTGGCTTCTTCATAATTTTAAAGATGCCGGGCTTCATCTGTCCCAGTTTAAGAATATTGCCTGTTTCCCTCAACTGTGAGCCCAGTTCACAGTTAAGAATGTGTTGAACATATCTAGGAAACATGTAATATTCTAAGGAGTCTAAGTTTGCAAGTAATTAGTATAAACAAATTGTGAATACCTGAACTTGACCCCCTGAACCATCCCATGAACTATAAAGGAGAGATCCTCAGGAATCTGGTCCCATCCACCATGCTTGTTTGATAAGCTGTGGATAACCACATGGAGCAGGTATTTCCACTGGGATGAGACCTTCCCTTTCCTGAAGGTCTTTACAGAGAAATCTCCTTCATAGCCCATCTGCTCGAAGGAATGATTAACTGCTTCTTTTGAAAGAACACTTCACCTGCTTCATCATCCAGCTGAAGATGTCGATTGATGATGGCCGGAGTGATGAAAATTGTTCTCCCCTGCACTGTGGCAGACAGTGCCTTCTCCCCATCCATAATGACCTCTTGGCAGGTCTTCCAGAATTCAAGCAGATGATCCTCATATAGAGGAGGATCAATGGTTAGGGAGGTGAAGTAGTGAGACAAAGACAAGAAACGGCAAACCTCTGAGAAATGAGGATCTTTTTCAGAGCATAACAGAGCAACCTGATTGTGTTGTCTGTGTAGCTGCATGGTAAAGTGAGGATCATTTCTGTGTGGAAGGTCAGCCATTGTGAGGTAGCTCAGAGATGAAGAGAAAAGAATGGGAAGTAAATTTCAGAGAGAAAGCTTTGGGTTTTAGGTATGAAAGAAAAGCAGATGATAGAAGAGGGGGAAACCGTTGGTTTATATGAGAGAGAAGGATTTCAGATAAAGTTTAATGAAAGAGGATAAACTTTGAAATCCGTATGTCGGTCCCACCTCTGAAAAAGTAGTTTACCTTTTTGCTCAAAAAGTAGTTTTCTTGGAGTTCGAAAAGCTTCCGAAAGTAATTTGTCTTCGGAAGTTTGATTGAAAAAGCTTCCGAAGCTAAAGTGACTTCGGAAGAATTTTCCTGAGAGTCTTAAGATTTATGCTTCGGAAGAGAAATAAACTTTGAAAGCTTTGTATAAGAATGAACAAAGCTTCCGAAAGTAATTTTTGCTTCGGAAGGAAAAAGTCCTTAAAAATGAATAAGTGTCTAAGTTGAGAATTTTAAGCTTCGGAAGATAAATTTTGACTTCTTCCGAAGGTAAAATTTCTTAGACAGGCATTTATTTTGAAGACATATTTTTCTTCCGAAGGTAAAATGTTATCTTCCGAAGCATCAGAAAATCTTCAAGAATCTAAGGAAAGTCTTCGAAAAGAGTTTTTGTCATTCAAAGAAAACATGAGCTTATGAAAGTGATGAACTAGACAACTTAGGACACACATTTTTTAAGAAGAAATAATTAGAATTAGTTTTAAGAAAAAATCTACTCAAAGTTGATCATCCCAATAGCTGATATCAGATACTTAAATCTCTGTTCATCAAAAGCTTTTGTGAACAGATCAGCATATTGTTCATCTGTGTGAACTTTGACTAGTTTAATTAACCCCTTTTCATAGTTATCTCTTATTAAATGATACCTGATGTTGATGTGTTTGGTCCTTGAGTGCTGCACAGGATTCTCAGTGATAGAGATAGCACTGTTGTTGTCTATGTGGATAGGAGTCTCTTTGAAGTTAAATCCGTAGTCTAGCATCTGATTTTGAATCCAAAGCACTTGAGCACAGCAGCTTGCAGCAGCAATGTATTCAGCCTCAGCAGTTGATGCAGACACACAGGTTTGTTTCTTGCATTGCCATGAGACAACCCTTCCACCAAGAAATTGACATCCCCCAGATGTAGACTTTGCAGTCATGTTGCAACCACCATAATCACTGTCTGTATAGGCATACAGATTGAAATTAGAATTCTTTGGATACCATAAACCAAGTGTTGAGCACCTTTGAGGTATCTTAAAATCCTTTTCACAGTGATTAAGTGAGACATCTTAGGATTAGCTTGATATCTTGCACAAATACATGTAGCAAACATGATATCAGGCCTGCTAGCTGTAAGATACATAAGAGACCCAATCATAGCCCTGTATAAGTGCTCATCTACACACTCCCCCTCAAGATCTGGACCAAGGAGTGGTTTCTGGCTATGGGTGTCTTAGCAGTTTACAATCAGTCATGTTGAACCTCTTGAGTATATCTTGAACATACTTTGACTGACTTATGAAAATGCCATCTTCAACCTGCTTCACTTGAATTCCCAGAAAGAAATTAAGTTCTCCCATTGAACTCATTTCAAATCTATCTTTCATCAGCTTTTCAAAGTCTTTGCAGAGCCTTGAATTGGTTGAGCCAAAGATGATGTCATCCACATATACTTGAACTAGCAGAATGTCGTTTCCTTGTCCTTTGATGAAGAGAGTTCCATCTATAGTACCTCTCCTGTAACCATGTTTACAGAGATACTCAGACAGTGTCTCATACCACTTCCTGGGTGCCTGATGCAGCCCATAGAGAGCTTTGTCAAGCTTGCAGACATAATCAGGATGATCAGGATCTACAAAACCAGGTGGTTGTTTGACATAAACCTCCTCATCAATCACTCCATATAAGAAAGCACACTTTACATCAAGTTGGTAGACCATGAAGTTCTTGGATGCAGCAAATGCCAGGAATATCCTAACAGCTTCTAGTCTAGCTACAGGAGCAAAGACATCAGTGTAGTCAATCCCTTCTTCTTGTGTGTATCCTTGAACAACTAGTCTAGCCTTGTTCTTGATGATGATTCCTCTATCATCCTTTTTATTCCTAAAAACCCATTTGGTTCCAATGGTAGTCTTCCCATGAGGAAGAGGACAAAGGTTCCAAACTTTCTGTCTTTTGAATTGAAGCAGCTCTTGTTGCATAGCTTCAACCCACTTCCATCCTTTAGAGCCTCCTCAACTTTCTTTGGCTCTAACTGGGATAGAAAACAAGAGTGAAGACAACATTTGCTTCATGGGTTTGCCCTCTTGTCTTTACCCCGGAGATAACATCTCCAATGATGTTTGTAGTAGGATGAGACTTGTGGATCCTTAGCTGAGGGATCACAGCAAGTTGCTGAGATAGATCCAAATTTGAGAAATTTAGATCTGGTCTTGAAGATTGATCCTCCACATTATCACACTTATCAAGATTAACTTGATCCAATGAGTGTGTGACATCATTGATGTTATCATCTATGGTATAGTTATTAGCATCAAGAGATTCTTGATCACTTTCACCATCACCATTGTTATCTTCTGCAATTGAGATGTCTTTATCTGGTTGAGAGGCCTCTGAACTGGAATTTGAAGGCATGCCAGATGTATCAGCTGGATTTATCATTGTTGTGCTGATAGAAACCTCATTTGCCGAAGTAGTTCCAACTGGAGCTGAAGGTCTTCCAAGCTCAAATCTTGGATCAGGATCACCTGTATTTAAATTTTCTGCAGATCCTGAAACATGCTCACAAGATTTATTAAAACAGTTGGTAACTAAATCAAGATCAAATAGCCAATCCGGACCAGAACCAGCCACACTGGGAGTGTGCTCATTGAAAGTCACATTGGCTGACTCCTCAATGATTCTAGTTCTGAGATTGTATACTCTATAAGCTTTAGCTTGAGAAGAGTATCCAATGAAGTGTCCATCGTCTGATTTCTCAGCAAACTTGGCAACTTGATCTTTGGTATTCAAGATGGTGCAGGGACATCCAAATGACCTGAGAAAACCAATGAAAGGTTTCCTCTTGTGCCAAAGTTCATAAGGAGTTTTACCATGTGTCTTAACTACTAAGACTCTGTTTTGCACATAGCAGGCAGTATTAACTGCCTCTGCCCAGAAGGTGATAGGCAGTTTAGAGTCAGACAACATAGTTCTTGCAGCTTCAATAAGTGTCCTGTTTCTCCTCTCAGCAACTCCGTTTTGCTGAGGAGTCCTGGGAGCACTGTATTGTCTTGTAATACCCTTGTCATCACAAAATGTATCAAGGATTTGGTTCTTGAATTCAGTTCCTTGATCACATCTTATGGTTTTGACCTTGTGATCACATTGATTCTCAATCTTTAAGATGAAATTCTTTAGAATCTCAGGAGTCTCATCTTTAGTTCTAAGAAAGAAAACCCAAGTGAATCTTGTAAAATCATCTGTGATCACTAGACAGTATAAGGTCCTTCCTAAACTCATTACACTGGTGGGGCCAAAGAGATCCATATGTAATAAGTGTAGGGGAGTAGTGATGGAGTTCTTTTCCTTAGGCTTGTGATACCTTGTGTTGCTTCCCTTTCAGGCATGCAACACAATGATCATCACTTGTAAACTCTTTCTTTGGCATTCCAGTTACCAGATCATGTTTAATTAATTTATTCATATTCTTAAAGTTTACATGGCACATTCTTTTATGCCATAGGAAAGACTCATCACTATTTGCTTTAGATAGAAAGCATGAAACTTCTCCAGAGGGAGATGTTTCTTGCAAATCCATCTTGTACATGTTCCCTTTCCTGGGGGCTCTGAGCAGAATATGCTCATGAGGAATGACCACTCCAGGTTTGAGAACAATGCACTCATGCTCAGTGAAGAGCATGTTATGACTCTGATCACAAATTGAGATACACTCAGAGATTGTACCCAAGCTCCTTAACAAAATTTACCTTCTCAATGCTGAGCTTACCATTTGTGACCTTGCCCCTTCCATAAATGTAACCACCTTCATTTCCTCCAAAAGCAACTGGTCCTCCATCAATTCTCTCAAAATTATGAGTAAAGAGACCTATCGCCTGTCATGTGCCTGGAACAGCCACTGTCAATTATCCAGACATTCTTGTTTGTCTTGAGCTGTTCCTGCACAAAGAAAATGATTAGTTACATTTGGAAACCCAAGCCTTACTTGTCTTGGTTCAGTAAGTGTAATAGAAGGTAATGCAACAGTAATAGATCCTATGGTTGTACAGAGGGGATCTTCGGCTGTTGTTGATGGAGAAACCTCAGTCATTTGGTCTTTCTTAGACTTCCACACCACCTTTGGAGTCTTGGACTTGACCTTCAAAACCTTAGAAGCTTTTGGAGCTTCACAAGTTTTAATGACTGATACTTCGGAAGAATCTACAGTCACTGCAGTAGACTTTAGTACTTCGGAAGAACTCTTTCTTCCGAGACCAACTTTGCTTCCGAAGGTGATTTTCCATTTACCTTCTTCTTTGGTTTGGAGCTTCCGAGGGAAACAGACTTTCCTTCCGAAGCTTGAGACTTCTTGAGATTCTTTGAAGTCTTTGTATTGGTCATGTGGATAGTACTTTTAGGATTGTATGGACAATCCTTGGCAATATGAGAAGTACTTTCACACATAACACACAACATTTTCTTCTTCAAAGAATCTCCTTTTGAGAGCAAGACTGGCCTTGGTCACATCCCTTTTTCACCTTCATCTTGGTAGATTCAGATACAGTTCCTTTGGCTGTGAACTGTTTTTGGAATTTGATGGTCCAGGCTGTGCAGCAGTGGTACACAGCAGCTCAGTCTTCTTCTTTGTACTGAGATGATTTGAACATGAACCAGAACTCTTAGATAAGAGGCTTTGGTGGATGTCTTCAGTCCTTATTGCTTTGAAGCCTGCAGAGATAACACTTGTTTCTGCTTAGCATCAAAGGTAGCCTTGATTTCTTGAGCCTTCTTTGCTTTCCTTTTGCTCTTCCTGATCAGGTTCTTTCTCTTGGACTTGGTCATCACAGTTAATTTCTTCTCCTCAGAAGGATAGTGGCCCTTGGAGGAATCCTCTTCTTCACTCTTCTCAGAGGGATTCCTCACTATCACTTCTTCATCATCCTCACTTACTGGATCTATGAGAGGAAGCTCATCTTCACAAGTTCCACACCTAGGAGATCTTACAGACAAGATTGTGTGTGGAGGAGCTATCTCATTTGATCCCAGTCCCTGTCTATTTTGATAACAAACCTTATTGTGTAGGGATGAGGATATCATGTTCTTGAAGGTCTCTTCTTCAAGAACACTTTTCTCTGCCAGGGCTTTGCTGATCACAAGCTCAGCCTGGCACTTAGTCAACTTAGTGATGAGATCTTGGATCTGAGTTCTAAAATCTGTTTGTTCATGTTTTAGTACTGAATAGTTTTCTCCAAGTCTTCTATCTTTAACTTGTAATCATTTTCAGATTTTCTAAAGTCAGATTTCAATATGTTTAATGACTCAAGATCAGATCTCATCTCTAGGTTGTAGGACCTGTATCTATTTACTTTAGCAATGCATTCAGGGGAGCAAAGATGTTCTAATACCTTGGCTTCATCATGATCAGCCATCAATGCTTGGTTTGGAGAAGCATCCTCCACCTGAAAACTCCAGTCAAATCCTCCCTCTTCAACAGCAACCGCAGCATGTTGCTTTGTCTTCTCAGCCTGAGGGGTATTGTTGGTGAAGTTTGGTCTGAGTTGTGTTTGACCCCCATTTGCTCTGGGTGCCTTACACTCCCTGGCGAAGTGACCCATAAGGTTACAATTGTAACACTTAACTTTGCTTTTATCCAGGCCAAACTTTCCACTGGTATTGCTTGGAAATTTTCTTCCTGTCCTCTTGTAGAACTTCTTGGCTCTGTGAGTGAGAAGAGCCATCTGCTGAACTATCTCCATGTATTCCAGGTCATCTGGATGGATACAGTCTAGATCTTCAAGAGTGAAGAGATAATTTCCACAGCTTTCATCTGCAGACACAAAGGCTTGCGAAGAACTTGTCTCTTGGAATGGACTCCTTGAGTAAAGTTCTCCCTTGGTGTCTCCGGGAAGGTGATGAAAGGACCCTTTTGTGAGTTGTCAGGGTAGCATAGGAGATGATGTTGGGGTTCTATGCTGTCCCTTTCAGCCACATGAAGGGCTGAACCCATTTGATTGTTAGAGTTGCCAGATGAACCTTGTAAGTTCATCTCCATCTGGTATCCACTGAGAATCCCATATAACTCTGTCAGAGTAAGAGTTTTAAGGTTCTCAGTCCTCTTGATTACCACACAATAGTGTGTCCATTGCCTAGGAAGTGAGGACATGAACTTCCTTACAATGTCTCTGTTCTCAAGAGGAACTCCTCCATCCACAAGGGTATCCACAATCTCAACATACCTGAAGTATTGTTGGGTCATGGTTTCACCTGTTTTAAAGGTGAAATTTTCAAACTGCTGCTTCAGAAGATCTTTCTTGTTCTCCTTGGCTTCAGAGGAGCCTTCATACATCAGCTTCAGTGCATCCCACAGCTGTTTAGCTGTCTGCACTTCTTAAAACCTCTGTACACAGAGTTTGGAATAGCAGTCTGAAGAGCAGTCATGGCCTTCCTGTCAATCTCTACTCTTTTCCTATCTTCATCTGAGTAGTTGGCCACATCTTTAGGAATCATACCAGCACCGGTAGCAGAGGGGTGCTGGGTATGAAAGGTCCATATTCAACAGATTCCCACATTCTTGAGTCAAGAGACCTGATGAAGCCTTCCATCCTCATGCACCAGGTGTCGAAGTCATCAAGAGTGATCAATGGGGATTTGTTCATGGTTCCAGTCTCCATATCAGTCTTTGAGATGGAAGCCATTTGAAAAAGTTTAGTTTTTTTGTGTGTGAGGGATCTTAAGATGGTTAGATCTTATATCACGAGCCTGAAGCTCTGATACCAATTGCAGGATCGTTCAAGGGCTTGAACACAATTACAACACAACAACACAATGAGGAGATTACTAAATCTTAATCAAACAGTGAACTAGGTAACCAAAGGTGATGCAAAGAACACAAGTAAAGCAAAGACAGAACAAGAAGTATAGTTTTCAAGGGAGCAGTATATTGCTTTCTCAAGTTCTTTTACAAGTGTTACAAAGCATATGGAAAGATACAAGAACTTGGAATACTTATACTACAACCTACAGCCGGCTATACTATGAAAGCCAGCTGGATACAATTGACTAGACACTAACAAAATCAATTGTAGGATCAAAAGGCATATCTGCCTTTTGACCTTGTGACTATGACATGCCATAGCTCACATCCTTATACATTACAAAAAGGATAAAGTACATAAAGTAGAAAGTCTCAGACACAAGACCTCAATGTACAGTTACCAAAAGCATGGACCTTTTCACCAACTCTTGTAAGTTGGTGACTTATCAGAGACGCAGCGGAAAAGGTGCTTTATGGAACAGTACATCAGATAAAGCATGTGTACTAAAAGTCTTCGGAAGAAATCTGTCTTCATAGGTTGAAGCTTCGGAAGACTTTGTCTCTTCAAGCTTCGGAAGACTTCATGTTAGGCTTCGGAAGATATTGGTCTTGGCTTCGGAAGATATTACACTTAGAGTATTTTCTAATGCTTTGTGTAATTCTTCCGAAGCATTCTTCACTTCAGTACTTAGTGCATGTTGCTGAAACACTTAGGCAGTTTTGGGTTGCATCAGACTTCAGGAATCCTTACATATATATAATGATATATATATATATAATATATATTATATAATATAATATTGATCTATATATATATATATATATATAATTATAATATATATATCTATATATCTATATTGTAATTAACTATGATCTATAATATCGTTCTTAATAATTATCCAATAATTTAATAGATTGTTTTTTAAATGCTTTTATAGATAATCAAACCCTATCCCCTCGTTCTTCAAATGTTATAGTATTAACTGAATTAATTTATTATAAAATTAGTTATTATTAATTTTTTATTTTTAACTAAAAGTTTATATTTAATTATTCAAATATAATTACATATAAATTAATTTTCCTACCTAAAAAAGAGTAACTTTAGATGCACGTGCAGTACTATTATTATCCCTAAAAAATTTTCTCGTCTCTCTCTCATATTAAATATTTACATTAATTACTAATAATATTATTTAACATCTTTACATTTAGTAAACTAAAAAAAGATCTATTTACTAAGTTATTTCTTAATAAACAATTTTTTAAATATAATAAGTTTTTGTAAAGCATAAAACTTTTTTTTACAAAATTTGAATATTATAAAAATTGGTATTTTAAAAATTATGTTTAAACCAAAATAATTAATTTGGGAGTTATAATAAGAAAATTTTTAAATGACATTTTTATACACTTTGTTTTAGAACAAATATTTATTTTTTCTGAAAAAAAAATTTAAAAACAATATTTTAAAATGTTGATATCATCGATTTATTAGTTATAATCATTTCTTATATGTAATTTTCAGTCATAACATATCTTAGAATATCATTTTATAATTAATAAATTATATTATATTAATATTTAATTTATTCATTTATGTAATACACGAGTTTACTAAGCTAGTTTGTTAATATATTAAGAAAAAGAGAATAGTAATGATATTAAATTTTTTTGATGACAAATTTCTATAAATTTTCAAATATGTGTAATATATAAGTTATTAAATCTTTATAATACACGATTTTTAAGACATTACTTTTTTATTGTTAACCGTATAACAATATTATTATTCAACTCGTGTAATACACGAGATTGCAACCTAGTATTAAATTAACAAACATGAAAAAACCCCATCTCATTTCTTGTTTAAGTTCGCTTGGTTAGTTATGATTCATTGGTTAAAAAAATATTTGAACCTAAAATCTATGTAAAGTTGATATTTCTTTAGTTCTTTACATTTTCGTAAGTAACCTAAAGAGGTTAAGGTGGAGGACTAGCTTTAACAACTCTAATTTCCTATAGAACTACTTATCATCCTCTAATATGTGTGTTTAACAATTTAAAAGTTACATCACTTGTGCCATTCGGCCCGTTCTTCCATACAACGAGCTCCCAAAACCGCAACTTTCTAGGACAAATACACCATGATGTCCTATTAGAAACTCTTGTTTATAGCTAGTTGTTCATATATATTACCCTCTTTTTCCTTTTGTAAATAATATTTCGCCGGTTGATTAGGTTTCACATTAGTGGGTTGAAATTGACATATATACTTAAAAGTTAAAGACAAATTGTTGAGTCGAGAAGTTTAATGGCTTTCAAAGATAGCTCATCACAACAATAATGAATGAAATCAACATTCGTGTTACCTTGTTGGGGTCGAGTACAAAGCTTGGAAAACAGGTTACCCGAAGAATAATCAACCTCGTGGGCTTAACACTAATTCACACTCTATACAACTCTAACTAACTATAAACATGTATAACCAAGATTGAAATCAAAAGATACGTCTCTAGTTTGAGTGAGAAAACATTATTGGTTGAGACGCGTCTTTCATACACTTCCTTTAAAAGAGATTTTACAATTACTTACCATGGTACAATGGCCACGACAAATGTACTACCAACTATTATCAAATAGCGTAAGAATCCCACCGCGGTTTTTGTTTTACTTACATAAGGCTAGACACGACGAAGGTAAATGTATCATGTATACAAAGGGTAGTTTTATCTCTCTTTTTATCTCTCATATAATGAAACAATAAACATAAGAGAGCCTAGCTTCTTTTTCATATAGGACAATAGTCTTGAAAAGTGAAGGTTTTGCATTTAACATGATTTCATGGTGCAATTCAATTCATATTCAAAGGCATTAATATCCTCAAACCTACCCTCATCTTTTCTAATGTTTGACCCTGTGAAAAAGGTCACCCTATGCATAATGGAGTTTACTCAGGGCTACAATTATCGACCTGTTTACAACACTACTAAATCTGTTTAATAGAATTTTTTTTTATATTTTTAAAAATAATTACAGTTAGAGGCTAGACTTTATTATTTTAAATTCTTGGTTCATAAAAATATATAAAAAATTATAAACATAATATACAAGTAGTTCAACAAATTTTTTACATATTTGATACGTGAGCTACGTGCGTCATCCCTAACATGTTAAACACGATAAGACTTGTTTTGCTAGCCCTAAATTTATTACTCCAAACCTATTTCTACATCACTTGCTCCAGCTGATTCTTCTTAAGCAACATGTTTGCGTATGCGCGAAATATTTTCAATTTTAAATAAACAACAATCTGTTTCCGATCTTCAACAATATGAAAGCGAAATAAAGAAGCATCCGTTCTAAACGTACCTTTTGATATCATATTGATCAGAAACACGTAATATGTCTGCAGCCATTGTGTGATCATTCTGATCAAAGATGATTCATCACCAACTAACCAAAGTTTAATTGTCTAAAGATGCTCAAAGTAATGGTTACCAGAAATGCAGCATGTTCACTAATGCTATATGTATATATAGAAAAATAGTCCACCCCCAAAATATGCATACTTGCACTAATTCATTTTTTTGGTTATTATATGTATATATAGAAAAATATGCTATATGTATATATACCGGCCGATCCGATCTAGTCGTGACATGATTGGTTATTTTGAGAGTTAGTATTTGACTTCAATCAAGATTGTTTGTTTAGCAAAGTATGAATAGGGTATTTTGTTTGTTTTCTGCTTCGATCAATATAATGGAGAAAAAGTCTTGCCCTGGTTGTCATTTTATGTGTACTCGATCCAATTCTTTAAACAGGGTGTCGGGAGGATAAAGCTAACCAACAAGTTTTAAGATTTGAGATAATCAACAAAATGAACATGCATGTCGACCACAATATTGCAAATATGAACATTTAGTTTTAGACATCTTAGAAAGGAATGCGGCTAAATTGTAGCCTTTTAAGTTTAAAAAGGAAGACAGTTAGATTGTAGCTTTCAAATACACATGATATTTTCTGATTGGTTGTTTGACCATTTCATGGCATCCCCCACTTCAGGACATTGTAGATGTTTTCTCCCCATTTTGATGCCTGTGTTTCTTCCCCACGCTGGCATCTCCACGGTGTGAGCATTCCCCCTTCACGTTAGAAAAAGTGCGGTGTCGTGCTTATGGTTTGGGTGGCGCCACCACCCTAAGTAACCACAAAATTATATAAGTTTAGTCAATGAAATGTTAACAGTATAATAAAAGGTGATCGTGAAGCTAGATGGTGAAATATTTGGTAGTTATGTTAATGTATAGTTATGAAAGGATACAAATCTTCATAATCTAATAAAAAAGAAAATTGTGATTATATGTGATAGCATCATAATTATTCTCACCAAATTATTCTGCATCTTTATTCTATTAAATAATTACTTTAATTACTATTGATAATATTTAATATTTTTTAGATTAAAATAGTTTTTTATAAATTAAGAAAAATATCTTTTTATTAATGTTATTTCTAAATAAACAAACTTTATAAATAATAATTTTTTAAAACATCAAACTTTTTTAAAAATACGATATTATATAATAGTGTTTTTAGAAAGTAAATTATTTAAAACCAAAAGGATTTAAATTTAGGAGTTATGATAAGAAATTTTAAAAATGATAATTTTATATAGTTTATTTTAAAAAAAATATTTATAATTTTAGAAAAAAATTATCAATAAAATTTATAAAAAGTTGATGTCATTGTTTTATTATTTATATTACTTACTAATACGTAATTTCAGTCAAATCATATCTTGAAATATCATTTTAAATTCTATTAATTTTATTATATAAATATTTTATTATGCAAGTGTGTAATACATGAGTTTGCTAATGCTAGTGAATAATATAATGCTAATGATGAATTGAAAAAATGATGGAATTATGACTGTGATAATATTAAAGGTAAAAAGACTGAGAGGATGTTTGTTAACTTCTGAATTAAAAATGTTGAACCAATAAAATATCTGAACCATTAAGTGCTTGATGTTTGAAAATATATCTTAATTTATTATAAAAATGATATTCAAAAATTAGTTTTAAACTTTGGAAATTCCTAACTAAACTTCACACAATAGTAAAGTTTAGTTAATTCCGGATATCGAACCCTAGAGACACGTTGGGTAGCTTTCGTTACTAAACCTCTATCGACTTCTAACCTGATTAATTTAATTATTTTAAGTAATTAATATTAATAAACAAAACAAACAATTAAACTAAAATTAATTAATTGAAAAACGATGGAAGAAATAAACAAATAAGAATTCAAAGTTTGAAACTTGAATATAATCAAATATGTGAAATAACTACCTAGGCAGGGATCCAACTAACATGTAATGACATAAAGGTGATTACTTGTATGACTATCTCTAAAAATACGTATCTAAGGTTAACTAGATATGTTGCAACTCCTAAGAAAACCAAAGACACGTGGTAAACACATGATAAGTTTATTAAAATGTTTAATGGAAGATCGCCCCTAGGTTTTCTATCATATTATCTTTAAGATTATATTTTCTAATCCTCAGAAAAATGACAGCTTAATTAAAGCCAATTAAATACTGTAGGACCATTAGAAGGGGTAATGCACTTTACAACACAACAACACAATTGAGGAGAGTTTTTTAAAACACTTATCAGATCAAATAGGGAACTGGTTAGCTAAAATAAAAGATGTTAAGAACACAAGTAAATAATAGATGAAACAAGATAGAAAAATAACACAAGTATTTGGGTTTTAAGAATGTTGTATATTGCTTCTCAAGTTCTATTACAAAGTGTTAAAAGCATAATGGAAAGTTACAAGTACTTGAGATACACATACTACATCCTATAGCCGACAATACTTTAAAGGCCAGTTGGATACATAAGACTAGACAACAAAATCAAATGTAGAGTCAAAAGGGAGATTGCCTTTTGACTAGTGACTATGACATGCCATAGCTCACATCCTAATATGTTACAAAAAAGGTTAAGTACATAAAGTAAAAAAGCTCAGACTCAAGACCTCAATGTATAGTTACCAAAAACATGGACCTTTTCACCAACTCATGTAAATTGGTGACTAAATAGAGTTGCAACGGAAAGGTGGTCTAACTTCATGGTAAAGTACATTAGATAAAAGCATGTTCATAAAAGTATTCGGAAGAAATACGTCTTTACTCTTTGGCTTCGGAAGACTTTGTGTTGAAGCTTCGGAAGACTTCACTTTTTGCTTCGAAAGATGTTGGTCTTGGCTTTGGAAGATTTTACACTTAGAATATTTCTAGTGCAAGGTGTAAAACTTCCGAAACATTTCTACTTTGGTTCTTTGGTGCATGAATGCAGAGAGACTTTAGATGTTTTGAATGTTTTGGCTGCATCAGACTTATTGGAATCCTTACAAACTCCCCCTAGGCTGATGCTACCAAAACATTTGAAGATCTTCATCAGTTGACAGTCCTCATCATGATGACTTTAACTGAGAAGACTAGTCTGCAACACCTTGTTGATCAATCTTGTCTTGCTTAGTTGGGTGTTCCATCCTCACAAGATCAGAAGGAGAGGGAGTTTGACATGGCTGTGGATCAAAAGATGAATCTTTTTAAGGCTCAACAGGAGGTTCAGGTTGTGTTGTCTTAGGTTGTTCAACCTGAACCTTCACTTCAGGAAGAACTTCACTTGGAGGGGAGTGTATGTCAAGTAGCTCTCCTCTTTTGATCTTCTGCTTGATTACCCTGTTGTGCTTAGCCATTGTGGATAGAGACAAAGGATCAAGTCTCCTTCTAGAGAGTCCATACATCTTCAAGAAGCTCATCATCCTTGTCTGTCAGCAGACTTCTTCATGCTCTTATGGATGCTGGCTCTTGACCTTGCAGCATCTTCCTTCATGTTTATTTTTGTTGCTTTTTGTCCTTTGAGTACTTAAAGCTCAATTTTTTTGAGATACTCAAACTCTATGTACTCAAAGGACAAGGGAAGAAGTGTAGATGTCTGGTAGAGACATATGGCACTTAGGTAGTTAATCATGTTTTGTTTATTTGTTTCTTTGTCTAACTGAGGTTCTTATGTAGCAGCCAAAGTCTCTTGCACATGACTTTTTTGAACTAGAGAGAGAGTGGGAAGATTATTGTACAATCTTTTTTGTCTCTTCTCCTTATTGATTTGGAGAAGTATCCTTGCATCCTTTGCTTCCTTCCTCTCTCTGATAATTCCATGTCAGTCAGTTCATTAAGTCCCTCTAAGGGGAGAGATAATCTTATCAATGTCATAGTTCATGGTTTGCATGTAAGTAATCCTGACTGCCCTCAACTCATCATCTTGAGTGTTTGTTCTGGGGGCAACCCTGATTGCAGCTTCCATGAATCCTGCAGACCCAAAGGAACTTTCTCCCTTAGCTTCCCCTTCCTTTCTCTCTCTCCTTCTCCTCAATCTGCTCAGGAGTTAGAATCCTTTTCCTTTTGTCACCCATAAACCTTTGTGATACAGGGTGGAGAGAGCTTTTGCCTTCATTGCTTGGTGTAGCATCTAAGCTCTGGTCAAAGAGAAGTGTAATACACCTTTTCCAGCAGGTGCTTCACTGAAGGAATGAATTGCTAAAGTAATTATAGGTGTGACAGGGCTCTCAGGCTCTACCACTGGGCCTTCAGTCAAGGTTTCCCCTTTAAAGCTAGTCTTAGGGTCTGCCTCAACATCTAGTTGACCAATAGTATTACCTAATTGCCTTTGTCTCCTTCTTACACTAAACTCTTCAGTAATTCTGTCCTGAATCCTTTGTGTCAGACTGTTAGCTTCTTACACTCCTTATCTTCTACTTGATCACCCTGATATGCTCATCCATAGTGGATAGAGACATGGGGCCAAGTCTCCTTCTGGAGAATCCACACAGCTTCAAAAAGCTCATCATCCTCTGCCTGTCTGCAGACTTCTTCATACTCTTTTGGATGATGGCTCTTGATTTAGCAGCTTCTTCCCTTAGCTTTCTTTTGGTTGTCTTTCTTTCCTTAACTATCTCAAGTTCGAGTTGTTTGAGATACTCAAATTCAATATAGTCAAAGGATAAGGGAAGAAGTGCTTCTGCCTAATAAAGGCATGTGA
Source organism: Flaveria trinervia (assembly GCA_025506515.1). Taxonomy (NCBI): domain Eukaryota; kingdom Viridiplantae; phylum Streptophyta; class Magnoliopsida; order Asterales; family Asteraceae; genus Flaveria; species Flaveria trinervia. Next base: position 11,886,427 of record CM046456.1, on the reverse strand, counting down.
CACTCAAGTAGTTGATCATCTTGATCCTTTCTTCTTCTTTATCTGCCTGAGGTTCTTGTTGAACCATATCCTCATATGCAGGACTTTCTTGAATTAGGGAGAGAGTAGGCACATGATTGTACAATCTTTTCTTTCTTTTGTCTTCTTTGATTTGTACTAGTAGCTCTGCATCTTTTTCCTTTTTCTTCTCCTTTGACCTTTCCAAGTCAACCAGTTCATTCAGTTCATCCAAGGGGAGAGAAATGACATTGTCTATGCATAGTTCCTTGTCTGCAGATAGTTTATCCTGACTGCTCTTAACTTATCATTCTGAGTATCTGGTCTAGGGGCAACCCTGATAGCAGACTCCATAAGTCCTGCAGACTCAGAAGAGGAACTTTCTCCCCTCAACTTCCTTTTCCTCTCTCCTCCTCCTCCTCAATCTCCTCAGATGTCATCTTTCTTTTCCCTTGTCACTCACAGACCTTTGTGACTTAGGGTGGAGAAAGATTTGGCCTTCATTGCTTGATGCAGCTTCTGAGCTCTAGCCAGAGAGAGGTTGAGAAGCACTTTCACCAGTAGGTGTCTCAAAAAGGGAATTGATCTCTGCAATAGTTTTTGGTGATAAGACAAGGCTCTCAGGTTCTATCACTGGGCCTTCAGTCAAGGTTTCCCCTATGAAACTAATCTTAGGGTCTGCCTCAACATCCAGTTGACCGATGACATTGCCTGATTGCCATAGTCTTCTTCTAAGGTTGAACTCTGTAGTGGTCCGGTCTTGGATTCTTTGAGCCAACTTGTTAGCTTGTCTTGATTGGCTTGGATTGACAAGTGGCATACTGACTAAATCCAGACTTTCATAGAAGTTCAAGGTGTGAAAGTTGAAGATCTTTTGTTGCCCTTGAACTCTAATGATGATAAGGGCTTTCCTGTATGCTGTCATACCTCCACCTAATGATGTGTTTTGAAGATGGTGGAGATGACATGGCTCTTGGTATCCCTTCCTCAAATAGACTCTGTATTGAGGAGTCTATAGAGTCCATATCAATATGAACTTGAGGGAGTTGCTGAGTATGTACAATTGCAAGTGAGGATGGTGAGTCCTTAGTGTCCATACTCTCGAAGAACTCCCAGGTTTTGTGATTGCAATGACTTTCTCCCCCTTTTTAGTAGCATCACCCACTTGCATAGGTGAGCCAGGAGTTAGGTCAATCATATCCACAGGTTCTTGTGTTCCTGGTTGAGCTCTTCTTAAAGGTCTCCCAGCTAGTTTGTCCTTAAGATATGAAATCTCAAGTTGCTGATTATTAACCTTGTTTTGCAAGGTAGTCACTTGAGATTCAAGGTGACTAACCTTGGAGACTAAATAGGTGCATGTTTTAGACAGTTTTTGCACCTTTAGTCTTAGATTCCCCTCATCTTCATCAGAAGAATCATTAGGGGATGAGATGATTAGACCAGATCCTCTCTCTTACCACCAGCTTCAGGTTCTTGGCTACTGGTTTTCCTCTGCATACTGAAAACCTCAGTTGAGATGTCAGTGGGCTGTGTTGCCATGGTTGAGGTCTTAATGATGTAATCACTTTCAAAAGTGAGAGCCTCTTCCATATGGACATCCTGAACAGGTTCAAGAGTGTCCACCTCAGCAATAGGTGACTGATGTGGGCTAGAACTAGGAACCTCAGAAGCACTCATCTCTCTTTGAGCAGGGGAAAAAAGAGAGAATCATGGTACTCACTGAAACCTATATCTTCATCAGTGTAGAAGTCAAGGTTGGAATGGGTTGGTTGAGATCTAAAGGCTGGGGATGGTAATTGTCCCCTGAAGGTTGATCACTTAAGTATTGAGACTCAGGATGATGGCTTAAGGCAGTTTGACTTATGAGCTCATCAGGCTGAGCATGAGGAACCTCAGCATTGATCATTGAAGTAATGGGAGTGGTATGCTCCTCAGGAGAAATAAGAGCTCCAATGTCCACTTCTTCCTGTATGGGTGAGTGTATAGGGGCCTCCACAGACCGAATAGCCTGAGTAGGGGTTCGTTTGAATTTTCTTTGGTAGGTGAGGGTGATTTGTGGCTGTTTAGGTGGTTGGGATGTAGAAGGTGTGGGTTCAACACTAGCTGGTGCTGCTAGGTTGTCACCTTGAGCAATGAGCTCTAACATTTTTGGAACCAAGGCTGTTTCTACCCCAGAGAAGCCAACAGTGGGCTTTCTTAAAATTATAAAGATGTCGGGCTTCATTGGTCCCAATTTAAGAATATTACTTGTTCCCCTTAACTGTGAGCCCAGTTCTGAGTTAAGAATGTACTGGACATATCTAAGGAACATATAATACTCTAAGGAGTCTAAGTTTGCAAGTAGATTAGTATAAACAAACTAAGAATACCTGAACTTGACCCCCTGAACCATCCCATGGACAATGAAGGATAGATCCTTAGGAATCTGGTCCCATCGACCATGCTTGTTTGATAAGCTGTGGATAACCACATGGAGTAGGAATTTCCATTGGGATGAGACCTTCCATTTCCTGAAGGTCTTGACAGAGTAGTCTCCCTCATAGCCCATCTGCGCGAAGGACTGGTTAACAGCTTCCATTGGGAAGAACACCTCACCTTCTTCATCATCCAGCTGAAGATGCATGTCGATGATGGCTGGAGTGATGAAGACTGTTCTCCCCTACACTGTGGCAAACAGTGCCTTCTCCCCATCCATTAGGACCTCTTGGCAGGTCTTCCAGAATTATAGCAAATGATCCTTATAAAGTGGAGGATCAATGGTTAGGGAGGTGGAGTAGTTCGACAGAGCTAAGAAACGACAAACCTTTGAGAAATGAGGATCTTTCTCAGAGTTTTAACAGAGCAATCTGGTTATGTTGCTTGTGTAACTGCACGGTAAAGTTCAGGTTATTTCTATGTTGAGGGTTGGCCTTTTGAGAGAGCTTAAGCATGAAGAAAGAAGAAAGAAAGAAATTTCAGAGAGAAATTTAGGGTTTTAGGTTTAGAGGAAAGAAGCAGATGATAGAAAGGGGGGAAACCATTGGGTTTATCTCTGAAAAAGGATTTCAGATAAAGTTTAATGAAAGAGGATAAACTTTGAAATCCGAATGTCGGTCCCACCTCTGAAAATGTAGTTTACTTTTTCTTAAAAAGTAGTTTTCTTGGAAGTCAAAAAGCTTCCGAAGGTAAATTATCTTCGGAAGTTTTAATGAAAAAGCTTCCGAAGCTAAAATGACTTCGGAAGATTTTCCTAAGAATTTTTAGAATTTTGACTTTGGAAGAAAAATTAAGACTTGAATGCTTTGTCTAGAAGAACAAAGCTTCCAATAGTTAATTTTTCTTTGGAAGAAGATTTTCCTTGAAAACATATAAGTGTCAAAGAAAATTTTAAGCTTCGGAAGATATTTTAAAATTTTCTTCTAAAGGTAAAATACTTGGGCAGTTAGTTGTTTTAAAGGCATAAGTTTCTTCCAAAGTTAAAAACATAACTCCTCAAGGATCAAATTTTCATAATTTTAAGGAAAATCTTCAAAAAGTTTTCATCCAAAGAAAACAAGAGCTTATGGAAGTGATGAACTAGACAACTTAGGACACACAGATTTTAAGAAATAATAAGAATTAGTTTTAAGAAAAACCTAGTTAAAGTTTATCATTCCAGTAGTTGATACACGATATTTAAATCTCTGTTTATCAAAGGCTTTTGTAAACAGATCAGCATATTGTTCATTTGTGTGGACTTTGACTAGTTTAATTAATCCTTTTTCATAATTATCTCTTATCAAATGATACCTAATTTTGATGTGTTTGGTCCTGAGTGCTGCATAGGATTCTCTGTGATTGAGATAGCACTATTGTTGTCTATGTGAATGAGAGTCTCCTTGAAGTTTAACCCATAGACCAGCATCTGATTCTGAATCCAAATCACTTGAGCACAACAGCTTGCAGTAGCAATGTATTCAACTTTAGCAGTTGATGCAGAGACACATGATTGTTTCTTGCATTTCCATGAGACAATCCTTCCACTAAGAAACTGGCATCCCCTAGATGTAGATTTTGAGGTCATGTTGCAACCACCATAATCACTATCTATATATGCATACAGATTGAAGTCATAATTCTTAGGATACCACAGGCCAAGTGTTGAGGCACCTTTAAGGTATCTTAGAATCCTTTTGACAGTGATAAGGTGAGACATCTTAGGGTTGGCTTGATATCTTGCACAGATGCAAGTGGCAAACATAATATCAGGCCTGCTAGCTATAAGATACATAAAAGACCCAATCATAGCCCATGTATAAGTGTTCATCTACACACTCCTCCTCAAGATCAAGTCCAAGGGAGTGGTTCCTAGCTATGGGTGTCTTAGAAATCTTACAATCAGTCATGTTGAACCTCTTGAGTATGTCTTGAACATACTTTGAATGACTAATGAAAATTCCATCTTCAATTTGCTTCACTTGAATTCCCAGAAAGAAATTGAGTTCCCCCATGGAACTCATTTCAAATTTGTCCTTCATCAGTTTCTCAAAGTCTTTGAAGAGCCTTAGATTAGTTGAACCAAGATGATGTCATCCACATATACTTGAACTAGCAATATGTCATTTTCTTGTCCTTTGATGAAAAGAGTTCCATCTATAGTACCTCTCCTGTATCCATGTTTGCAAAGATACTAAGATAGAGTCTCATACCACTTCTTGGGTGCCTGATGTAACCCATAAAGAGCTTTGTCAAGCTTGCAGACATAATCAGGATGATCAGGTGTCACACCCCCACTAAGAGCGGAAACACGGGGATGTAACGGAACGGGATCGTCATAACACATGGTAAGCGATAGAGATACAATATAATAAATGATGACAAACGTGTCATGATGACACCCGACAACAAGGGGACTTGTGTCGTGTTTAGTCAATATTCACGACAACATAGCCATAAGCGTAAACATGTTAAATGATTCACATAAACAAAGATGATGACATTGTATGCAATTCCCACAACCCGGGAACAAGTTACAAAAGCATAATGTTGTTTAAGTCAAACTACAACAATGTTTTCCAAAAGACAATGTTTAGTCTCAAAATGCATCCTAGGGTCTCCACTAAGGCAGCACACCTAGATCTTCAACTAGCATGATCACCTGAAAAGAAATGCTCAAAATGGTCAACAAAATTGTTGGTGAGCTCGCAGGTTTAAATGTAAATAAGTAATTGATGTGTATAAATGTTGTTGCGGAATACCGTGAATACAGTTATAAGTAAGCAAAATCACATGACATGAGCTTTACAACCAAACCTAACGACGTATACAAAGAATCTTGTCGGGATATATTCACCCAAGGCCCATTCCTGGCGACTGTTAATACTAACTAGTATACCAACAAACGAGGGTGGGGGTGTCAACCCAGTAGTACTACCAATACCTATCCATCAATTCCACACTAGAATTAAATGGTTATAAGAAAGAACCACACAGCAGACTCAAGAATGTATCAGATAAGTACTCACAAAACAGTAGCATGTTGATTTCAAGTATGTAAATTGTATGTAAGTTGTACAGCATAGAAAACGGGTGAGCATACTTTTACCCCATGTTTGTAAATGATTGAAAAGTGTATAAGCATAAAAAGGGGCCACGAAACTCACTTGTTAAGTGGTAAGTATGAATGATTCAAAGTTCCCAAAATTTAGTATGCAATGAACGGTCAAACACCTATTGACAGTTATTGTTAAGCATTAATGATATGTATGTAGCAATAGTAATGCTCGGTCGGTTCGGGTTGTATCGGTTCGGTCGTGGGTAACACACACACAAACAGACACACGTATTAGATCTTATGTAGATCCAAGTACTAGAGGTAGTCGCCATTGCAGATGATATTTGTGTAAAAGATTCATGGTTATAAGAGAAAGTACTTGTCAAATATTAGTAATCATAAATGATTAATGATAATTGTAAAATGTTAGGTGATTTGATTTGTAATAGTATTTGTGGCCTTGATAGCGTTGACTTTAATCTTTGTGGTCGGCAATGACATTTGTATTGATGTTACCTTATCATCACATGACATTCAAGAAGGAAATTCACACACACAAGCATCATCAGTCACACAACAGGACTGGCGCTTGACTCAACACTCCATTCGTACGAATCAACCTTCAATCGTACGAATCAGCTTTATTCGTACGATTGAACCTTCATTTGCACGACTGGCATTCAATCGTACCACACAACACTCAATCGCACGACTTAACCTCCATACGCACGAATCAACCTTCATTCGTACAAATCAGCTTCATCGTACGACTGAACCTTTATTCGTACGATTGGCCTTCAGTCGTGCGATGCACGCACAATCGCATACATTCAATCGGTCGCAGGCTCAATCGCATACAACATTCATCCGCATTGACTCAATCGCACACATTCATTCATCGCACGACTCAGTCGCATGACATCCCCAATCGCACAACACAGTCGCCCGAATGACACAGTCGCATGACTCAGTCGCACGACTCACCCAGTCGCACAGCTCAGTCGCATGACAGACCCAGTCGCCTGAACTGTAGGTTCGCGACTACTAAAGTGCAGGGTAGCCTCCGACTGCTCTGTGCACGAGTTTTACACCACAAGGACTTCCAGAAACACACTATAAACACACGCAAACTAGAAGCACACGCAAAAAGACATCACACGCACCCACATGACCTCTTGTATTCGGGTTGAACCCGAATACCCAAAACCTTAGAAATGGACAGTAGTAAAACAAGCAAGAAGAGACAACCAAGGTCGTCTACCTGCAAGGATGGAGTAGACTAGGTTGTAGATGAAGTCTAGACGATGAAAACGAGATGAAACAGGGCGATTTTGGTGCAAAGATGAAGAAGATGTGAAGTGGAGAAGAATGAAGAAGAAGAAGAAGTGAAGAATGGCTGGGAAATTAGGGTTTTTATACCCATCCCAAGTTTGCAAAATGTCAATTTTAGTCATTGCACTTAGCCCCCAAGTACCCAAAGTTTGTTTTGGTTGAAAAGACTTTAAAGGTGTTTTTTATATTAATGTTAAAAATGTATTTAATGATAATTGGCACTTAAAAATGGTTTTATTTATGATAATGATTTTTTATAAAATGGTATATTTTGTGATAATGGTGATGAAAGTTGTAAAAGTTTTAAGCATAACACACGTTCATGAAAGAAACACAAGCACAAAGATAATAAAGCAAGTAGGATATCCACACAGGAAGTTAATAAAGATGATGAATGAACGGTCAAGGAAAGTTAATGGATAATCACGTTAATTGACGACCTTGTGGTGACGGATGTCATAGTATCCCCAGTTGAGAGAATTTCGTCCCGAAATTCAGCTGGAGTTAAGTCCAAGAGTTTCATCCTCGAATAAATGTGGATATCTAAGTTTCATATGATCTTGTCGTTCCCATGTAAACTCTAGCCCTCGTTTTGAATTCCATCTCACGCGAATAATTGGTATTCTACTGCGCTTCAATTGCTTGACCTTTCGATCCATGATCTCAATGGGTTCCTCAACAAAATGAAGCTTCTCGTCAATCTTGATGTCCTCAATTGGTACGTGAAGTGATTCATCAGCCAAACACCTCTTGAGGTTCAACACGTGAAAAGTATCATGTACGCTGTTGAGCTCTTGTGGTAACCTTAATCGGTAAGCCACTGGACCAATTCTTTCTGTAATCTCGAATGGTCCTACGTATCTTGGGGCTAACTTCCCTTTCTTCCCAAATCGAACGATTCCCTTCCAAGGAGAGACTTTGAGTAAAACTTGATCTCCAATGTTAAATTATAGAGGTTTTCGATGGTTGTCGGCATAGCTCTTTTGGAGATCTCTAGCAGCTTTTAGTCTGTCTTTGATTTGGAAAATCTTATTGGTTGTTTCTTGAATGATCTTTGGGCCTGTTAACTGACTTTCACTAATCTCGGCCCAACAAACGGGAGATTTGCATTTTCTTCCATACAACGCTTTGAACGGAGCACACCCAATACTGGTATGGTAGCTGTTGTTGTAAGAGAACTCAATCAACGGTAAATGATTGTCCCAACGACCACCAAAGTCGATTACACATGCCCTCAACATGTCTTCTAGCGTTTGTATAGTTCGTTCACTTTGGCCGTCTGTCTGAGGGTGATAGGTTGTGCTCATATCTAATCGAGTGCCCATCCCTTTCTGTAGTGTCCGCCAAAATCGTGAAGTAATCGGCTGTCACGGTCGGATATGATCGACACCGGTACTCTGTGTGTTGTCATGACCTCTTTTGTGTACAATCTCGCCAATTTATCCATTTTGTAGTCTTCTCGGTTCGGCAAGAAATGAGCTAACTTCATCATTCGATCCATTACGACCCATATCGAATCATGCCCGCTGCTCGTTCTAGGGAGTTTGGTAATAAAATCCGCAGCTATGTTCTCCCATTTCCACTCGGGAATTTCAGGTTGCTGCAATAATCCTGATGGTTTCTGATGTTCAGCTTTAACTTTCGAGCATGTCAAGCATCGGCTTACGTACACGGCACTGTCTTTCTTCATGCATGGCCACCGGTACAGGTCCTTGAGATCGTGGTACATCTTGTCTGCACCAGGATGAATAGAATATCGTGTCTTGTGTGCTTCATCCATGACCAAGGTACGTACACCTCCCCATCTGGGTACCCATATACGATCTATGAAGTATTGTATACCATCATCCTTGCAAATCATTTGTTTATCCAACCCTCGGAATTCTTCTCCCGCAAGGTTTTCTTCTTTCAACGCCTCACTTTGTGCAATTTGGATCTAAGCTTTCAAATTCTTTTGAATCGTCAACCCCAATGGTCGAGCACGTAGTGGTTTCGCGCGTTCTTTATGGCTTAAAGCATCAGCCACCACGTTAGCTTTCCCCGGATGATACCGGATTTCACAATCATAGTCGCTAAGTAGTTCCACCCAACGTCGTTGGCGCATATTAAGTTCCTTCTGATCCAGGATATGTTGGAGGCTCTTATGATCTGTGTAGATGATGCATTTGGTTCCATACAGGTAACGCCTCCATATCTTAAGTGCAAATACTACAGCGCCCAACTCCAAATCATGGGTTGTATAGTTCTTTTCGTGCACTTTAAGTTGTCGTGAAGCGTAGGCAATCACCTTATCCTTCTGCATTAATACACATCCCAATCCTTGATATGAAGCATCGCAGTATACCACAAAATCATCAGTTCCATCTGGGAGGGACAATATTGGTGCATTGCACAACTTCTCTTTCAACGTTTGGAACGCTTGTTCTTGTACATGTCCCCAATCAAACTTCTTGTCCTTCTGCGTCAGTAGCGTTAACGGTTGAGCGATCTTTGAAAAATTCGCGTTGAAACGACGATAGTACCCGGCCAATCCTAAGAATTACCGTATCTCTGAATGTGTCTGGGGTGTATCCCATTTCTTCACCGCTTCGATCTTGTCGGGATCAACATGAATCCCATCCTCGTTAACCACATGACCCAAAAACTTCACTTCCCGCAACCAGAATTCACACTTCGAGAACTTGGCGAAAAGTTTCTCTTCCCATAACAGTTCTAGTATTGCCCGAAGGTGTTCTTCGTGATCCTCTTTCGATTGGGAGTAGATAAGTATATCGTCTATGAATACGATCACGAACTTATCCAAGTAATGTTTACACACCCGATGCATTAGGTCCATAAACACAGCTGGTGCATTAGTCAGTCCAAATGGCATGACCAAGAACTCATAGTGCCCATAACGAGTTCTAAACGTTGTTTTCGGTATGTCCTCCTCGAAAACCCTTAGTTGATGATATCCAGAATGAAGGTCGATCTTGGAGAAATACAAAGCTCCTTGCAGCTAGTCAAACAGATCGTCGATCTTGGGGAGAGGATACTGATTCTTCACAGTAAACTTGTTTAACTCATGGTAATCGATACACATTCAGAACGACCCATCTTTCTTTTTGACAAATAACACTAGTGCTCCCCACGGTGAGTGACTTGGCCGAATGAAACCCTTCTCCAGTAGTTCATGTAACTGACTAGATAATTACTGCATTTCTGACGGTGCCAACCGGTATGGCGTCTTTGCTACCGGTGTAGCTCCAGGAACCAACTCTATACGAAATTCCACCTGTCGTAGAGGAGGCAAACCAGGAAAGTTATCAGGAAATACATCTGGGTAGTCCCGGACTACTGGAATATCTACCAATTTCCTCTCTTCTTCTTTCTTTTCTACCATATGAGCCAGAAAAGCGTAGCACTATTTTCGTAAACTTCGGCGTGCTTTCACGCAGGAGATAAACTTTAAGTTTCTTCCCGGTCGTTCTCCTTGAATTCTGAGTACCTCCCCGTCTGGCATGGGGATTCATACTACTTTTTCCCGATAGACAATCTCAGCTTCGTGTTTCGACAACCAATCCATTCCCACAATGACGTCGAAACTTCCTAACTCAAAGGGTATCAAATCTATATCGAAGGCATGGTCCTCCAATATTATCAAGCACTTTCTAATGATTTCATCAGCCTAAACAATCCTACCATTGGCCATTTCTACAGAGTAGCTAGTTTCTAGCCTACTAGGACTCAAATCAAGCAATTGCACAAACTCAGAAGATATAAAACTATTGTCTGCTCCAGTATCAAACAACATAGATACGAAGTGATTATTGAGTAAGTGCGTACCCGTGACAACATTCGGGTCCTGACGGGCATCGTTGGCTCCAATGACGAATGCACGTCCCCGAGCTATATTCCCTTGATTTCTCGGGCCTTGATTTCCAGCTATGGCCATCACCGGTTGTTGGTTGTTCCCTTGCTGACCCGGTGCCCGATTTAGTCTGGGGCACATGTTTCTGTAGTGATCAGGGCTTTCACACTCATAACAGCCCCTGGCATTCCTGGCGGGGTTTACCGCGTTGACTGGTGCCACCAGATTCGACACCGTTCTGCAGTCTTTTGCTAGATGCCCCGGGCGTCTACAGTTCGCGCACACTCGGCACAGCATTGCTGGGGGATGATGAAAATTGCACCTATCACATTTGGGGTGCGGCCCAACATACTCTCTCCTGCCTTGTATCACGACCACAAAGTTTCTGGTTGTCTTGGCCCTTTTATCAAATTTCCCGGCACTCGACCGGCTCGTTTCCCAACATCCTTTCTCTTCTCTGCTCCCCTTCCCAATACCCCTGTTCTCACTATCTCATCAGTTAGAGCGCCAGCCTTTAGAATTGCGCTCTGAATCGTAGGAGGAGGAGCTGCTGTTACCATCACTTGAATTTGAGGCTCAAGTCCCCAAATGTACCTCTCGATCCTCTTTGATTCCGGAGTGACCAGATGTGGAACCAATCTGGCCAACTCATGAAAACGATCAGTGTAGGCAGCGTGCCCAGCCCCCACCATAGCATGATTCCAGAATTCATGCTCCAGTTTCTGCATCTCATTGAGGGGGCAGTATTCCTCGATGATTAAGGCCTTAAACTCGTCCCACGACATCTGCATCGCCGATTCTCTTCCCCTAGCCTGTATCTGGGTGTTCCACCAAGTTAGTGCCTTGCCCTGTAGTGAGCACGTGGCATACTTGATTTTTTGGCTGTCGAGGCACTCGCTGATGTTAATCACTACCTCCATTTTCTCAAGCAGCCATCTGGTCAGGGCTACCGCCCCACCTTTTCCATCAAACTCTTTCGGTTTGCAGGCCACAAACTCCTTGTACGAACACCCCCTTCTAGCATTAACAACTCCAGTCTCATTAACAACCCCAGTTTCATTATCGGCTGTACCACCATTCCCGGTCTCCTGGTTACTCTCATTCCCAGTCGGGTTCCCATTATCCTCATTGTCATTGCCACCAACCCCGTGGGTGTGGGGATTTTGAAGAGCATCGCTCACTTGGGCCACAATAGTCGAGATTAGTGCGGCCAGCTGTTGAGTGATCAGAGCTGCCACGTCAGCGTTTCCTATTCCCTGATTATTGCTGGCAGGGCCATCATTTGTTCTTAGTGCTCTACCTCTGCCTTTGCCTCTGCCCCTCGGGGCTTCACTTCCGCCACTATTGTTGCGGGTAACTCTTTGGGGCGGTATTTTCTAATCATAGAAGTAGTAACACATAAGCTTTAACCATTTCAAAGCATATTAACCATACCACTCATCAAAGTCCAACATTCCAAGTTAATATCACACTTGTTGTTACCACACATCACATACAAGTCATGTAATTCTCACACCATGTATAGGTAATGTTCCAACAGTAATCCATCATAATAATTGCAAACCCATGCATAAAATCATGTTAGTCTAGCGAAGGTTGTCTATTTCCTCCTCTTTCGAGGTTTTAGACATAACCTCCTCAGGGTAAATCTCAATGTCCAAGGTCAAGCGCAATAGCATGATCTGTGAAGATCTCTTCGGGTTAATACCCGGGTTTGATAAACCAACTCGGCGCGCAGAGGGAACGGAAGATCCAATAGAAGCATCCCAAAAAGAGTGAGCACGAGGGCTCTCTCATAGGGTGAAAAGATCATAAGGCAGATAGATAAACGAGTCAAGCAAAGAGGAACACATACACGAGATATAAAATGCACACAGCCCTAGCATGCAAATCTACATGAAGGTTCCTAGGTTATAGTCTAGGTCAAGTGAATTGCCTAATTCTTTATAACCAATGGCTATGATACCAGTCTGTCACACCCCCGCTAAGAGCGGAAACACGGGGATGTAACGGGACGAGATCGTCATAACACATGGTAAGCGATAGAGATGCAATATAATAAATGATGACAAACTTGTCATGACGACACCCGACAACAAGGGGACTTGTGTCGTGTTTAGTCAATATTCACGACAACATAGCCATAAGCATAAACATGTTAAATGATTCACATAAACAAAGATGATAACATTGTATGCAATTCCCACAACCCGGGAACAAGTTACAAAAGCATAATGTTGTTTAAGTCAAACTACAACAATGTTTTCCAAAAGATAATGTTTAGTCTCAAAATGCATCCTAGGGTCTCCACTAAGGCAGCACACCGAGTTCTTCACCTTGCATGATCACCTGAAAAGAAATGCTCAAAATGGTCAACAAAATTGTTGGTGAGCTCGCAGTTTTAAATGTAAATAAGTAATTGATGTTGTATAAGTGTTGTTGTGGAATACCATGAATACAGTTATAAGTAAGCAAAATCACATGACATGAGCTTTACAGCCAAACCGAACGACGTACCCAAAGAATCTTGTCGGAATATATTCACCCAAGGCTCGTTCCTGGCGACTATTGGTACTAACTAGTATACCAACAAACGAGGGTGGGGGTGTCAACCCAGTAGTACTACCAATACCTATCCGTCGGTTCCACGCTGGAATTAAATGGTTGTAAGAAAGAACCACACAGCAGACTCAAGCATGTATCAGATAAGTACTCACAAAACAGTAGCACGTTGATTCCAAGTATGTAAATTGTATGTAAGTTGTACAGCATAGAAAACGGGTGAGCATACTTTTCCCCTATGTTTGTAAATGATTAAAAAGTGTATAAACATAAAAAGGGGCCACGAAACTCACTTGTTAAGTGGTAAGTATGAATGATTAAAAGTTCCATAAATGTAGTATGCAATGAACGGTCAAACACCTATTGACAGTTATTGTTAAGCATTAATGATATGTATGTAGCAAATAGTAATGCTCGGTCAGTTCGGGTTGTATCGGTTCGGTCGTGGGTAACACACACACAAACAGACACACGTATTAGATCTTATGTAGATCCAAGTACTAGAGGTAGTCGCCATTGCAGATGATATTTGTGTAAAAGATTCATGGTTATAAGAGAAAGTACTTGTCAAATATTAGTAATCATAAATGAGTTAATGATAATTGTAAAATGTTAGGTTGATTTGATTTGTAATAGTATTTGTGGCCTTGATAGCGTTGACTTTAATCTTTGTGGTCGAGCAATGACATTTGTATTGATGTTACCTTATCATCACATGACATTCAAGAAGAAAATTCACACACACAGCATCATCAGTCACACAACAGGACCTGGCGCTTGACTCAACACTCCATTCGTACGAATCAACCTTCAATCGTACGAATCAGCTTTATTCGTACGATTGAACCTTCATTTGCACGACTGGCATTCAATCGTACCACACAACACTCAATCGCACGACTTAACCTCCATACGCACGAATCAACCTTCATTCGTATGAATCAGCTTCATTCGTACGACTGAACCTTCATTCGTACGATTGGCCTTCAGTCGTGCGATGCACGTACAATTGAATACATTCAATCGAGCGCAGGCTCAATCGCATATAGCATTCATCCGCATTGACTCAATCGCACACATTCATTCGATCGCACGACTCAATCGCATGACATCCCCAGTCGCACAACTCAGTTGCCCGAATGACACAGTCGCATGACTCAGTCGCACGACTCACCCAGTCGCACGGCTCAGTCGCATGACAGACCCAGTCGCCTGAACTGCAGTTCACGACTGCTGAAGTGCCAGGCAGCCTCCGGTTGCTCCATGCATGAGTTTTACACCGCAAGGACTCCCAGAAACACACTATAAACACATGCAAACAAGAAGCACACGCAAAGAGATATCACACGCACCCACACGACCTCTTGTGTTCGGGTTGAACCCGAATACCCGAAACTCTAGAAATGGACAGCAGTAAAACGAGCAAGAAAGGGACAACCAAGGTCGTCTACCTGCAAGGATGGAGTAGACTAGGTTGTAGATGAAGTCTAGATGACGAAAACGAGACGAAACGGGGCAATTTTGGTGCAAAGATGAAGAAGATGTGAAGTGGAGAAGAATGAAGAAGAAGAAAAAGTGAAGAAGAATTAAGATCGGCTAGGGAAATGGGGTTTTTATACCCATCCCAAGTTTGCAAAATGTCAATTTTAGTCCTTGCACTTAGCCCCCGAGTTCCCAAAGTTTGTTTCGGTTGAAAACGACTTTAAAGGTGTTTGTTATATTAATGTTAAAAATGTATTTAATGATAATTGGCACTTATAAAGGTTTTATTAATGACAATGATTTTATATAAAATGGTATATTTTATGATAATGGTGATGAAAGTTGTAAAAGTTTTAAGCATAACACACGTTCACGAAAGAAACACAAGCACAAAGATAATAAAACAAGTAGGATATCCACACAGGAAGTCAATAAAGATGAGGAATGAACGATCAAGGAAAAGTTAACGGATAATCACGTTAATTGACGGACCTTGTGGTGACAGATGTCACATCAGGATCTACAAAGCCAGGCGGTTGTTTGACATATACCTCTTCATCAATCACTCCATAAAGAAAAGCACACTTCACATCAAGTTGAAAGACGTTGAAGTTCTTGGATGCAACAAATGCCAGGAATATCCTAACAGCTTCTAGTCTTGCTACAGGAGCAAAGACATCAGTGTAGTCAATCCTTTCTTCTTGTATGTATCCTTGAACAACTAGTCTAGCTTTATTCTTGATAATAAAGCCTCTATCATCCTTCTTGTTCCTAAACACCCATTTGGTTCCAATGGTAGTCTTCCCATGAGGAAGAGGACAAAGGTTCCAAACTTTCTGTCTTTTGAATTAAAGTAGCTCCTCTTGCATAGCTTCAACCTAACTTCCATCCTTTAGAGCATTATCAACTTTCTTTGGCTCTATCCGGGACAAGAAAAAGAGTGAATACAAACATTTGCTTCATGGGTTTGTCCTCGTTCTTACCCTAGTGACAACATCTCCAATGATGTTTGTAGTGGGATGGGACTTGTGGATCCTTAGCTGAGGGATCACAACAAGTTACTGAGAGAGATCTTGATTAGAGAAATTTAGATCTGGTATAGATGTTTCTCCCACCACATCAGCACACTTATCAAGAGAGACTTAATCCAAGGAGTGTGTGACATCATTGATGTTGTCATCTAGGAGTGGTTATCAGCATCAAGAAAGTCTTGATCACTATCACCACTACCATCATTGTCTTCTGCATTTGAAGTATCTTTGTTTGGTTGTGGAGCCTCTAAGCTGGAATTTGAAGTCATACCAGATGTATCAGCTGAGTTTGTCATTATGGTGCTAATAGAAACCTCATTTGCAGAAGTAGTCCCAACTGGAGCTGAAGATGTATTACTTAAAGGTCTTCTCAGCTCAAATCTTTGATCAGGATCACCTGTATTCAAGATTTCTACAGATCCTGAAACAGTCTCACAAGATTGGTTAAAACAGTTGGTAACTAAATCAAGATCAAAAGCCAATCAGGAGTAGAACCAGCCACACAGGGTGTGTGTTCATTGAAAGTCATATTGGCTGACTCCTCAACAATTCTAGTTCTGAGATTGTATACTCTATAAGCCTTAGCTTGGGAAGAGTATCCAATGAAGTGTCCATCATTTGATTTCTCAACAAATTTGGCAATTAGATCCTTGGTATTCAAGATGGTGCAAGGACATCCAAATGACCTGAGAAAACCAATTAAAGGTTTCCTCTTATACCAAAGTTCATAAGGAGTCTTGCCATGAGTCTTAACTACAAAAACTCTATTCTGCACATAGCAGGAAGTGTTGACTGCCTTTGCCCAGAAGGTGATCGGCAGCTCATAGTCAGACAACATGGTTCTTGCAGATTCAATCAGTGTCATGTTTCTCCTCTCAGCAACACCATTCTGCTGAGGAGTCCTGGGAGCACTATATTGTTATGTAATACCCTTTTCATCACAAAATGCATCAAGGATTTGGTTCTTGAATTCAGTTCCCTGATCACATCTTATGATTTTGACCTTGTGGTCAGATTGATTCTCAATTTTCAAGATGAAATTCTTCAGAATCTCAGGAGTCCCATCCTTAGTTCTAAGGAAGAAGACCCAAGTGAATCTTGTAAAGTCATTTGTGATCACTAAACAGTAAGAGGTCCTTCCTAGACTCATTACATTGGTGGGGCCAAAGAGATCCATATGTAACAAGTGTAGGGGTGTAGTGATGGAGTTCCTTTCCTTAGGCTTGTGAGATACCTTGTGTTGCTTCCCTTTCAGGCATGCAACACAATGGTCATTACTTGTAAACACTTTCTTTGGCATTCTAGTTACCAAATCATTCTTAATTAATTTATTCATGTTCTTAAAGTTTACATGGCACATTCTTTTATGCCATAGGAAAGACTCATCACTATTGGCTTTAGACAGAAAACATGAAACTTCTCCAGAGGAAGATGTTTCTTGTAGATCCATCTTGTACATGTTCCCTTTCCTGGGGGCTCTAAGCAGAATATGCTCATGAGGAATGACCACCCCGGGCTTGACCATAATGCACTCATGCTCAGTAAAGAGCATATTGTGACTCTGATCACAAAATTAGGATACACTCAGAAGATTGTACCCAAGCTCCCTGACAAAGTTTACCTTTTCAATACTGAGCTTACCATTTATGACCTTTCCCTTTCTAGAAATGTAACCGTCTTCATCTCCTCCAAAAGCAATTGGTCCTCCATCAATCCTTTCAAAGTTGTAGAGTAGTGATATATTGCCTGTCAGGTGCCTGGAACAGCCACTGTCAATGATCCAGACATTCTTGTTTGTCTTGAGCTGTCCCTGCACAGAGAAAATGATTAGTTACATTTGGAAACCCAAGCCTGCTTGTCTTGGGCTCACTAAGAGAAAAAGAAGGTTATGCAACAGTAATAGATCTTATGGTTGTGCTTGGAGGATCTTGAGCTGTTGTTGATGGAGAATTCTCAGTCACTTGTCTTTCTTAGACTTCCACACCACATTTGGAGTCTTGGACTTGACCTTCAACACTTCGGAAGCTTTTGATACTTTCGAAGTTTTGATGACTGGACCTTCGGAAGATTCCGCAGACACTACAGCGGACTTCAGTGCTTCGAAAGTATTCCTTCCTTCTGAGACCAACTTTTCTTCCGAAGGCAATTTTCCACTTGCCTTCTTTTTAGATTTGGAGCTTCCAAAGGAAACAAATTTTTCTTCGGAAGCTTGAAGCTTCTTAGAACTCTTGGAAGTCTTTGATTTGGTCATGTGAAGAGTACCCTTAGGATTGTATGGACAATCCTTAGCAAGATAAGTAGTACTTTCACACATAACACACTCCATTTTCTTCTTCCCAAGAGCCTTCTGCTAGGAACAAGACTGACTTTGGTCACATCTCTTCTCCACCCTCATCTTTGCAGATGCTGAGACAGTCCTTTTGGGTTGGGAACTGTTCTTGGAGTTTGATGGACCAAGCTGTGTAGCAGTGATACACAATAGATCAGTATTCTTCTTGATACTGAGATGATTTGAACATGAACCAGAACTCTTAGCAGAAGAGTTAAGGTTTATGTCTTCAATCTTTACCATTTCAAACCCCACAGGAATAAAAACTTGTTTCTGCTTGGAGTCAAAAGTAGCATTGATCTCTTGAGCCTTCCTTGCTTCCTTTTGCTCTTTCTGATCAAGTTCTTTCTCATTGACTTGGTCATTATAGTCTTCTTTTTCTCCTCAGAAGGATAGTGGCCCTTCTTAGAATCCTCCTCTTTACTCTTCTCAGAGGAATTCTTCACTATCATTTCATTATCCTCATCACTCAAAGGATCTATGAGAGGAAGCTCATCTTCACAAGTTCCACACCTAGGTGATCTTACAGACAAGATTATGTGTGGAGGAGCTATCTCATTGATCCAGTCCCTGCTTGTTTTGATACCACACTTTGTTGTGTAGGGATGAGGGTATCATGTTCTTGAAGGTCTTTTCTTCAAGAACACACTTGTCTGTCCTGGCTTTGCTGATCACAAGCTCAGCCTGCCATTTAGTCACCTTAGTTATGAGATTCTTGATCTGAGTCCTAAAGTCTGTATGCTCATGTTTTAGAACTGAAATAGTGTTCTTTTAAGTCCTCTATCTTAAGTTTATAATTATTTTCAGACTTTCTAAAATCAGCTTTTAAAATGTTCAAGGACTCAAGATCAGATCTCATTTCCAAGTTATAGGACCTGTATCTATTAACTTTAGCAATGCATTTAGGGGTACATAGATGTTCCAATACCTTGGCTTCATCATGATCTGCCTTCAGTGCTTGGTTTGGAGAAGCATCTTCCACCTGAAAGCTCTGGTCAAAGCGTCATTCTTCAACAGCAACAACAGCTTGCTGCTTTGGCTTCTCATTCTAGGAAGATTTGTTAGTGTAGTTTAGTCTGGACTGTGTTTGGACACCATTTTTTCTAGGTGCTTTACACTCCCTGGCGAAGTGACACATCAAGTTACAGTTGTAACACTTGACCTAGCCTTTGTCCAGCCCAAACTTTCCACTGGTTGCACTGCTTGGAAACTTTCTTCCAGTCCGCTTGTAGAACTTCTTGGCTCTGAGAGTGAGAAAATCCATCTACTGGACTATCTCCATGTTCTCTAGATCATCTGGATGGATACAGTCTAGGTCTTCAAGGGTGAAGAGAAAGCTCCCACAACTTTCATCAGAAGGCACAAAGGTTTGAGAAGAACTTGTCTCTTGAAATGGACTTCCTTAAGTGTAGTTCTCCCTTGGTGTCTCTGGGAAGGTGATGAAAGGACCCTTTAATGAGTTGTCAGGGTAGCATATGAGATGATGTTGGGGTTCTATGTTATCCCTTCCAACCACATGAAGGGCTGAACCCATTTGATTGTTAGAGTTGCCATATGAACCTTGCATGTTCATCTCCATCTGATAGCCACTGAGAATCCCATGTAACTCTGTCAGAGTGAGAGTTTTAAGGTTCTCAATCCTATTGATCACCACATAGTAGTGTGTCCACTACCTAGGAAGTGAGGACATGAACTTCCTTACAATGTCTTTGTTCTCAAGAGCAACTCCTCCATCCACAAGGGTATCCACTATCTCAACATACTGAAGTATTGTTGAGTCATGGTTTCACCTGCTTTGAAGGTGAAGTTTTCAAAATGCTGCTTCAGGAGAGATCCTTCTTGTTCTCCTTGGCTTCAGAGGAACCCTCATACATCATTTTCAATGCATCCCACAGCTGCTTAGTTGTTTTGCATTTCTTGAAACCTCTATATACAGAGTTTGGAAGAGCAGTCTGAAGGGCTGTCATGGCTTTTCTATCAATCTCTACTCTCTTTCTGTTTTCATCAGAGTAGTTTGCCACAGCCTTGGGGATCATACCACCACCGGTACCAGAAGGGGTGCTTGGTATGTAAGGTCCATTCTCAATAAATTCCCACATTCTTAAGTCTAGAGACCTGATGAAACCTTCCATTCTTAGGCACCAGGTATCAAAGTCTTCATGAGTGATCAGTGGGGATTTGTTCATGGTTCCAGTTTCCATATCATTCTTGGAAATGGTTGCCATATGAAAAGTTGAGTATTTGTGTGTGTGAGGGATCTTAAGATGGTGAGATCTTATATCAAGAGCCTGGAATGCTCTGATACCAAATGCATGACCATTGAAGGGTGGTAAACTTACAACACAATAACACAAAGAGGAGAGTAACTCAACTTAATCAAATAGTGAATTGGATTAACTACAAGTAAAGACACTAAGAACACAAGTAATTAAGAGACAGAACACAAGAGCATGATACACAAGGATATGGTTTTCAAGGTTGTAGTATATTGCCTTCTCAATGTTCTATTACAAGTGTTACAAAGCGTAAAGGAAAGTTACAAGAACATAAGATACTTATACTACATCCTACAGTCGGCCATACTATGAAAGCCATCTGGATACAATTGACTAGACACAACACAAAATCAATTGTAGAGTCAAAAAGGTAGATTGCCTTTTTGACTTTGTGACTATGACATGCCATAGCTCACATCCTTATCCATTACAAAAGGATAAAGTACATGAAGTAGAAAGTTATAGACTCAAGACCTCAATGTACAGCTACCAAAAGTATAGACCTTTTCACCAACTCATGTAAGTTGGTGACTTTACAGAGTTGCAGCGGAAATGGGTCCAGCTTTATGAAAAGTACATCAGATAAAGCATGTAGTTAAAATTCTTTGGAAGAAATATGTCTTCAAGAGTTGAGCTTTGGAAGACTTTGCCTCTGAAGCTTCGGAAGACTTTGCCTCTGAAGCTTCGGAAGACTTCATCTTTGGCTTCGAAAGATATTGGTCTTGGCTTCGGAAGATTTCACACTTAGAATATTTCTGTTGCTTGTGTGCAACTTTCGAAGCATTCTTCTTTAGTACTTGTGCAGCATGCATGTAGAAAGACTTTAAGTGTTTGGTTGCTTCAGCCTCTTCACATAATCTCTACACTAAGCTCATTGATAAAGTTTACCTTCTCAATGTTGAGCTTACCATTTGTGACCTTGCCCCTTCCTATAATGTAACCCCAACATCTCCTCAAAAAGCAACTGGTCCTCCATCAATTGTTTCAAAGTTTTGGCGTAGTGACCTATTGTTTGTCATATGCCTGGAACAGCCACTGTCAATGATCCATTCATTTTAATTGTCTTGAGTTGTTCCTGCACAAAATAGATGGTTAGTTACATTTGTAAACCCAAGCCTCATTACTCTTGGGCTCATCAAAAGAAGTTGAAGACAATGCAACAGTAATAGATCATATAGTCATACTAGCAGGATCATTTTCTGAAGTTAATGAAGAACTCTCAGCCGCTTGGTCTTTTTTTGACTTCCACACGACCTTTGGAGGCTTAGACTTGACCTTCAATACTTTAGAAGTTTTACTGACTTTGGAAGTTTTGATAATTGGGCCTTCGGAAGATCTTGCTTTCACTACAGCAGGCTTCAGTACTTCGGATGTATTCCTTCCTTTCGAGACCAAAGTTTCTTCCGAAGGCAAGTTTCCAGTTGTCTTCTTCTTCATTTTGGAGCTTCCAAAGGAAAAAGATTTTCCTTTCAAAGCTTGCTTCTTCTTCTCCAAACTCTTAGAAGTTTCTTTCTTTGTGATGTGGAGAGAACTCTTTAGAATGTAAACACAATCCTTAGCAATGTGAGAGGTACTCTCACACATAACACAGTCCATTTTCTTCCTTCTAGGAGTCTTCTTCTGTGAACAAGACTGAACTTGATCACTTTCACTCTCCATCTTCATCTTCTCAGA
The DNA here is from genome assembly GCA_025506515.1 of Flaveria trinervia. Taxonomy (NCBI): domain Eukaryota; kingdom Viridiplantae; phylum Streptophyta; class Magnoliopsida; order Asterales; family Asteraceae; genus Flaveria; species Flaveria trinervia. The sequence continues at coordinate 11,864,382 of CM046456.1, read as the reverse complement.
TGATGTGACAATTCTTGTGGGGTTAAGACTACTTTTGGATCTTGATGGTTCATGTTGTACTGTAGTGGTGCACAACTTATCAGCCTTCTTCTTGATGATGGGATGATTTGGACATGAACTAGAACTCTTGTTGTTGGAGTTCAAGTTTGTTTCCTCGGCTTTAACCACGTCAAATTCTGCAGAAATAAAGACTTATTTCTATGCAGAATTGAATGTGGCCTTGATCTCTTGGGCCTTCTTGGACTTTCTTTTGGCTTTTCTGATCAAGTTATTTCTCTTGGATTTGGTCATCCCAACAGCTTTACTCTCCTCAGAAGGATGGTGACCCTTCTTAGAATACTCTTCTTCACTCTTCTCAGAGCCATTCTTCACCATCTCCTATTCATCCTCTTCAGTCAAAGGATCTATGAGGGAAACTCATCTTCACAAGTTCCACACTTGGGAGATCTTACAAACAAGATTGTGTGCTGATCACAAGAATATATTTTTCTACCCTGGCTTTAATAACAAACTTTTGCATGCAAGGATGAGGATATCATGTTCTTGAAGGTCTCTTCTACAAAAACATATTTTTCTGCCCTGGCTTTGCTGATCACAAGCTCAGCCTGGCATTCAGTTAACTTAGTTATGAGGTCTTTGATTTGAGTCTTGTAGTTTGTGTGCTCATGTTTAAGAGTTGAAATGGTTTTGTCTAAGTCTTTTATCTTTAGTTGATAGTCATTTTTAGCACTTTTAAAATCAACTTTTAAGATATTAAAGACTCAAGATTAGATCTCATTTCTAAGTTATAGGACTTGTATCTATTAACTTTAGCAAAACATTCAGGAGGGCAAAGATGTTCCAATACATTGGCTTCATCATGGTCAGCCATGAGTGCTTGATCTGAAGATGCTTCTTCCACCTGGAGAGCTCTCTCAGTGTAGTTTGGTCTGGCTTGAGTGTGGCCACCATTTGTTCTTGGTGCCTTACACTCTCTAGCAAAGTGTCTCATCTGGTTACAGTTGTAACACTTTACCTTACTTTTATTCAACCCAAACTTTCCACTAGCTGCATTGCTAGGAAACTTCCTAACTGTCCTCTTGTAGAACTTCTTGGCTTTATGAGTAAGAAGAGCCATTTGCTAAACTATCTTCATATACTCCAGATTATCTGGATGGATACAGTCCAAGTCTTCAAGGGTGAAGAGAAAGTTGCATGTGGATTCATCAGCAGAAACAAAAGCCCGAGAAGAACTTGTCTCTTGTAAGGGACTTCCTTGAGTGTAGCTTTCTTTTGAATTTTCTGGGAAGGTGATGAATGGACCCTTTTATGAGTTTCCAGGGTAGCATACGAGATTATGTTGTGGTTCAATGCTTTCCCTTTCAACCACATGGAGGGTTGAACTCAATTCATTACTAGAGTTACTAGATGAGTTTTGCATGTTCATCTCCATCTGGTATCCACTAAGTATACCATACAAGTCTGTAAGAGAAAGAGTCTTAAGGTTCTCAGTCCTCTTGATAATAACACAGTAATGTGTCCATTGTCTAGGAAGAGAGGACATAAACTTACTCACAATGTCCCTGTTCTCAAGAGTTACTCCAACATCCATTAGAGTATTCACAATCTCAACATACTTGAAGTATTATTGAGTTATGGTTTCACCTACCTTGAAGTTGAAGTTTTCAAATTGCTTCTTGAGTAGATTCTTCTTGTTCTCCTTTTCTTCATTAGATCCCACGTACATAAGCTTTAGTGCTTCCCATAGTTGCTTGGTAGTCTTCTACTTCTTAAAGCCTCTGTAGATGGAGTTTAGAAGAGCAGTTTGAAGGGTTGTCATGGCCTTTTGATCAATCTCTACTCTTCCTGTCTTCATCAGAGAATTCAGCCACAACCTTTGGAATCATACCACCACCGGCAGCAGAAGAGATGCTTGGTATGTAAGGTCCTTCAACAATAGAGTCTCACATCCTGGAGTCTTGAGACTTGATAAAACCTTTCATTCTTTGACACCAATTATCAAAGTCTTGAGGAGTGATAAGTGGAGACTTTGTCATAGTTCGGGTTTCCATATCAGCCTTAGTGATAGCTGCCATTTGAGTTGTTAAGTGTAACATCCGTCATTTTTCCAAGTTAAAAACTGGATTTTTAAGTTCTATTATAAAATTATTATAATAATTGTAATGTGTCAAATGTATTAAATTTGTAATTTTATAATGTGAATTATTCATTTGTTAATTATCTAAATAACTTGTGATAATTTTTGTTTTTTTAGTAATTCTTTCCCATAAAGTTATAAAATGAATAAAGATTTATGAGTAAATATAAATTTATTATTTACAATAAATAATCAAGTTATAAAGTTTACAAGTTTTATAAATGTTATAAAATTTAACAAATTATTAATTTGGATTATTATTCAAATGAGTGTTATAAAGATTAGGGTTGAATGTGTAATTTTCTAAAACTAAATTTAAAGGTTTTAGCATGAAATAATAAACTTTCAAACCACGGGGACCAAAACTGTAAATACCATTTAAAACCCAACCCCCTCCCCTTCTTTCCCCTTCTTTCCCGGCGAACGGCCGGTGGTACCTCCGCCAAGTCCGGCGATTCTCCAAACCCCTGTAACCCCCGAATTCGATGTCATAATTGATGCAAATCACTGCTGGGAATAGTTTCGAGTATTAGTAGCAATTCAATTGGAGTTAAAGGGGACGGTTGAACTTGTAACCGATTGCATAAATCCACAAGCCGTTCGACCACAAAAACATGATTATTACACAATCAATCGAACCTTAAGAAATCGTTTAACCATTACTAAGCTACAACTAGACTCAATTCCACCCAACACACGCTTAATCACCACCAACGAATCGCACATTCTACCCGAACCTGCAACTTAGCCGTTGTCCATCTTCTGGGTTTCAGTAATCAAAATTGACAGAGTGCAAATGACCATCATCATCATATGAATCTTTTCAAGCGATTAATTGAATCAAAACATCATAATCACCCCGCAATCATTCTTGAACAGACGCGACCTCACCTCGCATCAGTTCTTCCCCATTCTAACTCAGAACAGGTAATTAAACACACCCTTCTACTCGATTTCAAGGGGGAAACAAAAGCCCTATGATCGATTTTACCAACAATAACGAATTGGAGTTCAATTTGAAGCAATCGCAATCTAGGATTCTTGAAGGAATTTGGGGATTTCATTGAAATCTATTTTAACAATTAAAACCAAGTTTTGACAGCTGCAGGGCCTATAGCCCACCGGTAACATACTTGCACCACACATATGGGGTCCCGGGTTCAAACCCGGGCACCTGCAGGTTGTTTTTATTTTTTTTAATTTTTTTATCATTTTAAATTCCATAAATTCTTAATATATTATTTATCAAAATAAATATTATTGTTGTTAATCAATTTATTCTGGAAATTATCAATTTAATTTCTGCAAAAGTTTTTAAACAAACTAATATTCTATTTTTTTTAATTATAAAAACTATGAAAAAAAATGTCTTTTAATACTTTATAATGTTTTCTTTAAATCAAATGAGATATGTTATAACATATTTAAATAATTAATTATCTAGTTATTTTGATCAAAACACTAATTTATTTATTAAATTTATTTTAAAGGTTTTAAAACTTATGATTTTGATTACAATTACTTCAAAGGATAATAAAGTTTATAAAAATCTTATTAATTCTTTAAGGTAATAAAAATATTATGGTTCAAATTTGGATTATTTCAAAATATTATAAATTACATGTCAAACAAGTAGTTGTTTAATTAGTTATTTAAATAAATATTTAAATACTTAATTATTCATCTCTTCATTTAATCATGTTATATATAATTAGTTAATAAATGAATTCTTTAACTTTTATTTAAACTCTTGAAACTAATAAAACAATATAATTCGCTATTGTTTTTTATTCCTATTTTAAGGTTTTGGATATTATAAAAATCATTCAAAGGTTTAAAAACTTCATAAATTATTCTAGGTTATCTTACAAGTTATTTAAAATAAGTATTCAAGAACCTTTACCAATTTTAAATAATTAAATATTACTTATTTCTTTCGCGCATCATATTAAATCAATAAATTAAACTATTGTATCTTTTACCATAATTGTTATTGGTTCATACCATCTTTGTTTAATCAAAATATAATTGATTGCGTTACTATATTTTATTTAACTTAAATAATAAAACCCTCAATTCCAATTGAAACCCTAGTTCATGTCTAATTGATAATCTTATTATCGAATCTAATCTTGGAATCTATACGTTTAGGCAACTTGTAAAACAAATTGTTGGAGTCTCGTCTACATTCTTATCATCATGTTTTTTCATCTTGTGAGTTCTCCATGCCCCCTTTTTACTTTATTTCACACCTTTTGGGGTGAAACATGTTAATCTTATAAACTTACACTTGTAAACATCTTGATACTTGTAAATGCACATGCAATTCATCTTTACTTTTTGTCATGGTTATTTGTGTTAATGTAAGTCTTATATGAGATACATATTTTGTTTACAATCATTAACTATTGCTAGCCTGGCGACGTCTTAGATCTTTGGGCCTGACAAGCCTACTTGGTGCTAAAGTCGATGTATGCCGACTCCTGATGACGTATGTTTGTTCATCATGGGAACCAAGTACACTTAGCCAATCTTATATACTTGTAATCAAGTCGAGGTTTGGTTGTAATTGTATGTGTTCTATGAGCTTGCTAACTTGTAACCATGGACATGAATTGCTACTTGTAACCCTTTTACATATATATACTTATGCGTGTGTTTAAACCATGGGAACTCACCAACTTTATAGTTGACCTCTTTATTTTTTTAACATGTTTCAGGTTTGATGCTTGAAGATCTTCTTGTGCTCATATAGGACTTGAACCTAGACTAATTGAAAGACTTATGTTTTTGGTTGTATTTTGATTGTTATGTTATTATTTTATTTATCTTGTAATGTTTATTGAACAATGACATTTAATAATAATTCAACGTAATTAGTTCCATGTGCTATGAGCAATCGTCACCCATTCGTCCGCCCCGATGTTTCCGCCGTCGGTCGGGGTGTGACATTAAGTGTTTTGTATGTGTGAGGGATCTTAAGATGGTGAAATCTTATATCAAGAGCCTGAAATGCTCTGATACCAAATGCAGGACCGTTAGAAAGGGGTAATGCACTTTACAATACAACAACACATTGAGAAGAGTTCTTTAAAACACTTAACAAATCAAATAGGGAAGTGATTAACTAGAATAAAATATGCTAAGAACACAAGTAAATATAAGACAAAACAAGATAGCAAAACAACATAAGTATTTGGGTTTCAATAATGTTGTATATTGTTTCTCAAGTTCTATTGTAAAGTGTTACAAAGCATAATGGAAAGTTACAAGTACTTAAGATACATATACTACATCCTACAGCCGGCCATACTTTGAAGGCCAGCTGGATAGATAATACTAGACAGCAAAATCAAATGTAGAGTCAAAAGACAGATTGTCTTTTGACTAGTGACTATGACATGTCATAGCTCACATCCTAATATATTACAAAAAGGATTAAGTACATAAAGTAGAAAGCTTAGACTCAAGACCTCAATGTACAGTTATCAAAAGCATGAACATTTTCACCAACTCATGTAAGTTGATGACTAAACAGAGTTACAGCGGAAAGGTGGTACAGCTTTATAGTAAAGTACATAAGATAAAAGCATGTTCATAAAAGTCTTCGGAAGAAATATGTCTTTACTCTTTGGCTTTGGAAGACTTTGTCTTGAACCTTCGGAAGACTTCATTTTTGGCTACGGAAGATGTTGGTCTTGGTTTCGAAAGATTTTACACTTAGAATATTTCTAGTGCAATGTGTAAAACTTTCGAAGCATTTCTACTTCAGTTCTTTCGTGCATGCATGTAGAGAGACTCTAGTCGTTTTGAATGTTTTGGCTGTATCAGACTTATTGAAATCCTTACAAATACCCTAAAACACTAACACCACGAGTGAAAGACAAAACACGCTCTCGTGAAATTTAAGCCTAACAAGCAATGAGTAGGAGATTTTAAGCAATATCTATCACCCCTAGGTTTTAGATAAAGTAGCAAATTGAAAAATACTATCAAATCACAACCAATGCTCCTAAGATTAGCTCTAATCAAAGCTTACAATTGAAAACACAAAGTAATTAATTTTAACATGCAAACTTAATCTAGATGTTACGTAATCAATAAAGATCAAACATACACGAGCATGATAATAATTTTTAAGCATAAAACAATATATACATCTATATTCAATTGAAAGAATAATCAAGTTCTAAGATTAACAAACAAATATACGAATCTAAAACCAAAAATTTAATCAAAACATATTAGTTTTCAATCCAACCTAGGTAATACAAGAGTTTAGCCAATAATAATCATAAACAATACAAGATCATATATGAAAATATTCATTATTCAGGATTGAACAGAAACAAAAGTCGATTGAAATAAAATAACACGTAATCAGTACAACCGAATGCTAATCCGTTAACCCTTTTCACGAACAACTTCAAAAGGATCTTGATTTTTTTAGCTACTTTATCTACTTCAAAACTCCTCTGCGAATCGCCCCCTCCACCTTTCTGCCGTCTTTTTCCTCCCTTTCTATAATTTCCTTTTTAGGTTTTATTTCTCTTTTCTACAATTATGGCTGGATCAGTTGCACTTCTCATGGCCCCCAATTCCATCTTCAGATGTATATGGAATTCAATTTTCAAAAATTAAATTAATTACTAATAAAAGTTCACATATGCTTTAATTTTAAATTCATTTACGTGGCTCATACATGGGAACAACATTAAGTTTTTACTAATTTAATATATAATTTAATTTAATCATTTAAATGTTATCATTTATAATTACGTTAGTATCAAAATAATCTTTAACTTCTTTTGCTTTTGTTTAAAACTTTACATCTCAAATTTGTATTTTGATTTGAATAAATAATTTTAATCACTTATCAGTCACAAGTTTATTCATAATATCTTTTTTGTTCACGGTTTTTTAATATATTCAAAATCTAAACATGAACCAATTAATATTTATTTTCTATACAATTTAATCTAAAACTTATTCAAAGTGAAGGGTATATTTATATAATATATATACATTTTAGAACATATCAATGCTGGACCATTAAGAGATCTGAATCATTAAGAGCTAGTATATTGTTTAACTATTCAAAGACAAATGGCTGACTAATTCAGATAATATGTCTTAACCATTCAGTATTAGAACTCTTAACCATTCAGCATCAGTATAATGTTTAACCATTTACAGATTCAGACATGTGCTCGCGAAACAAACAGTCTGAACCATTAAGTGTTGAACAATTTAAACATCTAAATAATTAAGAAATTGATTAAGAGGCTGCTAAACAACCCCTGAATCACGGATGGAAGGTCTCAAGTTAACGGTAGAAGGAACGTAATGGTAGAGGTGTGTGGGTTGTGTTTAGGTTAAAAGTGAACCAAAAACCAAATTTTGGTTTTTAGGTTTTGCAAACCTGTCGGTTCCAATTAATCGGATAAGTTTGGTTTTCTAGAAATAACCAAAATTTTACACACACATACTAACTATCAACTTGGTTATGTATTATGGATTGTACTATGTGTCTAGTGAGCTATATCCAACTTTTTTCAATTTTTATTAATTTTATTTTAATCTAATACTTTTATATTTTTTCAACTTTAAGCAGCAATATTTTTTACATTTAACTTTGGTCCCTTCTACTTTTCAGATTTGACATATTTTTCATTTTACATTTAAATCTAAATTTTACGAGTTAACACGTCGCAGCGTGCGTGTGTGATTTAACATTTTTCGCTTTTTATTATTTTTTCTGTTTAACGGTTTCGTCGCAATTCAATAGTCCTAGATCGATTTACTTATTGTTTTAGATCTTCTACGTTTCGTATGCGCGGCTAATGTTTTTAATTCTACTCTTCATTTGGTATTGATACAAACTATATCGGTATTGATGGTTGCTGATGATGATGTGGCACTTGTGCTACTCGGCATGTGTTACCCCCGCGCAGCGTTTAAGTGTTCAAGCATTCAAGTTGACTTGGGCCAAGTTCAAATGTTTCATACAGTGGGCTAAAAACAAAATTTTGAATTAGCAATGCGACTAATTTTTTAACCAATTGGGCCTCAAGGCTAAAGTTCACTCCCTATTTTATACATCCAATCCAAGTGATGTGGGACATTTGAAATGTGAATTATGAGATTTCCACTCATGAATTGGTGGAATGATTTTGTTGGATGATGATGTCTGTTGGAATGATTTTGCTAGATATGTTGCATATAAACCAGCTCATGCATTTGATTTTTTCATATATATATAAGGATGAATTGCTTTAATAGATCCTCATTTCAACTCTTCAAGTTCATTCTTACAAATTACATAAATATATAGAAAGCATGCAACATACAAGGGATCGGTCCGGTTTGGTAATTTATTTTTGTGGACGAGAAGTTGAACCATCGGTTATTCGTACGGTTCAGTTAATTTTGGTTGTATTATTTATCCGTTAGTTTTTTGCTTTCTCTGCTAACCCCTACATAATAGTAAATTTGAAATAGATTCTATTAAAACACCCAAGAAACGACCCTGTTCCACTTGATATAGAAAGATTGAAACGTAATTTCGGTGTAAGTTAGGGAACTACATATGAAATTATTAGGTAGTAGTTGTCAAAAACCCAAAACTATATTAGAAATATAACACTAAGAAAATAAATGCATTTGAAAATCTCAACAAATATTTTTTTTAACAAACACACAGGTATGACAAATAGTGGATATTTATTGGACTACATACAAAACACTATTTACAATCAGGTATGATACTTTGATTATCAATACATATCCCATTGTCATTCCTAACATTACCACATCATATATGTTTTTGTATAAGCCTCTTTTTCTAGCTACATATTTATGTTTTATGTTCATGGTACTAATATGATTACTTGGGTACACATCTATTGCAGCACCTTTTAACTACACAATTCGGGCCATTGTGTCCACGTGTTTTTTTAAAGTCAAACTCACACAACCACAAAACTTAATCCTAAATTCACACGACTTATTTTGGACAAGAGTTGAACACTTACCACTTTAAGAGACACTACAACACATTAGTCTCCCTACACTAATTGCACTTTAATCATTGTTTCCACATATAAGTCTTACAACTTAATTAGCACATTGAGATTAATGAAAAAAAACCCATATGTTGTATCACACTATCACTTGTAATGCCTCAGTGAATTGTTGTCAAACCAAAACAAAAAAAAACCGAGGGAACGATCCAAACCAAATAAAGTTATAAGCAATCATTACCAAAAAAACAAAACCCAAATTCATGATCGATTGATAAAGCAACACGAAATAACCAATTATATTGAACATTTGAAACTCAATGTGTATAATCAAGAACAATGAATGTAATTGAGAAATTTTGCTAAATTTAATACATCAATTAGGGTTGAGATGCTGGTGCTTGAGCATCAGGATCAGGGTTAATCAGATTACCAGATCTTTTGTTTGTATTGGGGCCTGCATCTTCGTAATCCAACTCCATCATCTCCCTCGATTTCCCCCCAATTTCCTGTAAATGATCAATTTCCAGTCCAATGAACTTTTAATTAACAATAAAAGTAGATTATCGATCGAATGTTAAGCCTTAATCGACTAAAATTGAACCCAAAATTACGCAACTGCATCATCGACACGATGATTACCTGAATCAGAGACGAAGGATGTTGGAAACAATCGCCGATCGTTGACGATCGCTTCAGTTTTCTACAAAATCCTGAAATGCGAAATGAAAATTGAACATACATTGAAGAAATGGAAGGATTTGATGGAATTGTTACAATTGAAACAATTGGGGGAATGATATGTAGGTTTACCGGTTGAGAGTAACAGGAAGAGAAGAGCTAGTGTAATGGCGGAAGCTTTGTGAGAAGACGATGATGGAGACATTTGCAGAAGCTTCTTGTTCATTGAGTTATTGTCAATGGTGGAGATCAATGGTGGTTAGCGGGAAACCGCCATGAAATGAGATTTATAGGAGCAATGGTGTGTGTGATGATGATGATGATGATGATGATGATGATGATGATTATTTTACAGGTGAAAGATGGTGGTCGCGTGGAGTTGTGTTGACAAGTGGAAGAATCTTGGATCTAGAGGGTTGCTACATCAATCTCAAAATTATAATATAAATTTATCACACAAACTTATGCTTTTAGGGCATTTACTAATTTGTTTCTTAAAATCATATGATGTATTATTTATATTATATGATATGATTATAAGTAGTTGTAAGTGAAATATATAAGAAATTTATTGTTTAATTTGTATTTTTAGGAAACACTATTTAAAACCATATAATGTTTTTTTATATATTTTAAATGGTTGTGAGTGAAGGAGAGAAAAAAATAATGATAAAATTAAAAATGAGAGAGAAAAAATCGTAATTTTTAGTGTAATTATATGGATAAAGATAGAGGTGTTAAAAGAAGTCCAAGAATGTGATTTTGGGTCATAATGGGTGTTTTCAAAATAGAGATTAGTTAGAATAAATTGAATAAAAAACACAAGGGGTCAACATGTGTTAAAAAAAATTTTGGAAAAAAATAAACATAGGGCAAGATGGGTTTTCAAAATTAGAGTTTCAAGTCATAATAAATCAAGGTTTTTTTCACTCACATTGGTCATCTTCGTCGAGTTTCATCGCGCACCACTACCGCAACACCACCGAACCACCACCACTCCACCACCGGTCCACCGCACCACCATCGGTCCACTGCATCTACACCCTCCCACCTCTGTCAAGTTTCATGGTGCACCACCACCGCACCTACAATCGGGCTCCGCATCAGTCTCCACCTCCGTTGAGTTTTATCGCTCACCATCACCACACCTACAGTCGGATCTCCGCTTCATTATCGCACCATCATAGTCGCTTTATTGAAGGTACCCCTTTATAGATGAAGTCGTATATGTATCTTTTTGAAGTCGTGTATGCATCTTTTTTAGCTCGTATAAGCTCGTATTGGCTTTTTTTTTAAATGATCCATTTTAACCCGAACCCATCCTGACCTGAACTCATCCTGACCCGAACCCATCCTGACCTGAACCCATCCTGACCCAAACTCATTCAGACCTTTTTTTCTAGATGACCTATCCTAACCCAAACTCATCCAGACCCAAATCCATCCTAACCTAATAATCAACCCAATCCAACCCACCCATTTTGTCACCTCTAGATAAAAATAAAGATTAAGTTGTGAATGCTCTTACATATTTAGTTATTTGGATTACTAATAAGACACTAGTTTATCTTATTATCTTCGTTACTTAAGTGAATGATTGGGTTTTTAGCTAGACACATTCCCAAAAGATATCTTGTACATTAGTTCATCTTGATTAGTCTAGAACTTGAGACTTTCAGGAGAAAACTTACTTAGGATTAGAAAATCTACGTGTCCAACTTGTAACTTTTTTTATCATAGTGAGAATTGAATCAAATATTTTCTTATTTTAATATATTTTAGATATCTCAATTCAGCCCATTTGAGCTAAAAGTTATTGGCATTTAAAAACTCATGTTTTGGTTAAGTTTATGTTTTGTTTTTTTAATCTAAAACGACGATCCAAACACTTATTTACTATTGCTCCTCAACTTTATCAATAAGCAAGATCTAGGTAATATAGAATAAATTATCACCCTCAATAGTGGATGGAAGGTAAGAGAATTAGTTTTTAAGATACTAAAGTTTAAACTCAAATGGTTTTATAGAGATTTGTGTTTTTTGCCGTAAATACATAATTTGAGTAGCAATGTGTAAAAGAAACATATATAAAAGGTTAAATAGGTAGCTGTCAGGTTCATGTCGAGTTCAATATGTTAACCTATAATTATTACTCGTTTATAACTTTAGTTAAGTTCAATAAGTTTTTTTGTTAGATCAGATCATCAAAACATATGGGATCAGAACTAATCAATATTTTCTTTGTTAATATTGTATACGTAGTTTATATTTTAAAATATAATTAAAAACTAAGATAATAGTATTCACTTTTTAATAAACCAATAGTGATTATTTAACGACATGTAACTTCAAGTAACAAAATTTAAACAAAAGAGATGCTATTATATATCTTAACCACGTTTCTCTTGAGGACGTGAATTGAATGATGAAGCATGCAAAGAGTGTCTTTCAAAAGTGTCAATATTATTATTCCGTCTTTATTAAATTCAAAATGAAAGGTTGTTTTGTTCTGGAGCTTAAAAGAAGCTTTGGTACTTGATAATATTCTATTTTGTACAATTAATCGGTGATGGAAATGAATAGTCACATTTTATTATATCTGAAGATGTTGGCCACGATATTTTCTGAGTTATTCATTTTGGTACCTTTTGTGATTTTAAAAGTTTTAAAGGTTGGGGTATTGTGTTTTCTTTAACGAGAGAGGGTTTTGAAGGAGGTGATAAAGAACGTTTGAGGGTGGTTGTGGGGTTCAATGATGATGAACTTTTGGTTTTTTGAGATGAGGCTTCGAGCCAATGATGTTGAGTGTAAGCTCATTTGAGATATAGCTAAAACTATTTCAATGTAGTTTTGTGCTGTTGAGATTGCGAGTTGTTTTTGATTTGTTATTGGTGGCCACTTGTTCGTCTAAGAAAGGTTTTGCTAGTAACGTTGAGGTCGTAGTTGTGCAGCTTATGGTTGTATGTTAATGTTATTTTCAGACAACTATTAACATATATTATTTTTTATGTGCAATATGCTATGATGATAACAAAAAATGGCTTTTTTGTGTTTAGCGTGCATCGCGTTTGGTTTGTAGCCACAACATTCGCCTACTCTGAGCCGTGGGTAGCGATCAAACGATTGTGTTTACGTCAGTTGGGGTTGTCGATGTTGTGTTAGGCATCAAAAACTCATGCAATGCATGAAATTGAATAACTCTAGTTTGATAAAGAAAAATTAAGGTATTAAATTTGCTTCTAGAATAAATTAGTTTTGTTTACTAAAGTTGTTAATATAACAAATCTTTTTAACCAATGATTTTTAGCTTAAGTTGCTTGAGTTAAGCTACATTAAAACTTTAATAAAATAGAAGAAGGTCTTGGATTTAATTCTCATATGATACAAGAAAAATGAGAGATTTCAGGTTGAGCCAACAGATTTTTCTCATCTATAATTGGTTTCCTCTTGAAGGTGATCTTAGGTTTGGGACTGAGGTTCTGTACTTAAGTAACGGAGATGATTGATTGGGCTAATGGACCCTTTAGTGATCCAATTAGCTGTTAAAAAAATATTTTTCTTTGCGATTTGCAATGGATATTGTTGCTAAAAGTAACATTTATTATAACAATGTTGAGTCGCATGTGGTTTAGTGATTTGATCTTGTGTATAGATAAAGTACAGATGTAACTCCATCCATGCACACTTCACTCCTACAAAGTATCACATGTATAGATACATTACCATCTATGTAACATTACTTCACACAAAGGATCAAAGACGAAGTCAAATCTAATATGATTTATTCGAGCATGCAATACCAACTATAATTGATTAATACGGGACGATTTCAGTTTCAAAATGTGTCAAGTGGAAACTAAATTAAAAACCAACTTAGTCAAACAACTTTATAGTTTGGTTAACGTTAGTTACAGTTAATTGATTGCCATATTGTATGGGTAAAATACCCATGTATCAGAGCGTTTGAGACACCATCATATGGATTCATCAATGGCATCAGAGCGTGACACTCCTGGGAAGAAAGAAACCTATGAAAATTGTTCTATCTTTACTTAAAACACTATTTTGTAATTTTGCCTATATTAAAACACTATTTTGAAAATTGTTCTATATAAGATAAAACACTATTTTATAAAATTGTCTTTCTTTTCTTAAAACTTCCACATTATAAATATCTCTATCTCAATTCATAACATTATTTTATTTAATTTTCAATATTATTTTTTTTTCTTCCACTCACATACATGTATAAAAAAATACTTAAAAAGATATGTAGTTGGATAATAAGCCATTATATTTGGGGATGATATTGCTTCCATCTAAAAATAAAGTATAGAGATAGAAGAATGAGATGAAGTATATATCTTGATGATTTAATAGAAATCATACTGAATCTATTTGCAACAGTACTTTTTTGCTAATTGAACCAAGTAATGATTTTTACTAATATTTATTTTTGTTTTTTTCTATAATTTTTAATATATTTTATTTGTAGATAAAAAAGAATATGATGTTACAATGTGTTAATTGACTATAAATTAAAATTAAAAGTCCATATCATATGTAGAATTTTGTCAGCAGCATACTAATAGATTGCATATACATTACATTGTTTTTATGATATTAAACCTTATCTCCCCATCCATAAAGGCAAACTACAGAGCATCAACAATAAGATCCCATTGTTATATCCATCTTTAAAAGGGAAATATATTATCTTCGATCTCCATTCCTAAAAATTACTTGTGAGCTTATACATCAAATCTCATATATTTTTATGAGTGATTGTAAATCAAATAATAATAATATATGTTAAATAAAGCATTATTATTGATTCAGGTAAAAGTAAATTGTATTTCAATAATATGGATAAAGAGGATATCTTACCATGAATAATTGAATACTATACCCTAACGTTTTAAAAACCTAGGGTGCTGCATGTTGTGTAGACAATAGTTTAGGGACGCTTACTGCCATATACATAAAGTTAAATGGTATCAATTATCAAATCTTTCAGACAATTCGCCCCTTTAGCCCTTCCACCACATTATCACGATGTACATATCATTTTTTAACGTGTCGTATATTCAATTTAGGATGTTGTGGAGACAATGTGCACAAAAATTCAACCTCGTAAGATTTGGATGAATTGGATGTCGTTGTCGGTGATAGTGAAAAAATAATATTATATTTTTATTTGTTAAGTAGACAATTGAGTAGATTATGATGTAAAAACTGTTTGGAATATATTTTTTTGGTTCGAAAAGTGTATTTGTAGTGATAATTATTTTTAAATGTCCAATGGTCAGAATGACGACTAAATCAACGTTTGAATAATTTTGGATTCATCTATTAGTTATTACTAAGAACATTACAAGATCCTATTACCCTAGGGTGACTACGGTGTGAACGCCTTACCGACAAACATGGGGCTTTACCCACTGCTAAAACTCTCCACACTTGGGCTACTATTAGTCGTCTTGTTTTTCCCGTTTTCCCCGATGGCATGTAAGTTTTTCAAAATTTTCATGGTTTTTTCTCATTTTACATGGTCTCGTTCTAGTTTTTCTTCATTTCATTGTTTTTCAATTTAGCTTTTTTTATCTATATTTACATTTTATGTGACACCCTACACATATCCCACATCGGCTGTGGACAGTAGAGATTCCTGGTTCATAACAAATGGTTGGCCTCTAAAATCAACAACGTATTTTAGGCGTAATGGTTGTAGATGAGATGAGAACTTCACAGTTAAGCAATCTAGTGATGGGTAACCTCCCTGGAAAGTTTTCACCCGGGCAACCAAAAACAAATCCGTGAGCTTCTCGTGGGCAAAGTGTCAAAATATCAAAGCCAATACAAACCTTGAAGATCAGTATCAAACCCTTAAGAAATTTAAGATATCAAACCAGTATTAAGAATACACAAAAGACTGAGAATACAAATTTGTATCAATCAATCTGAATCATTAGTAAGATGATTCAGACAATACAAGAACAAAAGGAAATACCGCAAAAACCCTAGATAGATGAGGGGATGAACAAGAAGAGAGATGTAGAAGAAAGCTTGTATATTCGGCTACATCACCAACAACAAATATATATTTGACCGAACCCTAAGACTTGAGCCCATCAGCACAACACAACCCAGCAATACCTCGAACCCATCAGCAGCCTAGCATCAACAGAAATAACAAGCTGTAATATTAAAGGGAACCAATCAAATTGACAGAATAAGATATAAAAATAGAAGGAAAGAAATCATATAATTTTCACACAAAGCGGACAATATTATTGATGTGAGGGGTCGAGTGTTACGGAATGGTATCACATCACTCCTGTGCCGTTCGGGGTGTGGGACATACCTCACCAAAGATGATGACTTTTCGGGCTCATCGAGGACGATGAATCCAAACAAGAGACAGGAGTGAGTTTTTGGGCTCATTGGGCCTAAAGTGGTTTGAAAGTACTCAAAATTCATCTACAGTTGACCGAAGATCATTAAAATTAGATCTTTGGTCATTTAAAACTTTAATCAAAATATTTCTAGGAGAATGTTGGATGATTATCAGCAAAGTATTATGCCACTAATCATTTATAAGCTTCTTTATGACCGTTTTTAATCATGCACATACCTTAAATATTAAACACAAAGAGGGTGAAAATTCACAGCTTAAAAACCCCTAGATTCGTCACCACGAGAGGCCGAAAATTTGCCACCCTCTTTGTGATCAACACCGTGTTCTCTTATAAAATGGAATTGATGTATGCTAATGTGTTACATAAATTAATAATTAACAAAATGAAAATTTACTGTTTTTGCAAAACGAAGATGCACTCCAACATTCCGGACCAATCGGTTATAAATGTACATTTAAAAGTTATTATTTACAGTTACGAAGCTTGAATTAATTTATACAGAAGGCGTGTCTGAAAAAACTTGATAACAAATATAAAATTATCGAATAAAAATTAACACCACCGGTTAAAAAAAACTAACAAAACTTCATGCCTGTTTATTTATTCTTTAATTTTAAAATAAATATTTGTCTGCATATATTGTTATAATAATATATCAATTTCCTTTCTCAAATGATACGTTGTTTGTTTAGTGATAACAATTGAGATAAGAAGCAAACCGTGGGTATGAGTGTAAAGGTACGTGTCAATACAATAAGACCTGAAAGAGCACGTGTCATTAGTATAACAACATGAATTTATCCTGCTCATTAACTAACTTAACATGCACTAAACTCCAAAATACTAATCGTAACCTCTGCCAAATAATAATATTTCCCATATGCATGATAACAGACAGGGTATGAAATAGATAGCAATTGAATCATAAAGAAATTTAAAGCTTTCGTCTAATTTCACACTTATTTCTATTTCTTTAAACGGTTATGAAAAAATTAATTTTGTTGAAACAATAAGATTTTGTAGTAGTTCAAAACATTCAGGTTGTAGGTTTATCCTGAAAAAAAATTAAGAATGTGTTTGAAACTTTCAGAGTGTAGGTTTATTTTAAAAATGTAAAAACTATTGTTTAAAAAGTTTTAGATGTTGTTGTTTAACTATAAGTCAAATATCTTTCTTTCATTTTGAAAAATAAGTTGAGTCTAACATAATTGATTTGTTCCTCGTAAAGGTGGGGATTGTGATTCGAACCCACCCTTTTTACCTTTTCCTAATTTTTACTTGAGCAACCATATATATAAATTAAAACTTACTTAATTAATTTAAGTTTATTTTTTATCAAATCTTACTGTACTTAATTCATTTAAGTCAACAAAAGTAAAAAAAACTGAAAAGATATAATAATATAGGTGTCTTTTCTCCTTTATACAACTCTAGGTTTAAAAAGTTGTCAAAAAGCTATAAAAATGTTTAAAAAAGATACAATTTAATTTAGTATAGTTAAATAAAATTCTCTTCTCTACAAACAATATCTTCACTAGTTAATGTTTAGAAATTCAAATTCTTTTTCTCGTATAACAATACTATTTATACTTTATGTACCGTATAAAACTATTTTACCGTCTCTTAGTTATGTTCAACTTGTTTACAAGTAGATCGGTATCAAGACCCGTTCAAGAATTGGTCTAGTTTGTAAAATTTAGGTTAAATTTACCGATTTAAATTCCCATTACTTAAATACCTATCCAAAATTATTCTAAAACCAACTTAGATAACATCTTTAACAACTATTAATCTGGTTTACATATTAATGTCAATATATTTAAAGTACTAACTATTTTAACAACACATTACTATGTTACATTTCGTTACATATAAACGAGCACGGTATTTTTTCTTGAGTAATCTGTTCGATTTCATTGCCTGTTTAGAGAGAGTTTTTAAGGATGTCAATGTAATTACGTCATCCTTATCATTATATATAGCATGGGATTCTGAACTCTTTAGTACCATTTCAACCTACTTTTTTATTAACGTTATTTACACTTATTAACCCTAAAGGTTCTCTCTTTGTTAATTTACACCTCGTCGGTATACACCCACTAAGTAATGTATTTATTACTTCTTACCAACAATTGTTATATTTTTTTTGAAATTATATACATCACAAGCTTTAGCTTGCATTTTGAAATTCTAAAATTAAATACGTAACAAGATTTTTAGGCCGTAGAACATACTATATAACCATTAAAAAAATTTATAGGTTTTATAGACACTTTGCTTATAGTCATATTAAACATACATTACATAGTTTATTAAATTGTTTTCTTAGAACAATAATTTTAACTATTAATAAAAGTGGTGTTAGATAGATAATAAGACTTTAAAAAAATTTAAATGTACACACATATTAAACTCTTAATAACTATCATTAATATGATTATTCAAAACTAACTCGAATATATTAAAAACCTATAAAATTTTTCATATGTTATATGTTACTTAAAAAATTGTCTAAAAGTAAAATCATAAATTTGTATCATATATTTTTTCTGTAACTGAACTAGTTAATCATGCTCAAGTTGGTAAATTGGTTATACTAAATCAATTTTGCTTGATTTAATTATTGGCATGATTGAATGCAATAATTTGTTTGGTTTATCTTTGAAATCTTTTAAACTGATCTTACCGGTCACTTACCGGTCTGACCGATGTCTTAATTTTCACTAGTTGTGTTGGACTTTACGCATCCCCAATCTAGATATGTTTTTCTATATTTAATAAGTTTACTAAATAATACCATGAGTTTCTAACAAAAATATAATGAAAATATAAATCCAAAAGGAGCATGGATGTTCTAAAAAATCCAAAACATCTTGATTATTCACTTTTCTGTTTTGTTTTAAAAAATCCAATTCAGTTAAACTGAAGACATTGAATTCAATAATTCAGCTTGCTGTACATTTAAAGAAACCTGAAACCAAACCGATGAACACTCTGTGTTTGGATTTCATGATAAATCTATGCTTTGAGATACAAAAATGCAAAAGGAATAAGTTCAAGGGTAGAATTGTAAGTGCGGAAAAAGATAAGGGGGTTAAGAGAAAATGAAGGTGGTCCCACAATTGGATTAAAGGGCGAATGAAAGGCAGGAGGGTGGATGAGTAAATGCATGGTCTTTTTTTACTGTCACTGGGCCCCACACACACGAATATTTAATAGTGGACCACACTTTGCATTCTTATGGTTGACCCGACTTTAATCAACTTTAAACCCGTTAAGAGTAAATTTCAACAATTTTTTTTAAACCGTTGTGGTTTTCTTAAAGAAACTTTGAAGTATATAATATTATTTTAAAAACAAAATTATTATTACATTTGTAAATGTTGTTTGAAAGCTTGAATTTTGCAAACTGCGGTACACACATAAGTATAACCAGTTACAATGAGTAATTTTCTTATTCTAAACATAGATAAAAGATGATTATATACGGTAACGATTTTCTTTATTCGGTATCAATCTAACTTTTTACGATATCAATACGTTTCCGTCGTCTGATATAACGTATGGTACTCAAAAATATCTTATTTCGAGCAACTTTGTTTCTAAGAAAATTTATGCCAGTAAGCCAAGAATATTGAACACACACAACTTAGTTTTTTTCTTAAAAAGATAACTAACAAAAATTATTTAAGAAAATCAATTTAGTGAAAAGTTTAATAGGTTAAAAACGTATATATTTATGTATATATGTGGGGTGAAGTTGAAACATTAGAACTGAAGGGTTAGTTTTGAAAAGTTAAGTAGTGGTCGGTGACATAAGTCATAATATTGTTAAATGTGAGTGTATACAATGGTAATGATTTGAAAAAACTATTCCAGATTAAACTTGTTGGGAACAATAATGAGGTAATGGAAATAATATTGGATATAACTAATTATATATAATTATGTTTAAACATGCTAATGATTTGTGATCTTCTTGATGCGAGCTTCACAATAAACTAAGATGTGTATAAAATAAAACTAAGATGAATAAGATATGAATGATTCAATTGACGTGTTTAAAGTAAATGGTTAAGTAAGAACTTTGAAGTTGTATATAAGTGAGAACCTTTATAGGATAAAATCGGCTCTCAATGACTTTGTGGTGTTGTGATTACTGGTCGGTTCTCACTGCATGCTCAGTTGCCACTTTTCTCGGTTACTATAGATTATAGGTTGTTCAAATAGTTCTTACGACTGGCTACAAGTTACAACTAAAGAGCTAGAATAATTCCCATTGATTATTACCAACAGTAGATTCTTTGGAAACCAACGGGAAAGGGGATTACCGATGAGGTGGAATCCCATCATAAACATGATCATGGTCATCCGATGAAACATGGACATGCTACTTTAGCGACGCATTATCGACAAAATTTCAAGGTTGTGCTTTGTTGGAAATTTATTAATAATATTAATATGGTTATTAATATTTAGTCAATAAATTATAGTGTTGAATGAAAATTAATGTGACATTAGGAATTAATAGTGTGGGAAATTGTGTCCCACATTGGAGGAAAGAGAGAATATAAAATGGTTTATATTCTATAACCTCTTGTCTATATTGTTTCCTAAGATTTCACATTAAGTGGATTCGCGAATTAACTCGCACTGGCAGCTCGCACACGCCCGGCGTGGGCATGTGGCGCTTTGATGGCGCACTTTGCACACACATCTCAAAACCTGCAGCAAAACAGGTTCTCTATCTCTCTGGATTCTCTTCTACAAACAACTTCGTGTTCTAGATCAATCCTGGCACTACAAACTGCTTCGGCTGTTGTACCCTGGGAAACAAACTGAGTTCTCTTGGGAGGCTCGAAATTTGTTTTAAGGGCCCCGTGTTGAACACGATCCTCAGCTTTTACATTTCTGTTTCTTCTATTTCTGTAAAATTACCATTGTAAAAGTGATAGATAATCATTTCTTTATGTTCATTTGTATTGAGTACATTAATAAAATTGTTTGACTTTTTATTTTATATGAACGGTTCCTACAAACTTAAAACAAATTCAAAAAATAAATAAATAAATAAAAAAGGTTATTTTTTTAAATTATTTTCGTTTTCTTATTCACGAGTGATCTTCAAAGTTGGACTTAGAACATCTCTCGTTGAGTTCTATAGAATTCTGAAAATAGTTTATATATATATTTTTTTTCTTAGTTGTGGTAATAACTGTTTTCATTTTATTATTCACGAGTAATCTTCAAAGTTGGACTTAGAACATCTCTTGTTGAATTTTATAGAACTGTGAAAATAGTTTGAAACCTTTTTAATTTTCGTTGTTTTTTTTAATTTGTTGAAAATTGTTCTAACTTAAGCTGTTTTTGTAAAACAGCAAACAACATGTCTTCTAGTGCAATGAGTTATTCTTTATCTGCCCCTTTAGCTGCAACCACGGTGGGAGCGACCACTGTGGCAAACCATGTGGAAAAACCCGAAAAGTTTACGGGTGTCCACTTCAAAAGATGGCAACAGAAGATGTTCTTCTATTTGACCACCTTGAACTTAGCACAGTTTTTGGAAAAAACTACTCCTCTACCTAAAGAAGGGGATGATGCTCAAGCCTTGAGTGCCATTGATGCTTGGAAGCATTCGGAATTTCTTTGTCGCAACTACGTTTTGAATGGTCTTTGTGATTCATTGTATAACGTGTATTGCAACATAAAGACTGCCAAAGAACTATGGGAGTCTTTAGACAAGAAGTATAAAACCGAGGATGCCGGTAGCAAGAAATTCATTGTGGCTCGGTTCTTGAATTTTAAAATGGTTGATGACAAGACTGTGATTAGCCAAATTCAAGAGTTACAAGTTATACTTCATGAAATTCATGCTGAGGGGATGCCTCTCAATGACACCTTCCAAGTTGCAGCCATGATTGAAAAGTTGCCTCCAAGTTGGATAGAGTTTAAGAATTATCTTAAGCTTAAACAAAAGGAGATGACTGTGGATGAACTTATTGTTCGTCTTCGAATTGAAGAAGACAACAAAATGGCTCAAAAAGGCAACCGTGTGGAACCAATGGCAAAGGAAAATGTGGTTGAACATGGACAATCGTCAAGGGGTTATAAAGGTAAAGGGAAAAAACAAATTGGGAAACCAAAGGTGAACCTTGGACCAAAGAAAGGAGTTGTGAAAAAGAAACCTCCACCTCCTCCTTTCCAAGGTATTTGCTACAATTGTAATGAGACGGAGCACCGTGCTAATCAATGTAAGCAACCAAAGCGTGAGCGTGCGCATACGATGGATGAAGATGGTGAACCGTTAGTGGCAATGATCACCGACCTATCGGCAATGGTGGAAGAAGTCAACCTCGTGGGAGACAATCCACATGGATGGTTCATTGATACGGGAGCTACCCGTCATGTGTGTGGTGACAAGACCCTCTTTAGCACTTTTAAAGAGGTTAAGGGTGATGAAAAGCTTTACATGGGTAACAAAGCTACGGCCGACATCAAAGGCGAAGGAAATGTGATCTTGAAGATGACTTCCGGGAAGGAACTCACATTGAGCAACACCTTGTATGTCCCGGAGATTCGGAAGAATCTTGTTTCGGGATGGTTGCTTAATAAGTTTGGTTTTCGTTTAGTGTTTGAGTCGGACAAGTTTGTCCTTACTAAACGTGGAATGTATGTGGGGAAGGTTTATGCCCTTAATGGTATGTTTAAGATGAATGTAACCGTTATTAAAAGTGAAATGAATAAGACTACTATTTCTATTTATATGCTTGAGTCTTCAAATGTTTGGCATGGTAGACTAGGACATGTAAATTATAATTCTATCGTCGTTTAATAAATTTAAAATGCATACCTACATTCCATATTGACACAAACTCTAAATGTGAAACATGCGTTGAAGCAAAACTTACAAGATCATCATTTAAACCGGTTGAAAGAATAACCGAAACCCTTGGTTTAATTCACACCGACATATGTGATTTAAAAGTACACCCAACAAGAGGTGGCAACAAATATTTCATCACTTTTATTGATGATTGCACTAGATATTGTTATGTATACTTACTTAAAAGTAAGGATGAGGCAATCAATAAATTTATCTTGTATAAAAACGAAGTTGAGAATCAACTAAACAAGAAAATTAAAGCTGTGCGAAGCGATAGAGGTGGTGAATATGTTGCACCGTTCGCCGATTTATGTGCAAAAAGTGGTATAATACATGAATGTACGGCACCTTACTCACCACAATCAAATGGCATTGCGGAACGGAAAAACCGTACTTTAAAGGAGATGATGAATGCCATGTTGATAAGCTCTGGGATGAGCCATGACATGTGGGGGGAAGCTATCCTCTCGGCAAATTATCTTTTAAATAAAATACCACCAAAGAAAAGGGATGTAACCCTTTACGAGTTAAGGATGGGTAGAAAACCATCATATAAGTATCTCAAAGTGTGGGGGTGCCTAGCTAAGGTAATTGTACCACCGCCTAAAGCTCAAAAACTAGGACCCAAAATTGTTGATTGCATATTCATTGGATATGCTCAAAACAGTAATGCACATCGATTTCTTGTACACGAGTCCAAGAATCCCGATGTACAAAAGAACACTATGATGGAGATAAGGCCGGGGAATGCTTCATATTTTGAAAATATGTTTCCAATGCGAGGACAAACACATGCATCTACATCATCGCGGTTTGATGATGGAAGTGCAAGTTCATCAACACAAATTGATGACATAGTTCATGATAGTCAACATGAACGACCTGAGGTGAAGAGGGAGAAATTAGATGAAGTAAAAGGGCACGGGTTGAGAAATCCTTTGGTCCAGACTTCGTAAGTTATATGGTTGAGGGTGAGCCTAATACCTATCGTGAAGCGGTATCTTCTTCGGAAGGACCTCAATGGAAAGAGGCAATCAAGAATGAAATTGATTCAATTCTTCACAACCATAATTGGGAGCTAGTAGATCTTCCTCCTGGTTGTAAACCGCTTGGATATCGTTGGATATTCAAAAAGAAGATGAAAGCCGATGGAAGTATTGATAAATACAAAGCAAGGCTAGTAGTCAAAGGTTTTAGACAAAAGGAGGTCTAGACTACTTTGATACTTACTCACCTGTCACTCGCATAACCTCCATACGAATGGTTCTTGCTATTGCGGCATTAAGAAATTTAGAAGTACACCAAATGGATGTCAAAACCGCATTTCTAAATGGCGATTTAGAAGAAGAGATTTACATGGAGCAACCTGAGGGTTTCTCTGCCCATGGTCAAGAGGGTAAAGTATGTAAATTGGTCAAGTCATTGTATGGCTTAAAGCAAGCTCCAAAACAGTGGCACCAAAAGTTTGATCGTGTCATGATTGACAACGGTTTCAAAATAAATGAGTGTGACAAATGTGTATATGTGAAAGATACACCAGGAGGTTATGTGATTTTATGTCTTTATGTAGATGATATGCTTATCATTGGGAGTAATGATAAAATATAAGATCTACTAAGGACATGTTGAAAGGAAGATTTGATATGAAAGACATGGGTTTAGCGGATGTAATTTTAGGAGTGAAAATTATTCGAACCCAAGATGGTCTTGTGTTAAGTCAAGCACATTATGTGGATAAAATTCTTGAAAAATTCAACTCGGGAGACACGCGTGTAGTACGTTCTCCGGTTGATACCACCCAACATCTAAAGAAAAATAGAGGTGAGGGTGTTGCTCAGTTAGAGTATTCAAGAATCATTGGTAGTCTAATGTATCTAATGACATGTACTAGACCCGACTTAGCATACGCGGTGAGTAGGCTAAGCAGATATACTAGTAATCCAAGCTCAGAACATTGGAAGAGTATAACGAGGGTGCTTAGATACATAAGATACACAAGAGACTATGGATTGCATTATACCCGTCATCCAGCTGTGATTGAAGGGTATACTGATGCAAACTGGATATCGGATATAAAAGATTCCAAATCAACAAGTGGGTATGTGTTCTTACTTGGTGGAGCAGCAATATCTTGGAGATCATCCAAGCAAACTGTTATAGCTAGATCCACAATGAAATCAGAATGTATCGCTTTGGATAAAGACGGAGAAGAGGCTGAATGGCTACGTCAATTTGTGGAAGACATTCCAAGATGGCCAAAGCCGTTATCGGCTATTTGCATACATTGTGATAGTGAGTCGACAATTGGTAGAGCCAGAACCTCAATGTACAATGGCAAATCAAGGAACATCAGGCGTAGACATAACACAATACGACAACTAATATCAACGGGTGTTATCACAATTGACCATGTCAAGTCAAAAGATAATATTGCAGACCCGTTAACAAAAGGCTTAAGCACAGAAATAGTTTATAAGTTGTCAAGAGGAATGGGACTAAAGCCCGTGAAAAAGGAGAATATGAGGGAAACCTAACCTAGTTGACTGGAGATCCCAAGATCTAGGTTCAATAGAACAACTTAATCATATGACCAACGGAGTCACTATAGGGGAGTACCCTAAAACCTAAAGGGAGTGACGATCTTCCTAGTCCATTCACTCTGGGGGAGTACCCCGAACAAGTGACCAAAGTGAGGTTAAGCATATTAAGGTTAGATGATTCGTGGGAATCAATATAACTATGATGCTTTTAATGATTCACCAAATCACCTATGTTAGAGAGAAGTGGGGTCGCTTCGAATGGATTTGTGGGGAGGCGCCAATCCTAGAGCTCTCGCAGAACCAGGAAAGTGTTCCATGACCATTAACGGACACGACAATGAGGGGTTGATCAAACCAGGAAGAGTGTTGTGTGAATGTATATTGTCGTCTACATAAAACAGGGTATGTTCAAAGACATCGTATCTACACACCACTAGGAGACTAAGTATACATCACAAAGGAAGGTTCAAAGGGAAGACCTACCTATCCTGCAACACTTGACTGCTGAATTTTTTGGAGAATTGATTTCCATTCATGTGGGGGATTGTTGGAAATTTATTGATAATATTAATATGGTTATTAATATTTAGTCAATAAATTATAGTGTTGAATGAAAATTAATGTGACATTAGGAATTAATAGTGTGGGAAATTGTGTCCCACATTGGAGGAAAGAGAGAATATAAAATGGTTTATATTCTATAACCTCTTGTCTATATTGTTTCCTAAGATTTCACACTAAGTGGATTCGCGAAGGGTGCGAAGCACCCTTAACTCGCACTCGCAACTTGCACACGCGCGGCGTGGGCATGTGGCGCTTTGATGGCGCACTTTGCACACAGCTTCCGTTACACGTAACCGACGACTGTTAATGACAGATTAAATGAGCGGTTACGAATTCGGATTAATGGCTGGGTGGCTGTTATGGTTCGAATCCAATATAAATACTGAGGGTGCCTCAGTATGAAGATACACCAACACACATTTCAAAACCTGCAGCAAAACAGGTTCTCTATCTCTCTGGATTCTCTTCTACAAACAACTTCGGGTTCTAGATCAATCCTGGCAGTACAAACTGCTTCGGCTGTTGTACCCTGGGAAACAAACTGAGTTCTCTTGGGAGGCTCGGAATTTGTTTTAAGGGCCCCGTGTTGAACACGATCCTCAGCTTTTACATTTCTGTTTCTTCTATTTCTGTAAAACTACCATTGTAAAAGTGATAGATAATCATTTTTTATGTTCATTTGTATTGAGTACATTAATCAAATTGTTTGACTTTTTTATTTTATATGAACGGTTCCTACACGCTTGGCTATTTTACTGACAAATTAATGACAATTACCTTTACCAGCGATGCATTTGAAAAAAAAGGCGATGAGTGTGCTCTTTTTCCTTTTTCTTCGTAGAGGGACTTTATTCATCACGATTATATAAAAATAAAATTAAGCACGACATTGTATTTATACAAGTGAAACTTCACATCCTTACTTTTCATGTGCTTTAAACTTTGGCATTTGGAACAACAATACCTACAAGTAGAAATTGTTCACTTTGGTAGTTTCCTTTTCATTTCAACATATATTTCATTGGAAAAAAGCAAATTTCAAAAAACTTCCCATCCATCAATAAATTCAACAACATGTTTGTTTTTGTATGTCATTTTTTCTGTACAATGATTCTCTATTTGTAAATGTCGACATAATTAGCTTCTCTAACTAAAGTTGTACATAATAAAGTTACACATGTATAAGCACGCATACTAATGCGTAGACACACATACAAATAGGTACAAATACATACACACATAAATAATAACATATAAAAGTACATAAAATAACATATAACACATACATAATTCATAAACATATAAACATATATACAAATACACAAAAAACACATACAATTACATAAACAACTATCTACACATACATACAAACAGTTACAAAGAGGAAAAAAAGAGAACACAGAGAAAAGAACCACTTTTATGGTGGTGGCAGCGATGAAGGACGCGACAGTCAGGTGGTTGTAGTGATGGTTTAGGGATTTGGGCATCTAATATTTGAGAGAGAGCGGTAAAGGGAAAACTATAAAAAATAAAAATGAGATTTTTTTTGTTTAACTCAGACCTAGGTTTTCCGATAGAATATTTGTCATTTAATCCCTTGAACAGGCACCAGAGATTTCCAACAAAATAGTGACATTTTTTTTCATAAAATGCATTTTTGGGTCTTAAAGGACCTCAAATGTGTTATCATTTATTTCAGGTTAAACCATTAAACAAAGTCATGTTATAATACATGTGATTTTGACATGCATTATAGTGTTGTCATAAAATGATATTAGCTTAAAACAAGTCTTTTTTGTCTCATGGACAAGTTATATGGTTAATCATTAATGGTCTACTTTTGGCCTAAATGAAACTTGTCATGTGTTATTTTGTTGTTTTAGATTATATAAAGTTACGTTAGGTTAGAACAAATCATTATGATCTTTTAAATGTGTATATGATTAATAGTTATTATTAGGCCTAATGTGGCTTGCCATATGATATTATGTTGTTTTATGTTTATACAAAGCTACATTTGGGTAAAAGAAGTTATTTAGTTGTTAAAGACATTTAAATATGATTATTGGTTCACTTGTAGGTCTTGACACGTGTTGGTGAGTTTGTTTTGATTATACAAAACCACGTTAGGTTATATGAAGAACAGTAGAGTGTGAATCTTTTTAAAAAAACATGCACATTAGAATAATAATTATTTATCATATGATTATCGACGTCACTTGGTTTCGCTAGAAATTTGATGATTTTCAAAAGATGGTTTGTCGAAAATTACTGACGAAATACATTTGTCGATAATATTTCGTTAGTAACACGCATTGTATAGTAGAATTGGAGTTTATCGAAAGTGTAATTTATTTATCATGTTATTAATAAAAATCACAAAAACTTTTAAAACATAAATGCCAAGGGTGTTTAAAATATTTTATTTTTATTGCAAAACATCTTCAGCTCCCTCCAATGCTATATTCTTGGACTTGCATATCATTACATGCAACCACATATTTCAAGAGACGCCTGAACTTAAACTAGTTTATAAGAGGACGGAGGACGAAAGTAATTCTTTTAGGGGGGGAAGACAAACATAAAAACTATAAAAGTTAACTCTTGTCACTAGTAAAGCTCCGTCCATAATCTCAAGTGAAAACGTTAGAGCGTGGTTGCACAGCAAAACATGCACGCCTCCCAGGGCGCTACATGTGTGAATCTTGTGGAACTCGGGATTATAAAACCTCTATTTTTAGCAATAAAATAAATATGTTTATGGAAAGAATAAATATGACTTAAAAGATAATCTTGTTTATAAAAAATAAATAAATACTATGATAATTGACAAGACTAGTTATGTAAGAAAGATATGATGCTCTTGTTTTTGTTTTCTTCAAATAATCCCTTTGAATAACCTTTAACAACCAATCTATCTTCACATTAAAGCATAAAATGTTTTCATAATGAAAACACTCTTTATTTATAGTGCTGACTGTTGACACAAAAAGATGAGAAATCTAGAAATAATAATATCGGGTCAAATACACCCACCCATAGGGGCATATTAGTTTACAGAGTCACCCATGTGTGAAATTCGGGTTAACCAATGAGTTGATTAGATAACCATGGTTTAAGCAAAGAGAATGCACCACCACATAACATGTTTATCTACAGTCATCATCTTCCCCAAATTATTATTATCATCAATCTCCCTAACCACCCAACACCAATGGATCACTGATTCATTCATCATCAGCATCAGCATCATCATCATCATCGTCATCGTCATCGTCATCTTCACCATTTCAATCTTCACTGTTAATGGACACACCATCACCACCACCCACCACCACCACCGCCACCGATGATCAGATCCACCACCACCCCACCACCATCACCCTTATCCCCAAGCAACTCCCACCGCCGTTCACCAACGGCGTACTCAAGCGGCATAAGCTCCGGCACCACCACCACCACCCGCCGCCGGTGGTGGTGGCCTACAAAGAGTGTTTGAAAAACCACGCCGCCAGCATCGGCGGACACGCGGTGGACGGGTGCGGTGAGTTTATGCCGTCGCCGGCGGCAACTCCGGCCGACCCCACGTCGATCAAATGCGCCGCCTGCGGCTGCCACCGTAACTTCCACCGCCGTGACCCCGACGCATCGTTTCCGATCAACCCATCGCCACCGGTGCAGCACGTTATAGACTACCAACCCCACCACCGCCACCACCACCGCCACCACAACCACCACCACCACCACCGCAGCCAATCTCTGTCGCCGGAGTATTGGAAACCAGTGTAAGTCCGCCGGATTCCCCATCTCCACCGCCAATCTCCTCCTCCTACATGCTATTAGCCCTCAGCTCCGGCTTATCAGCCCCACCGCCGGAGATCACCCGCAACCCCCAAATCTCCACCGGAATCGGAGCAATTGGAGCAAATTCCACCGGAAAAAAGCGATTCCGGACGAAATTCACTCAAGATCAGAAGCAAAAGATGCACGAATTGGCGGAACGTGTGGGGTGGAAGATGCAGAAGAAAGATGAAGATCTGATCATCAATTTCTGCAACGAAATTGGGGTCGATAAAGGGGTTTTCAAGGTGTGGA
This sequence comes from Flaveria trinervia, assembly GCA_025506515.1. Lineage (NCBI taxonomy): Eukaryota > Viridiplantae > Streptophyta > Magnoliopsida > Asterales > Asteraceae > Flaveria > Flaveria trinervia. Next base: position 11,834,041 of record CM046456.1, on the reverse strand, counting down.
TGCATAATAACAAGATGACGTTCGCCGGAAAAAAAGACTCCGGCCACCAGCTCGTTGATAGTGGATCCTCCGGCGGCGGCGGTGGCGGCGGTGGTGGTGGTGGTGATTTCTTGATGAGTAGAAACTACCACCACCTACAGCAGCAGCAGAATAATGATAGTGGTAGCAGCGGTGGTGGCGGTGGTGGCGGTGGTGGTGGTGATGGTGGTGGTGATGTTATCGGAACTAATGGTTCATCGTCATCTTCTTAATTAATCATGATTATGGGTAATAACTAATAAGCGCTTGTTTAAGTAGATATATCAAGAGAGAAGAACAAGGTATGAGGCTGTTGTTTTTTTTTATTAATTTTGGTCACTTATGTTAGAATCTTTTTTTGTTGATTAATTAATTAGTTGATCCTTGTTTACTCCAAATAAGGAAAGTTCTAGTTATAGTAGGGTTATGTTTAAGTGATCACTTTTTAAGTTAATATTGTTTAATCAATCCATATTAGATTCGGATAATCTTTTTTATTTTTGTTTTTAGATTGGTTAAATTATGCATAGTCTAATGTATTTCTTACATGCTTGTTAATCATGAGACTTTAATCTTTAACGATTTTGAGAAGTTCACTAACATTTTGAATACCCTTTGTCCTTACATTCTTGCATGTTTATTAATTTGATGATCATGAGAAACAGGTTACAATCCTAAACGTTTGACAGTTTTATGAGCTTGAGTTTTAGCTTACACTCAACTCATTTTGAGTTGAAGTTTAAGTAAAATGGCAGTTTGACCTCAACTCCTTTCTAGGCGATTTCATTCAAATTGTTTTGAATTTAATTTCGACCAGCTTGACTAGCTTCAATGTAACTTGTTTCAGTTCAATTTTAACTTGATTATTTCAAACAACTTAAATTCAACTCATTTCGAGTAGCTTTAGCTCAACTCATTTCGAGTTTGATACGGATCTCAGTTTGTTTTCGGTTGAATTCTAAGATTTTTTAATTGTATTCTATTTGTTTACATGTTTAATTATTTCATATACATATGTAGTTTAGGTTTACAGTTGTTTATTTAAAGGGGTTCTGAATTTTTACTTTTTTTCTTTAAACTGTATACAACTTGATGAGTTTCCAATGAATTTGATCTCAGAGTTAGTGACGGAGCTTGAACTATTTTGTATGGTGGGCAGGGTGAAATTATATTTTTCGGAGGGCGAACTCGATATTATTATAAAAGTTTACATTACCGGACCAAAATTTTACACTATCGGATTAAAATTTAACATTACGGACGAAAAAATAAGGGGGCGGCGCCCCTGGCTCCGCCGGTGCTCGAAGTAGCTTTTAAACTAATATTCAACATATATCTGAACGAGCACATGGACTGTTCACATTTTTAGAATAGATGTCTTAATCACACTTTATTCTTTTATACAATTCCCAAATTTATCAACTTTGGATACTTTCCGAAACATCTATCATTTGGTCTTACATGCTACGAAATTTTCGAGCTATCTAGTTCTTTTTATATTCACTACAAACATCAATTTGTGTTTAACCTTTTTAACATTAAACTTTTTAACGGACCCTGCTTCGAAAGATAAATCTTATCTTAATTAGACCCATTTATTCGTATCCCAGTCGGGAACACATCTCCAACCCCCTCATGAGAAAACTCATTGTTGAAAAAACTTTCTGCTTTAACTCTGAGCATTTTGCTAAAAGTAAGACTTTAACCTATAACTTTCCTTTATTTACATGTCATGTAAATTTTATCTTAACCAGTTAGACTAAGGATCATTAGTGTTTTTAGCATTACTAAACATTAAAATTAGGTTCTACATTTGCGTAAAGGTAGTAATATAAATCTTCTTATTATAATAAAAGATATCTTGAAATAACACATGGTAACACTAGAATCATATTCACTAAAATTTTCGCTCATTTTTTCTATTAAATACTTACTTATTTACTAATAATATTATTTAACAATTTTTTAGATTAATAAATTAAGAAAGATAACTATTTACTAATGTTATTTCTAAATAAATAAATAAATATCTTATATAATAATAATTTTTTCTAAAGCATAATTTAAAAAACACTAATATTTTAAAGTTGGTATCTTTACAAAGTCAATGTTTTTAAAACCACAAATAACTAAAACTAGGAGTTATAATAAGAAAATATTTAAAAATGATATTTTATAAGGTTTGTTTTAGAACAAATATTTATTTTATGAAAAAAAAATAAAAACAAAATTTGAAAAAGTTGATATCGTTGTTTTATTACTTATTTTCATTTCGCATACGTAATTTCAGTCATATCATATATTAAAATATCATTTTATAGTTAATAATTTTATTATATTAATTTTTTATTTATTTAACCCGTATAACACACATGTTTACTAAAGCTAATTTATCAATATTAGACAAACTTAACATTATATTTCTAGGAGTAAATTACGCTTTTCGTCCCTGTGATTTGGTGGTTATAACCATTTTCATCCGATAGTTTAAAAATGCTCGATTTAACCATTATGGTTTGAGATTTGTCATAATTAAGTTCAAACCGTTAACTCCATCCAATTACTGTGTTAACTTTTTAAAAATGACAAAATACCCTTGGATTATAAGTGTTATCATATTACATAAACAAAATATGGGTCTCACCTCACACCACTAACCAAACATTAACTCCACATTGAACCTAACCCTAAACCTCACAACCACCACCCGCCGGTAACCACCACCTATGACTACATCGCCATCGTCACTCGTCGGCTACCACACAGCCACCACCTACAACTCGTCGACAACCACCACTCTCTCAGATTTGAACCTAACCCTAAACCTCACCTTCTACCTCTTTGACCAGACCACATCACGACCTCCCCCCGGCCGACCACCACTACCAACCCTCGGTTAGAGCTATTGCCTACCGGCGACATATTCACAATCATCTTTGTACTGTTAACCCACGCCCTCCTAAACCATAAGCTCACCACCACCCTTCTTCCCTTCTAAACCATTCACCATCATGGTGTTGGTGGTGCAGTGGTTACAGATCTGTCAGGTCGGTGGTGCGGTGGATGTAGTGATAGTGCAGCGAGGGTGGGGTGGTGTATGGTGGTGATGGCGGTGTGTCGTGGGTGTAGTGATAGTGGTGTGTAGCGAGGGTGGCAGCGGTGGTGTATAGAAGTGACGGTGGTCTTGGTTTGGACCGGGGACTTCAACTTCAATGGCGATTGCTCTAACGGCGAGGCCGTGTGCGGCGGTGAAGCTCCGATAGTTGGCGTGGGAGAACGTGGTGATAGAGGCGGAGGCGATGGTGGTGGTGGTGGAGATACAATTCAATCGTCTCCGATTATTGGTGGTTTCTTTCAATTTGAGAATTGATTCTTTACTGAAGCTGAAGATTCTCTCTGCTAATGGTGCGAATTCGTCGAAGGTGACTTTGGGTCCTCCGGCGGGGAGATTGAGGACCGCCGGCGAGATCAAGACGGAGTCACGACAGAAAGACGACGGTTTGAAGACAAATTTGGCGCCTCTACAGACCTCTGCAAACACATTAAGAGCAATACATTATGTTATATTATATACTTCGCAAATCGAAATATAAACATATAACTAATTAATTAATTAAGAAAGAAAACACTTGTACAAATCCACTAAGCATATGTACAACCTATTATGCATCAAATAGTTGTTAATTAGTATTATATAAATTTAAAAACCAAATGAGTGTAGTTTATAATTAGTTTATATACTATTTATATATTTTGTTACAAATTTATAACTTTAAGGTTGTGAGTATGTAAAAATATAATAAATGATTTTATAACAGTTCAGGATTAAGAATGATAGGTTTAAATTTATTTGTTTGATCGTATTTAAGGGGTATGTCGCGTTTGATTCATGTCAATATCTACTTTTGTTCATGTCAATTTAAATCGTGCATCACGATCGAGTAACCCCAAAATTATAAGGCTACTTATCATAATCATTTTCCTCTATTTTTTCCCTTTTTTTAAAAGAATTTACTAATTACCATTACATGTACTTATGATCCATTAAATAAAATAAAAGTCATGGGTTCAAGTCTCACTTTGAGCAAAATACTCAAAGTTGAAACATGAGGTTTTTTCAGCAATGAGTTTCTTCCGAGGAGGTTGGGGGTGCGGTTCCGGTTGGGAAACAGATAGGTGGACCCCATTAAAATAACAGATAGGTCGTACATTTGTCGTTAAAAAAATTACTATTACAAGTCTTTTTCTTGGAATTTGGGATTCAGCTACGGATCCAATTTCTCATCGAAGTCAGGTGAGAACTGGCTAGGTCAAATTAAAGTGGATCAAGAATCCACACACAAATTTGTGAGTATTAAAGGTCTTAAATTCATAAGTCATGAACAAAAGATACAAATTAATTAACATAGACTAAACTATAACTTTTAAGATCATCAACATGCTATAAAATATTCACATGTGAGTGGCAATATTAAACTTTTATGATCAATAGTAAACTGCATCAATAACTATATAAAATTAAATCATCCAAATTCACATCATCCTTTTTAAGTTGAAACATAGAACTTTAAAATTTTATGTAACAACATTATATGCGGCTACAATGTCAAACAAATATCGTACTATGTTTTTAAAACACAAATGCAATAGTAAAAAAATGTTCATAAAACTTTAACTACATATAATTCATATAGAATTAAGTTTATGTAGATTTTCAAAACTTGAATACGAAAACTTGGACGTAGGTCGGACCATGATCTTTAAGACTGAAAAAAAGGCTAATAACTTTACAATCAAATGCTCCTATTAACGATTTAACACAACTATATTAGCGATGTTGATTGCTCAAACAATCAGAATCTCATATTAGCAGGAACAAGCGATTGTTGATCCTTGCTATCGATTTTGAAGATCTCTAATCCTCTGGACTTCGATTGGCGATTGCAGATCAAACACCACTCAAAATCTTGCCTTTTTTGCCCTTCATTGTTCAGGGAATGAAGGTTAGTTAACAAAATGCTTAATTTTATTTATTTGCCTTTTCTTTCCTTCTTTGTACATGGAATCGTTAACAAAATCCTTAATTTTATTTCTTTGTTGTTTCTCCTTTAATTTACTGAGTTAATGCGGTACACATTAGACTATTTTGTTCAACGAAGGAATCAAGCTATACTGTCATAGTACTTGTACTGATTTTTTTTTGTTTTCCACAAACTGTGATTAACTGATTTGATATTTTGGAAGCATTTTGAATTAGACTATTTTTGAGAATTTTGATTTTGTTGTTTCGTGATAACTAGTATGAAACCACCCATGTGAATTAAATATACATAAAAACGTTAAATTACAAGTAAAACACAAAACATAAAAAACAATAATTAAGAAAATGTAGGACCCATATGTTACGACGGGGCCTTTAAACCGGAAAAAAATACGTAACAATGTTGAAACACACACATGTTTGGCATGTTAACTCTTGATATTTAGATTGGAATGTAAAACGAAAAATTATAAAAGATGAAAAGTATAAATGAAAAATGTTAAAAATGAAAATTTATAATAGTTAAGTTGTAAAAAATATAAAAATATTAAGTTTAAAATAAAATAATTAAAAATATTAAATGATTGTACTACATACATAGATATGCGTACACAAAAGTTGATACCTTTTGATTAGGGGCGGAACTAGGGTGTCGGGTATGGGGTCAAGTGACCCCATTGATTTTTGAAAACGTAATGTAACATATGATATCGAATTTTTTAAGTTTTACACGAAGTGAGCCATTAATATATTGTTCTTTTTTATTTAAGTATAACTACATAAAATACCCTTATTCTAATAACACAAAATAAAACACTAGCCGCCATTCTTTTTTCCCCATCGACCAATCGAATTTCAACCTGCAGGCTCCAGATTACCGACTGTCCCGTGACCCGACCCGACAACCCAAAAAATAATGATCTCATTGAGAAAAATTCTTGGTTCTGCCTAAAAAATATTGAACCGCACCTACTAATTTGACGCACTATTATATATTTCAAAAGACCAGATTAATTACTTTGAAAATCTCAGTACCTTTAAAGTCGATATTGTTGGAGCAAGAAAATGGGTTGGGGCTTATATAATGATATAAAAATTGAAAAGAGAATGGGGTAACTGTTGATATACATAAATGGTGAAAATTTATATGTATGAGCCAAATTTGAGTGGGTGTCTGGCCCCCCACTCGTAAATACACAAGATCATCCCTGACTTGGGTACACATGAACTACTTTAACCACCCAAGCATTAGTCATTGATATATTGCTGTAGTCCTTGTGTGGCAAAAAGGATGTCAAAGCTCCAACACCACCATTTCTGGTTTGTGGCAACTTTGGACATTTACATATACAGTCACTATTATCATCAAGTTAACCATAGCTTATATATATACAGTCACCATTATCATCAAGTTAACCATAGCTTATATATAGTTGGGTGACTTCTTACGTTTTCTCCCACCAAATACGCTTTTGTACATGAACCATCATTTCATACTTCAAAGCTCTGTAACAAGCATACTAATGGTAAAGTGATATGCTATTCAATCAATGTTTATTTACATGTTTATCATCCAACTTTGATGCTTTTATAAAGGGTTGTAATATACATAAACCGTACTTTATAAATCGACATCTCTTTATACGTTTCGTATGGAACTATACGCGGCGTATAGGGTTGACGACACTGAATATGAGGAAAATTTAAATGGATTGTCAGATGGCTATACGACACATATAGGACTACACAACAGATATAATAAATTTCGAAAGATTAAGATGAAAAATTGAGTGTGTTGTAAGAGGGGTTATACGCCCCGCATGATGCTATACGACCCACCTATACTACGCGTATGATGCTATACGACTCGTATAAGAATTTGGGGATTTATTTTAAAATTTTTGAGTTTTTAAATATGCCAACCTTTATATCCCAATATTAGTTTCACAAAGTTATATAATACATTCCATGATATTCATTTCTGATCATTAATTTCATTTCACCATTTTACTTTTGATCCCCTTTGAAGTTTATAGACTTTAATTCCTTTGAGGTTTATAGACTTTAATTGAAAGTCACTAGATTTAGATTCAAAATGAATTATTTATTCATCAAGGAAACATCATGACTATTTACCATCATGTATCATTCATAATTACACCAAATTCACCGATCGCGTGTCTTATATAGTATGAATGCACTCATACTTCAAATCAAGACATGATACACTAATTCAACTAAACAACATATAAGTGTAATCAAATCTATAACTTATAATAAATTTTTTGTTAAAACACGTATCATCATTCTAGCATATCAAATAACACATGTCATCATTTTAGCATATCAACAAAACCATTTTCCCGCATCTCTCTCATAATAAATACGAAAATTATAAAAACAATTAATTTGACTTTTCTTTTTAACTAAAATATGTTAAAACATATATATTTATATTTGTGTCTCTTGTCTCTCTCATATTAAATAATAATTATTGTAAATAAGTAAACTAAAATATTAAACATCTAAAATAAAAATGTACTTATTTTAACAATTTATTAATACATGTCAAATATAGGGTAATAATTTTTAATTCATTATGTGTTATAACTTTTAAATATTCATTATATTTTTATTTCATCAATCGATAATAACATTTAAAAAATAAAATATTTATAAAACTAATAATTTTAATATATTTTATTTTTTCATCAATGTAATACATAAAATCTAACCTATTAATGGTATATAATCATGTAAATTTCACCAAGTCATATCTTAAATGACTATTAATACACCAACTTAAGATTTGAGGAGTCGTATGAAATCACCATGACGTTGAGAGGTCCCCACATGTGTATCTTTTCTCGATTGTCTTTGACTTTTAAAACGTCCAAATAACATCATTTAAAACAACCCCTACTAATTAAACTAGTCAACGTACTTTGGTCTTTTAAGTCTTCATTTTAGGCAATTAAACTCCTATTAGTCTAGATTGATGGTCATATATGATCTAAATGCATAATTTTCTATTACGATAAGAATACGAATCGAAGATATAAGATGTTATGTGTTCATACTAAGCAAAAAGTCAAATAAAAACCATAAAAAACGAGATTAAAAGAAAACCTTATATAAAGTGCACAAAAGCCCCATAGTCAATTGATGGATCGACCGTTAATCGTAAGTAACTAATATGCTTAAAATTGCACAAAGTAATGAAAAGTAATCCATGGTTGCACTATGGTCGGACCATGCATAACCGCGATTTGTCTCATAGTCATGATGTGCATGGAACATCCATTTGTTGGAGAAGCTACAAAAACTACGCGAATTAAGAGAAACAAAACAGAAGACACAATGTATATGTCACAGTTCGACATATAGATCGACCATCAACCATTACATACTTTTCTCAACAATAATTGACAATAATACCTGTAATTCAAATATTAAATAAACCGAGATTAAGAAAGATAAAATATCATGACAACGCTGAAGAAGATCCATAACCATTGAAAGATATATAAGAAAGATCACTTCAGGAAGTTTTACAAAGACAAACAAAGTTGTAAAAAATAAGAGATTTCTAGAATAAAGCCTTAAATGTTTCAAATGAAGTTTTGTGTACAAAATATATTTAAGACTTGAATAATTTTATAAAACAAGAATGTTTAGAAAATGAAAACAATTTTTTTGATTTTTTCTATACCAAAAAGAAAAGCTAAACTTTTCATATAATTGCTAGAGTCCTTTTAAGTCAAAATGTCCAAAGCTGGGAGATGAATCATGTGCCTTAATCGGACGCAATCGGCTCTTGCACACCGTATCATGACTTCACTTCCTTCATATATACCATATGGTTCGAGGAATACGTCTCCCGACTAGATAAAAAGTGGACACTCGTAGTTAATCGGGCCAAAAGCGCTAAATAAACCCAATACCATTTCTTGTTTTGGCAACTCACTCATCAATCTTACAATAGTAACTTTCATTTCCACTTTGCAATTTCTGTGGTTGGGTCAAAAATAGTAACCAATATTGGTTAAGATATGAATAATTAGTTAAAAGATGCTAGTGGTTTATAGTCTAATGACATCTGACATCAATGATTACCTCTTTAAATCCAATTAAATGTAATGTTAGGTAGGATCAGTAAAATAATGTTGTTAAAATTAGTTTTAAAAAAGACAAAATTGATGAAAATCATCTTCATTTGGTAAAATATAATAAAAAGGCATATATAGGACTATTGGTCAATATCAAATGATTAGAGAGTAATGAATTAGCAGTCAAGGATGGTCATCAAATATTCAAATGTCATCAAATATTCAAATGTGAAATTGCTCATAGGCCAAGATCATTGAAACTAATCTGCAGGGTACTAAGGTAAATCTAGTTAAAATCAAGCATGATTTATGCAAGTTGATTTAAAATCAAGTTGTTCAGGCAAAAAAAGTCGTCTCGTTGTTTTCTCTCACATGGCAGATCAACATCATTTCACTATTCTTCTTATTTTTTTCTGTTTTTATCTAGATTTATATAAGGTTTAGTTAGATCTGAATAGGCATTATCAAATAACAATGTATCCGTAATAATATCCAAACTCAAAGAACATAATTAACATCAATCTTAAATAAATTCTAATAGTTTAACTATATATTCTTAATATCCAGACACTATTATAGACCTTAAAGTTATAACTCATAAATAGTTAAAAGATATGAAAAGAGACAAAGATTGAGATCCAAATAGATCTATTTAAGATCCAAAAAAACCTACATAAAGAGAAAAAAAAATCTAAGGTCACCTCATAAAGAACTAATGAAATACATATAAAAGCACTATCACTTAGACTCTTAGTGGCAGTAAATGATGGTGGGATGGCAGTTGTAAGCTCCAAGGTGGTGATCATAACAAAGTATGAATTAACAAGAAACACCAGGAAGTGCTACAAATCCGGCAAACCAATCGGCACACCTTAATTTTATCAATAAGGGATCTGGTTTCGTCAATTAATGATTATCTCTAACGTTTATGAATTTTTTTTCTTTACTTTCTTAGGCCAAAACATGTAAATCTTCTATTGTATTAAGTGATAGCACTTATTTATGGTTTTTATTCTAGTGTTAATTTGTAATTGTGAAATTTGGCAAAGCTAATAAGTTCAGATTTATTGTTACTAGGACTATGATGTAAATTACAGTACTAAACAAACAAGTACTAGACATTATTTGAGAAATGTCATTCATAATTTTTATGCTTTCACTTTATATCATTGTATTACAAAAGAGGTAATCCAAAGCACATTCAACCACTAAGGACCATTAAATGCTTGTTAAATATAATGATATTCATAGATCCCAATCATCTAAGGTAGCATACGACTATGTGGAGTAAAAAACTCGTGTGATTTTGGTATTTCCAATACCATATGATTACTGGGCATATGAGTTCGACAGCTATTTCATCCATGTCCTACTGAGGCTACGTGGTAATGTTTTTATAAGTTTCAAAAACCACGAGGATCATGAGTTTACCTTAATGTTGTTCAACTTGTGTTGCTACATTGAACATATGTGTGTAACATGGTTAGCCATGTTAGTTCATGCCAAAGATCACACACTAAACATACACATTAACATAGAACGTTACTGCTTGAAACTTGCTTTCTTTACATTCTTATTTCATCCTCAAACTTACATATAAAGTTAAGAGTAAATTACATGGATGGTCCACGAGGTTTACTTAGATTTCACAACATAAACTACCTCCTAATATCAAGTAGCACTACTCTACTACTCTTAATCTACACCATTACCTCACTAATTTGATTTAATAAAAACTAACTTAATTACTACATGACTCAACCAAAACATACGACTAAATTAACTTTCTAATGCATAGTCCGGCTAAACACGGTCAGCTTCACGACTGTATTTGTTGTCTAGTCAAGATTATTCTACAGGCTAGATTCTTTCCTTACGATTTAAGGAGAAAGCACTAGGCGCTCTATATGACGTGGCGTTAGACCCATAGTTGACACAATCATAACAAATCTGAGATTTAGATGGAATGATCGGGGGTTATCAATGTCGTATGTTTATATTGATCATCGCAAATGAGTGCGGTGAGATCGAGTCACGATGATCACGCAAGGATAGAGGTTTTCACGACGGCCTCATGTCTTAAAGAAATTTCACAACCCCTCTCTCTCATATTGCTTTTCGTCCAGACACGTGTCTCATCATACCTCTTCTTCTTTTGCATCTTGTTCGTATGTGTCTCTTGCATATTAGTCATTGATTTTTTACATATCAGTGTTAGAGATGGTATATATTATATGGGTTTGTTTCTTCCGGTTTTTGTGTTTGTTTTGTGTAACAATACAAAACCTGAGTAGTAACTAATCAAGTTATTGTTTATGCCAAGTGAGAAATTAAATAATTGTCATAGTCGGACCTTTGTTTTTAGACTTGAAGTGAAGATGGAACATGAGTTTCGACTAACTAATTACCGAAAGGAAATGATGGAGTTTGACAATTTAGTAAGAAAATTGGACGCATAAAGGTTTTATATATAAAAGCTTGAATGTAAAGGTTTTAGATTATATAACTTAAATTAAATTTAGAGTATCATATATTATTAAAAGATGAGGAATAGTGACGTACAAATTGATAAACCATAGACAATCAACTAGTAAGCTTTAACTTTTCTTTTTCCTTTTGTAATAAATTTTATTATTTTGATACAATTAGTATTAAGTTTTTTTCTTATAACTTTTTAAAATATAATGTTACAGAAAATTCCGAGTATATAGTTGCGATGTTTTATTTTTTATTTGCATTCCCATAAACTTGCGATGTTTCATTTTTATTTGCATTCCCATAAACATTATTAAAAACCGAGTCAAATCAAATATAATATATTTTATATTTTAACTTGTTTTAAAACTAATTTTTACAACAACGTAATGTTTTTTAAATTCAAAATTTACTATTGTAACGTATTTATTTTTATCTGTATAATTTTTATTGAAAACCATGGTAGGTGATAATAATATATTGATTATATTATTTTACAATCGCTTTCAATGCCTTAAACACTAATTTCTGCGATAACTTTATGTTTACTTGAATATGAATATAGCTTTATGACATAATTATGTTCATCTACATTTCAATATAAGATCTATTATAAAACAACGTCCTAACGCGGGACCTTAGAGCCTAATTATAACTTTATGTATATAACAAGTACAATATTAAGTTAAAGTGTGTATGTAGCAAGCCACAAATTTGATTTTTGTAATTGCTATATAACCATTTCAACAAGTTTATGTTTTCTTAACAGTTGCTTATTGGCTAACTCGCTTGTGGGTTCATTCGTTGGCTCATTTAAGTTAAAGCATAAATTATGATGTTTATACATTATAACATAAATTTCTAATATATAATTTATATAGACCATAAACATATGTTATTCTAACTTTCGACATATGTATAATAGATAGTGTAACGAGCATTGGTTAGTAGAAAATAATTTGTAAATTTTAATAAATCTAATTTTTTAATATTTATAATATACTAATTTTCAACTTTTATATGCATAAGATGTGTACCTTATGGTTAGAGTCTTTTATAGAACAAAAAAATTAATTTTTAACTCAAAATTTTTCATTTTCTGTATTTTGATCTTATAATTTTTTACTTTACAACTTTAACCCAAAACTTTTATCTTTTGTAATTTTTTGTTTTGCGTTTCGTTCTAAATTTTACAAGTTCACAAGGAGCAACACGCATATGTGGTTCAATATTTTTACGTTTTGTTATACGTTACATTCTAAATTTTGTGACTTAATATGACACAACGTGTGTGTGTGGTTCAAAGTTTTACGTTTTTTTATCCGTTTGACAAGTATATCGCAATACGCGGGTCATATATCGGCTTAGTTAAAAAAATTAAGTTTTATGTTTCGGTCTAATTTCTTTGCGTTAACACACCTCAACTTAGAGTGTTTGTTTTTTGAAAAAACCTCTTCCCCACCTCTTCATCTGCGCGCTCGCAGACACGGGAAGAGGTTTTTACTTCGCAGACTATTTGTTTCTTAGAAACGTCTTCCTCACCTCTGCACGGAAAAGAGATGGAACAATGTCTTCACAACCTCTTCTAACCTCTTCACTTCTAAATTATTTTGAGCCCTAACATTTGATCCTTCACCCATCTTCATTCCCCACCCATCTTCTACCAACCTCCCCCACTTCACAGCCATCTTCAGCCGCCCCCCGTCGCCGCCGCGCCAGCTTGTCACCGTCGCCACCGCCAGCCCTCCTCGTCGGCCTCCAGCCCTCCTCTTCGGCCGCCAGCCCTCCCCTTCGCCCCCCCCTTCGCCCGCCTCCCTCCCCTTCGCCCCCTCCCCTTCGGCCGCCTCCCTCCCCTTCGCCCCCACCCCTTCGGCCACCTCCCCTTCGCCCCCTCCCCTTCGGCCCCCTCCCCTTCGGCCCCCCTCCCCTTCGCCCCCTCCCCTTCGGCCCCCTCCCCTTCGCCTCTTCTACAGACAAATGAGTTATTTTATTTTAAACAAAACAAACAGTCTTTTTCTTGCAGACTGCAGACATTGGTCCACCTCTTCTGCTGCAGATGTCTGCAGATGTGGTCTGCAGACTACAGACGTTTTTCTGCAGAAAAAACAAACAGCACTTAGTGTTGGGGTCACTGATAGTAGTAGATTTTTTTGATTGTACATAATTTTACGCTCCCGTCATCATGTGAGGCTTAATTCTAATTTATAATATTTACAGATATGAAAAGCCTTTCACATGCATGAAATAAATACGCAAATTTGCAGGTTTTGAAAGACATTTAATTCTATTCTTTCTGCCCCATATTTCTGCCTTGTCTTTTCTATATAAATAAATGGATACACAAAATCAAATAAATACATTTGTATTTTTCTCGGGTTAATTAAATTGCTTCATGTGCTTTATCCATTTTCATTCACTAAAACTAATGTTTACTTTAAAATTTTATTGATAATATTAATATGGTTATTAATATTTAATCAATAAATTAATGTATTGAATAAAAATTTTATAGTTAATTACATTAGTAATAATAGTGCTAGAAGTTGTTTTACATTGAGAAAAGAAAGAATATAAAATGGTTTATATTTATAACATCTTATCAATATTATTTCCTAACGTGTTACACTAAGTGGATTCGCGAAGGGTGCGAAGCACCCTTAACTCGCACTCGCACTCGCACACGCGCGCGCGTGGGGCATGTGGGCGCAATGTGTAGCTCAGAAGAAACAGACATCAACACAACTTGAAACCTGTAGCAAACAAGTTCTCTATCTCTCTGGATTCTCTTCTACAAACAAGTTTGGCTGTTGTACCCTGGGAAACAAAATGAGTTCTTGGGAGGCTCGAATTTGTTTTAAGGTCCCCGTGTTGAACACGATCCTCAGCTTTTACATTTATGTTTCTTTTATTTTAGTAAATTTACCATTGTAAAAGAGATTGATAATTATTATTTATGTTCATTTGTATGGAGTATATTAATAAAATTGTTGAATTTTTATTTATATGAGCGGTTCCTACAAACTTAAAACAAACTTTAAAAACACGGTTCATATACTAATCTGTGTTTTTTAAAAGGTTAATTTTTCTTTAAATTATTTTTGTTTTCTTATTCACGAGTGATCTTCAAAGTTAAACTTAGAACATCTCTTGTTGAGTTTTACAGAATCTGAAAGTAGTTAATTTTTTTTCTCAAATTAGTTTGGGGTTATAACGTTTTCCCTTTCTTATTCACGAGTGATCTTCAAAGTTGGACTTAGAACATCTCTCGTTGAATTTTATAGAATTGTGAAAATAGTTTGAAATATTTTTCAATTTTGGTAGTTATTTCAATTTGTTGAAAATTATTCTAACTTAAACTGTTTTTGTAAAACAGCAAACAACATGTCTTCAAGTGCTATGAGTTCCTCTTTATCAACCCCTTTAGCTGCAACCACTGTGGGAGCGACTACTGTGGCAAACCACGCTGAGAAACCTGAAAAGTTCACGGGTGTCCATTTTAAAAGATAGCAAAAGAAGATGTTCTTCTACTTGACGACCTTGAACTTAGCATAGTTTTTAGAGAAAACTGCTCCCCTACCTAAAGAAGGGGATGATGCTCAATCCTTGAGTGTCATTGATGCTTGGAAGCATTCGGAATTTCTTTATCGCAACTACGTTTTGAATGATCTTTGTGATTCATTGTATAATGTGTATTACAACATAAAGACTGCCAAAGAACTATGAGAGTCTTTAGACAAGAAGTATAAAACCGAGAATGTCGGTAGCAAGAAATTCATTATGGATCGATTTTTGAAATTTAAAATGGTTGATGACAAGACTGTGATTAGCCAAATTCAAGAGTTATAAGTTATACTTCATGAAATTCATGCTGAGGGGATGCCTCTCAATGACACCTCCAAGTTGCAGCCATGATTGAAAAGTTGCCTCAAGTTGGATAGAGTTAAGAATATCTTAAGCTCAAACAAAAGGAGATGATTGTGGATGAACTTATTGTTTGTCTTCGAATGAAGAAGAAGCAAAAATGCTCAAAAAGGCACCGTGTGGAACCTATGGCAAAGGAAAATGTGGTGAACATGGGAAATCGTCAAGGGGATATAAAGGGAAAGGGAAAAAGCCAACTAGGAAACCAAAGGTGAACCTTGGACTAAAGAAAGGAATTGTGAAAAAGAAACCTCCACCTCCTCCTTTCCAAGGTATTTGCTACAATTGTAATGAGACGGGACACTATGCTAATCAATACAAGCAACCAAAGCGTGAGCGTGAGCATATGGTGGATGAAGAAAGTGAACCATAGTGGCAATGATCACCGAGCTATCGGCAATGGTGGAAGAAGTCAACCTCGTAGGAGGCAATCCACATGGATGGTTCATTAATATGGGAGCTACCCATCATGTGTGTGGTGGCAAGATCCTTTTTAGCACTTTTAAAGAGGTTAAGGGTGATGAAAAGCTTTATGGGTAATAAAGCTATGGCCGACATCAAAGGTGAAGAAAATATGATCTTGAAGATGACTTACGGGAAGGAACTTACCTTGAGCAACACCTTGTATGTCCCGAAGATTCGCAAGAATCTTGTTTCGGGATGGTTGCTTAATAAGTTTGGTTTTCGTTTAGTGTTTGAGTCGGACAAGTTTGTCTTTACTAAACATGGAATGTATGTAGGAAAGGGTTATGCCCTCAATGGTATGTTTAAGATTAATGTAAATGTTGTCAAAAGTGAAATGAATAAGACTACTACTTCTATTTATATGCTTGAGTTTTTAAATGTTTGGCATGGTGGACTAGAACATGTAAATTATAATTCTATTCGTCTTTTAATAAATTTAAAATGCATACCTACATTCCATATTGACACAAACTCTAAATGTGAAACATGCATTGAGACAAAACTTACAAGATCATCATTTAAACCGGTTGAAAGAATAACTGAAACCTTGGTTTAATTCACACTGATATATGTGATTTAAAAGCACACCCAACAAGAGGTGACAACAAATATTTCATCACTTTTATTAATGATTGTACTAGATATTACTATGTATACTTACTTAAAAGTAAGGATGAGGCAATCGATAAATTTATCTTGTATAAAAATGAAGTTGAGAATCAACTAAACAAAAAAATTAAAGTTGTGCGAAGTGATAGAGGTGGTGAATATGTTGCACCATTTTCCGATTTATGTGAAAAAGTGGTATAATACATGAATGTACGTCACCTTACTCACCACAATCAAATGGCATTGCAGAACGGAAAAAAACGTACTTTAAAAGAGATGATGAGTGCCATGTTGATAAGTTTTGGGAAGAGCCATGACATGGGGGGGAAGCTATCTCTCGGCCAATTATATTTTAATAAATAAAAGACCAAAGAAAAGGAATGTAACCCCTTATGAATTGTGGATGGGTAGAAAACCATGATATAATTATCTCAAAGTATGGGGGTGCCTAGCTAAGGTGATTGTACCACCGCCTAAAGCTCAAAAACTAGGACCCAAAACTGTTGATTGCATATTCATTGGATTTGTTCAAAACAGTAATGCACATCGATTTCTTGTACATGAATCCAAGAATCCCGATGTACAAAAGAACACTATTATGAAGATAAGGTCGGGGAATGCTTCATATTTTGAAAATGTGTTTCCAATGCGAGGGCAAACACATGCATCTTCATCATCGCGGATTAATGATGGGGTGCAAGTTCATCAATAGAATTTAACGACATAGTTCATGATAGTCAACATGAACGACCGAGGTGAAGAGGGAGAAATTAGGAAGTAAAAGGGAAATGGTTGAGAAATCCTTCGGTCCAGATTTCATAAGTTTATGGTTGAAGGTGAGCCTAATACCTACCGTGAAGCGGTATCTTCTTTGGAGAACCTCAATAGAAAGAGGCAATTAAGAATGAAATTGATTCAATTCTTCACAACCATACTTGGGAGCTAGTGTGACAAATGTGTATATGTGAAAGATACATTGGGAGGTATGTAATTTTGTGTTTTTATGTAGATGATATGCTTATCATTGGGAGTAATGATAAAACAATAAAATCTCTAAGGACATTTGAAAGAAAGATTTGACATGAAAGATATGGGTTTAGCGGATGTAATTTTAGGAGTGAAATTATTCAAACCCAAGATGGCTTGTGTTAAATCAAGCTCATTATATGGACAAGATTCTTGAAAAATTCAACTCGGGAGACATGCATGTAGCACGTTCTCCTGTTGATACCACCCAACATCTAAAGAAAAATAGAGGCGAAGGTGTTGCTCAGTTAGAGTATTCAAGGATCATTGGTAGTTTAATGTATCTAATGACATGTACTAGACCCGACTTAACATACGCGGTGAGTAGGCTAAGCAGATATACTCGTAATCCAGTTCAGAACATTAGAAGAGTATAACGAGGGTGCTTAGATACATAAGATACACAAGAGACTATGGATTGCATTATACCGTCATCGAATTATGATTGAAGGGTATATTGATGCAAACTAGATATCAGATATAAAAGATTCCAAATCAACAAGTGGGTAGGTGTTCTTACTTGGTGGAGCAGCAATATCTTGGAGATCATCCAAGCAAACCGTTATAGCTAGATCCACAATGTAATCGGAATTATCGCTTTGGATAAAGCCGGAGAAGAGGTTGAATGCCTACGTCAATCAAGGGTTGATCAAATTAGGAAAAATGTTGTGTGATTGTATATGCTAGTCTACATAAAACAAGGTCTGTTCAAAGACATCGTGTCTACATACCACTAGAAGACTAAGTATACATCACAAAGGAAGGTTCAAAGGGAAGACCTACCCATCTTGCAACACTTGACTGCTGAATTTTCTGGAGAAGTGATTTTCATTCATGTGGGGGATTGTTGGAAATTTATTGATAATATTAATATGGTTATTAATATTTAATCAATAAATTAATGTGTTGAATGAAAATTAATGTGGTTAATGACATTAGGAATTAATAGTGTAGGAAGTTGTCCCACATTGGAGGAAATAAAGAATATAAAATGGTATATATTTTATAACCTCTTGTCTATATTATTTCCTAAGGTGTTATACTAAATGGATTCGCGAAGGGTCTGAAGCACCCTTAACCCGCACTCGCACACGCGTGTGCGCGGCGTGGGCATGTGGGTGCAATATGCGCTTTGATGGCGCACTTTGCACTTCGTATCACCGCGAGCCGCTTGAGAGCCACCTTAGTATTTTTGAAGGTTGGTTCGAGGGTCTGGTCAGGTGCGACTGACTTTGATGCGCGGTCAGAGCTGTGACTTGTAATAGCTTCCGTTACACGATGACTGAAATCGAAGACTGTTAATGACGAATTAAATGAGCAGTTACGAGGATTAATGACTGAGTGACTGTTATGGTTCGAATTCCACTATAAATACTGAGTTCTAGATCAATCCCGACAGTACAAACTGCTTCAGCTGTTGTACCCTGGGAAACAAAACGAGTTCTCTTGGGAGGCTCGAAATTGTTTTAAGGGCCCTCCTCAACTTTTACATTTTTGTTTTTCTATTTCTGTAAATTATCATTGTAAAGGAGATTGATATCATTTATTTATGTTCATTTGTATTGAGTATATTAATAAAATTGTTTGAACTTTTATTTTATATGAACGGTTTCGACACACTTTACATGTAATTTCATTATTAGATTAGCAAATGACAGATACCATGAACTCTAAAAAAATATCTGGTATTTGAAATATTTGTATGGGATTGAATATGTGTTTAATTTTACATTTTAAGTGTGTTTGGGTCCGTATCGGATTAAGAGATCCCTGATATGTTCACCAAAACAAAAAATCCCATTTACCCGAATCATATATCTAGAAAACATTATCTAGTAATGCTCCATTTCGGTAGGTTTATTACTTGGAAAATTAAGTATTCTTTTGGGTTATATAGTATTGACACTGGATATGCTTTGTACGTAAGAAGTTGGGTTATGAAACAACTGTTGCAACTGTGCTTTCTATCATAAGGGATTGTGTTAAAGCTGTAGGAAACTGAATCATACATAAGATGTATGGTAAAGTTGTAAACATTATGTCCGGAAGCAATTTGGTTTTATGTTGAACCTGCATAAAGCGGGAGTTAAGTTAAATGTTGAATACGTCTTTGTTTATATTTTGTATGCTATAATGTATGAACTTAAATTTTGAGATTTATTTCATCACAAAAGTTATATATTTTAAATACTTTAACTAATATTTTATGAACATATTAATATGTATATAATTTATAATAATATAATTTGTTGTACTTGTTATACATATAAAATTAATTAAACATTAGAATAGTAAGAAAAGAAAATGTATTTGAAAATCTTAAGAGGTGTTTTTAACAAATTAATGGGGGGTTATTACCCGACATATATTAGCATGCACGAGATATGGTTTTGTACATATAATAATTAAGCTTAAGATTAATAATATCCGTCCTATTACCATTTACTTATATATCTACAAACCAATGAAAGGAATAGTACAGTTTGTGTTATTCAAACTTTGGCCACCACACTTTTTTTCTTTATGTTCTTAGCATTATTTTGAGGTTTGAGTTGGTATAGCAACTTTGTTTGTTCATTGTTCCAAAGAGAAAAGAGTTTATGAGGTGGGTGGCTAAGTGGAGCCGGTTGCCTTTCGGGTGTCACGTGCGGTCTCCTTCCCACCTCACAAACTCATTCTCTGTGTGGGTATCAGTTGGACTATTTGAAATCATCCGGACGTTATACTAATTTGTTGTTCATGTTTATAGATTCAGGTCTAAAAGCAGAACAACAATGTCAAGATAATGGCCATGTGCTTATCTTAGGCGTGGTTGCACCGTATGTTGTTTTACATGAACGTAATCTAATATTGTAATTGTCTTTGTGTATACCTATATATGATGGTAGCAATGTTATATAGTGATGACATGCTTTGGTTCGTCTAAAACATCATCGAGTTGGTTATAATTATGCTATCTGGTCGGTGATAACGGAACCCATTTGCCTTTAACCTTGGTTGGCTCCAATTGATAGGCAATGATGATGCGAAAAATAGGTTTTGTTCGTAGTTATAGCTTGGTAAACGGAATGTCTGCAGCCCCACCGAATTGCCGTTAACGAGCCTTTAAATTTGATACATATTATATTATACTATTAATAAATTTACAGTCGTTTCATTAAAACAATGGATTTGATGTTAAGAACGAGAAAAATTAAACAATGTGCGCTTTGAGACAACACTAATTCTAATTAAATGTCATTATTTTGTTAGTGTTTTCTTTTAAACTCGTAGACTCCTAGTTTTAAATGAAGATGTGCCAGATGGTAGTAGTTTTGATCGAAATCGTGGTCACATGATATGTTAAAAACGATATCAACATATTATTATGATAAAGATATATTGGGGTAAAATATATAAAGTTAAGGTGTGTCGCTCATGTGATAATCCTTAATGAGAATCATGAGAGCAACTTTGTGGAGGTGGCACACCGAATGGATCCTTTATTGCATCCTTTTGGCTTTAAGAAGAAAGATATGCGTGTTACGCGGAAAATTTCGCAACGAACCCAAATAAAAAAACACGAAACATAATATAGTGACTACCACTCCAACACGTAAAAAAATCTACATGTTATTTATCTAACTTCAATCATAAATCGTAAACGTATCGACTTCAAGACAAAAAATTTGGGATGTTAAAACATTAACATCATACTATTGATATACACACTTCATTTTAAATATCTTCAGCAACTTGTTAAAATGTTCATTTGGCCAAGAATTTATTTTATAACAATAACATCCATTTGACAACATTAATATCTCAAAACACTAACATCCATTTGAACCAAATAGTAGCATCCATTTTGTCTATATGACTTTAAGGCAGCAATACAGAAATATAAACATTTTGATATTGCCATCACGGTTCTCATGCCTGAACAACAACAATTGCATTTTTTTCCTATCATCAAACACTTAGATTATTATTATATTATATATAACAGAACAATAAAATGCACAACTAAACGCTACAGTTTAGTTTACGTTTTTTTGGTTTTGACCACTGAACTATGTAGAAATCAACAACATATGCAAAACAATTTATAAAAACCAAATATATAATTAGACATGCGTTATTAAAGTCGCAAAGACTTGTCTAGAACACCTCTTAGATTAGGGTGCCTTATCATCATCGAGTTAAACTATATCAGCTTTCAAATAGATTATATATATAGAAACCAACAACATACGAATAACGATTTAAAGAAAAGAAATTTATAATCAATCATACGTTATGCATATTGAAATCAACAACATATGCAAAATGATTTACAAAAACCATATATGCATCATCAAAGCCGTAAAAACTTTTTGAGAACACCTCTTAAATCAGGGTGGCCTCATAAACATCGACTTAAAATATAAGCTTCCAAATAATCTACGTAGGTTTGTTGAGGCCTAAGTCATCATTGTAGCGTTACACATCCAGAGATTTTAAGGATTATGCTTCTTAACCTCAACATCAAATAAGACCATAGTTTAGTCATGAACCCTCATATTGCATATACTCATCATCATCGACTCACACTACCTACTTTCAATCTAATGGGGCGTTTGGTTCGTAGAATTTGTTGGAAGTGAAACTAGAATTCAAAGGAATTGTATTTTGAATTCAATATTTTCAATAGGATTTGAAATTCAAATGAATTGTATTTGGAATTCAATATTTTCCATAGGATTTGGAATTCAAAGAAATTGAAATTTGTCAAGGAATTGGAAATGGACAAAACACTTATCTAGTAATTGGAATTTATCACTTGTTACAAACCGTCACCACCTCAATGACCACAGATCATCACCGCTATATACCACTGACCGCCACCGCCATCACCCCCGACAATTGACCGTGACCACCAACCGCGCCCGTTGTCGAAAACCGACCGTACCCCACTACCGCCACCAACCGATGACGCCTGTCGTCGAGACACAGTTCGGTAACGGAGGTCAGTGACAGCCAACGGTTAGGGGTGGCGGTGGTCGACGGTCGGGGGTAAACAAACAGTGGGTGACTGTCTTCAACGTCGGGGTTGTACGACGTCAACGGAGGTCGGGGGTGGACGGTGGCGATCGGCGGTCGGGGTAGGCGGGCGGCGGCCGGGGTAGGCGGGCGATGGTGGTCGGCGATCCGGGTTGTCGGTTGGCGGTGGGCGGGGTGGTAGGTTGGCGGTGGGCAAGGTGGTTGGTGGCGGTTGGTGGAGGCGGGGATCGGTGAAATTTGAAATACTTCAACATTTGAAATGATTTTAAATCCTTCATTGAAAGAAATTTGAGGAAATTAATTCTAATTCCAATTTAATTTATTTCTTAACTAAACACGTGCAAAGTGAAATTCAAATTCCAATTCCCACGAATTTTTTCCAACTAAACACATTTACCAATGAAATTCAAATTCTAATTCCATTGAATTTCATGGAATTCCGCGTACCAAACGCCCCCTGAATGTTAGATCAGATGCTGACATGCTAATCATCATTTTCTTTTAACTCCCAAATGTTTTAGGGTTTACATATACTAGCATATAAAACATTAATCCCATACAAGTGTAAAACAATATATATACAAAACTCATTGCTTTAGGTAATCGGTTAGCAACTGATAAAGGTGGTTTGAATTATATCTTTTGGGGAGGTTTGGTGGAGATTATATCTTATCTACTTTGTTTATTTAGATAGTATGGATGAGTTTGAATTAGATTAGGATTACTTTCTTTAGACTTCTATATAAGGAGGTCTTGAATCTTTATTTTATGCATTTACTTATTTATTTTGAGTTACTAAAAGAAGAGTCGCTAAAGGAGTTTATAATTATTAATTTTCATAAACGAGTGAAAGTACTTTGGGTGAAAAAATAAAAATATTGATAGTTTAAAATTATGTCAAGTTTGCTTTTTAATTATTTTTTTATTAAGATAGTAAGATAAAATAAAAAAATATTTTAGAAGGTTTGTTCTTAAATGCATATAAGGATGAACACTAATCATACATAGTTAACTAGGTTAGAGCCCATGTATTACATGAGTGGAATAAATATAATATATTAAATTTATTAGTTTTATGAATATTTTATTTTCTAGATATATTATCTATTGGTGAAATAAAAAAATAATGAATATTTAAAAGTTATAATAAATAATGAATTAGAAATTATTACTCTATATTTATAATATGTATTAATAAATTATTAAAATAACTACATTTATATTTTTGATATTTAATAATATAGTTTGATTATTTATAATAATTATCATTTAATATGATAGAGATAAGAAACATAAATATGATATATATTTTTTAACATATTTTAGTTAAAAAGGAAAGTCAAATTAATTGTTTTTATAACTTTTATATTTATTATGAGATAGACGGAAAAATGATTTTTTTATATTCTGAAATGATAACACGTATTATATGATATGCTAAAATGATGACACGTGTCTTAAGAAAACATTATTTTATTATAGATTATAGATTGAAACTATCGCACCCACATAAATACATAATGCCACAAGATATTGCATCAGAAAAAGAAAATAATCTAGCTCGGTATATTTTAAAAAATAAAAATTTATTTATAGAACCGTGAAATATCCAAATTAACCAATTTGAAAACTACAAAAAATAAGATTGTGTTCGATTTACTTTTTGGATCCATACAACTTGTTTTGAACATTATCGGGACCAAACTACCAAAGGACCATTATCCAAATATTCGATTGATCTGTACAACAACAAATGAGAAAGCTACAAAGCTTTAAAGTAAAAACACACATTAATACATTATAATGATAATATCGTTTGTTAAAATCAGCAACCATCTAATGTCAATAATTGATCTAATCCCCCCCCCCCCCCCCCCAAAAAAAAAAACAAAATTAGAATCAATTACCAAAAAATTCAGTGTTTTCATCAAAGGAGAAGTTAGATAAATCTTCTTTTCCTTGATCATCAAGCAACCAGTTCTCGAACATCGAAAACCGCAGTTCGTTGTCGCTTAATTCCCCTTGGAGGATACTTCCCTCTGGAGATGTGTTAGTTTGTGCAAAATCGGAGTTATTTGGAGACAGATGAAACCCGAAAAGGGATTCGAATGAGTCCGACAAATCAATGCCAGAAGATGTCTTGCTTCCACTGCTAAGAGTATGCATTTCGTCATTCGAATAATTAGTGCTCGAATTCGAGCAAGTTTTGTTGTTGTTCGATGAGCTTTTCATAAACCCTTTGAGCAATTTGGCTATGTTATCAGTGCTAGAAGGGTAAACAGGTGTTTGTGTGCGGGATTTCATAGTTTGTGGTACCAAAATCGGCTTTTGATCGATTGATAACGCGTCATTTAGCGGCGCTTGTTTCGCCATATGGATATTGGTTTGAAGCTTCTTCTCCCACTGGCCTCTAGAATAACAGTGTGAAGAAGACGATGATGTCGAACACGTGAACCGATCTTTGTTGTTATGAATTAGATCTTGATGATCAAACCCCGTTTGAAGCTTTTTGAGCTTCTTCTTCAAATGCGTGTTCCAGTAGTTCTTGATGTCGTTATCTGTTCTTTCAGGAAGATACAAAGCAATAGCTGCCCATCTGCAACCACACAACACTCACTTTAGTTCCCCATGATTCTTGAACTTAAAAAATCAAAACTTTTGATGCTTAAAAAGTTACAGATGGACTACATTGTACTCTTGCTTGTAATCATTAAAATACATACAATCTGTATACTACAAACCCTAATTTCAATAGTTCCATGAACCTTATATTATTAGTACAATTTTACTGGATATGTTTGTTTTTGTTATCCGACAAAAAACTTAATTACTTGTTGCCTAGAAGAGTTTGAAGTTGGATGATCATTTTCTCCTCATCATCGGTAAAATCTCCCCTTCTGATTCCAGGCCTCAGATAATTCGCCCATCTTAACCTACAACTCTTGCTGCACCTTCGCAATCCTGCGATCAGCATGAACACAAATTAACCAAGTCAGTATAAGATTATAGATCGAATAACTCGATTGATCGCGTGACAATATGTCAACGACGAACGTACCGGTGTCAGTAGGGACTTGACGCCAATTACCGGGGCCATGTTGTTGGACATAAGAAACTAGCATGATATCTTCCTCAGGTGTCCAAGGACCCTTCTTGACACCAATTTTATCACAACATGGTGGTCTTCCCATGATCTAATCTTTCAAAATATATATGGTAACTTTAATAAGATATCTTGAATCAAGCTCTTTGTTTTCTTATAAATATTATGTGTTTTGATGGAAATTAACTTTATAAAGGAATAAGACACAAGCAGTAAGAGGGTATAATTATGCAAATATATAAAGCAATGAACAATTGTTGAGGGTGTAGTGGGGGTGACAGCAAAGACCCAAAGAGTGCATTTAGTGAAAGCTCATGCATGCTGGCAGAGTAACAGTAGCTTGAAGCTAAAGTCAGCCTCTCTCACTTGTTAGTGTGTGTTGTGATATTATGGTCATCATTATCATGTCTCTAAAACCGCGTTTTGCATTCAATGTGGCTTTGCTTGTGTTTTTTGGACTATGCAATAAAAACCATATTAACTTTTTTTACTTTTTACCTAATACTTGCATCGTATACAAAGTCTATAATGGTGAGGAGATTGTTGGAAATTCAATGATAGAAAACTATTGTCACATAGGTAATTATATCAACAGCGTATGTGTGATGGTGAAAATGAGTGTTGTGGATAGTGATGAAGTTTGTGATTATTATTAGAGTTGATACATTGTATTGTTGTGATTAGTTGGAAATAAATAAATAAAAGAGAAAAAAGACACACATAGAAGCACTCACACCAGTGAAGAACATCACATTCTTCCCCTAAAGTTTCCGATCTCATACACTATCAAATTGAGCGGGTGGTGTGTTGGGAGCATGATAGGATGCCACCTCAGCCCATTCACGTCGCATTAGTTATACTCTTATAAGACATTGGGACGTTGGCATCCGCATCCCTATGAGAAAAAAATTATGGAGTGAATCATATAGAAAGAGAACACACAAAGAGTAAGACACTAAAAGAATACAGAGATAAAGAGTATGCAAGTACGGATTTAGAGGCTTAGGTTGGGGTGCATTTAGATCACCCATGTGTTTATCTGGTTCAAGTAGTCTAGAGCATAACGGTTATTCTTCTCTGCTATTTTGTTTCGCAAGGTTTTGATGGCCGAGAAGAGTTGAGTTAGCTCGTGGTTTCTAAGTATGATGAAAGCACGTTACATGATGTGTTCTTGGCACAAGAAAATAAGAATTATTTTATACAAAATGTTTGTTTTAGGTACTTTTAGTTGGTCGTTTATAAACGTTTGTAACCTAGAATTTCTTCAAAAATTCATATCATTGTTATAGTATAATTAAAAAAACTACTTGAACTTTTCCCAGTGTCAGAGAGTGCACATATATGTCTTGATTCAGCTGAGAGAATTTGAAAGGAACATGCTCTCATGACGGTTTGTTGAATCATGAAGTGCGTTGTATATATTGTAAGGGAACTCGGAACAATAAATGTTCTATTTGTGGTTTTTATATGGTTTTTTCTTAAAAGAATTAGGGATAACTTTATATATATCTCTACACACATACAAATATCATTTTCATACAAATTAAAGTTTTAGTATCATATATATCGTTACAAATCATAACAAATGTCATATATTTCCCTACAAAACCTATCAAATATTATATTTGTCCAAACCTAATTCTAATTCTAAATATCATATATATGAATAAAATAATCAAAATAACCTATATTATATTAACGTACGTATTTTAATAACAATATAATATAACCAATTTACCAATAATTTTATTAAACCTTTAAAACTTCATTTTTACAAAATTTAAAATCATCTTTCTACTACATTTTTTTATTGTTCGTTCATTTTTTTTTCGTTTTAAAAAAAGTTATGTAATGCTTTTGACTCAACTATTAAGTGATTTTTACTAAAATGTTTCTACCAATTTATACTAATTTACTTGACCCAATATCTAATTTTGTTCTAAAATCTAATAGAACTATATCTATTAAATAGCATCAACCAAAATTTTATCGAGAGAAAGAGGGCTATCTATCTTGTAATTGTTAGAATAATTAATCATAATTATATATGTAAACCTAGGTTCTGGAATAAAAAAAAAGTTAATTGCTTGAATGTAGTGTTGGAAGTCATATATACGTCAAGTGCAAGTTCAAGGTTGGTTCCGCATGTTAGCAATAAGAGAATTCACATAGACATCAACATCAATGTTTATATTTTTACTGGGTTAATCACCGTATAATACATAAATTGAATAAATAAAATATTAAATGATTAATAATAAAAAAATTATTTGTTATAAAACCATATTTGTAATAAAAAATAATTTAAATTACCTATAAGTAATTATTGTAAGTCATAAACCAATGATATAATTTTCTTTAAACTTTTCTACTTTTGTATTTTATACTTTTGTTTCTTTTATTAAGAAATTGAAACATTTTTTTCTAAATCAAACCGTTTTAAGAAAATGACATTTTAAAAAAAAATCCTATTATAACTTTGAATTTTAATTATTATGGTTCATAAAAAATTATTTTCTAAAAACATTGTTTTTAGAATGTTTTGTATTTTTAAACAAGTTTGATATTTTAGAAAAATTACTTATGTTATACAAAGATTGTTTCTTTAGATCTTGCATTTATAAAAAGACATCTTTCTTAATTTATTAAAAAATTGGTTTAATCTAAAAAAACTAATTAATATATAACTGGTAGTTAATGTAAATTTTTAATAGTAGAAAGAAACGAGAAAATTAGCTTAGAATATTTAAAATTTTGACAAATGACAAATCAAAACTTTATTTTATTATAATACATAGATTATTAAATTATAAGAGAAATATAAAGAAAATATATAAATTAAACCATGCATCAGATTCCACATCCTCATCTTCATCCCTTATACATTTAGGAGAAACTGTAATGACCCCCATATTAAAGGGTCACCATCCATCCTCAATATCTATTAATTTATATTTTTATAATTTATATTTTTATGAGTGGTTATAAGTGAAAAAAAAAATAAATAATAATAATAATAATAATAATATAAAATGAATAATTATATATTAAAAGATAAAATGAACCAATTTTTAAAAGATATATGGTGGTATTTTTAATTATAAGAAATAGTGAATATAAATAGAAAAGTTACTGTAAATGCTCTAATGCATATTGCAATAGTCAGTCAACGGTATAAATGTATCTATGATAGTTGATCAGGAATAAGTGGTGTTTGTAGCAATTGGATAGGGTGTTGCTTTTTGCATACTAATCTACTAACCTCTTATTTCATAATCATTTATTACTATCTAATCTATCAATACTAATATAAAAAGTGTTGTATGTCACTTGTTATAATTTTAAAGCTACTAAATTCTATTTTCCTATTTTTTCTCCTAATAAATAATACACTAACTACAAATGATATTATTTAATTTCTTTTCATATTACATATATAAATTTTCTAAAGAAATCTTTCTAAAAATGCAATTTGTAAATAAATATTTTTTTTATAAAATAAGAACTTTTGTCAAAAAAAATTAAACTTCTAAAATACACAATATATTTTAAAACTTGTGGCTTTTAAAATAAATAAATTATTAAAAATTGCACTTTTTAAAAAACAATTGTTTTGAAATAATTTGTATAAAAACCAACTTTTAAAAAAACAAAAAAAATAAAAAATGTTTAAAATATGATATTGTTCATTTATCACTTGTACATAAAATCAATTATATCTTATATCAAAAGATCGTTTTATAATTCATTAATTTTTATTAATAACTATTTAATATTTTATTTATTTAATACGTGTAATATACAGGATACTAACCTAATCATTTATTAACACAAACATTAAAAACTTTCCAGCTACTCGTTAATCACTATTTTTAAACTCACTCTTTAATTATACTCATGTAGTAGAATCCCTACCTATATTCTCTTTCCCCCAATAAATCAATATTTGCCGTATATAAAGAGTTTTTGAAAACTTAAGTTTCTTTGGTCAAACTGCGTGAAAAACTAATTACATAAGGGCTAATAATGCATACATACAATTTTATATTATTTTATATCTTTTATAACTAAAATTTTGAAACGAACTTCATTTTCCTGCTAAAATAAATAATAGGCACATCGAATAAAAAATTAAAAAGATTGTATATTATGCTCGTTAAGAATACTAATATAAATATCAACTCCACTTTCATAAATATTTCAACTAACAGTCACTTGAAAAAAAACTTTATGCAATAATTTCGGAGAAAATACTTCTTTTCATTTTCTTTTACATTTATTGGTTTTTGATATACATGTATTGTTTAATGTATGATGAACTCTTTTATTATTTTCTAGATTTCAGTTTCCTTTTAAAAAAAGTAATTTTGATTGGTTTTTTTATAAATAAATATAATTAATACATAGATTAAAGCCCAGGGTGTATTAGAAAAAACCAATTGGATATCATTAAGAATTAATTAATGTCGATATGATATGAGTTCGTGCTTATGGATGATTGTGCTAACAAGAACTGTTAGCCCAGGCAAGGAGAGAATTTTTAAAGACGATCCGAGTAATGGTTGACCTAAATTTTTTTTATGGGGATTGGAAATTACTAAGGGTCGATTGTTTATTGATAAATATAAAAAACTACGGTATGGGTTGGGTTGCGTAATTTTCGTCAAATAATCAAGCATTCAAACAATGAACTAAGTAATACATTAAATAGTTTAATCATAAATTAATAATCTAGAATTTAATCTAACAACTAATAAAGTAAAATTTAAAGAGAAAGTTTAAAGAAGTTTCTGAATTGAGAATTTTAGGACTGTTTAGAATCGGATTTGAAAGATAAGAGTGTGAAACCGTGAACAGAGGTTCGGTCAATGGTAGCGGCTCTGACAAAATTTCCGCAAGCAATCATTCCATCAAGATTTAATTAGATTAATTTTGTTTAATTGTCAGACTATTAGAGTAATGGGCTTAATCATTTACAATAGTTATTGTGAGTGTTTGGAAAATGGGTTTATAAAAATTAAAGGGGTAATGAGCTAAATTGTTTAAATCACTATTGGGTATTTAGGTTTGTAAGAATTTTAAAACATGTCATTTAGATTTATAATAGGTCTATATTTGTAATTTTAAAAAAAAATATATATTGATTTTTTTTTAGGACGGTGTTAAAGTTTGTTAAGAGTTATCATCAAAGTTTTATGAGGTAGGTGTCAAAATTTTATAAGGACTGTTGTTAATATTTTTAAGGGTTGGTCGGGATTCAAGAAAGTTCATGAGACCTTTGTGACGGACTTAAGCTAAACTTGTTATAGTTTGGATTAATTATGTAATTATTAGAAAGTCATAGTTTAGAGTCTTGAATGCCTTTATAAATAGTTGAAGGGTCAAGTATGTGTGTTTGTTAGTTAGAAACCGTATGTACGTATGTGTCAAAGGTTGTATCGCTTCTGTTGAAGTGTTGCATCTGTTCATTTTAGGCTTATAGGAACCCACCTGTTTGTATCATGTATGGAGTTGTTGAACAATTTTGTAATCCAAACAAATGTTATTGTTCAATTAATTATTGTTCATCATAGGTAAATGGGCGGGTTGGGTCGGGTCGGGTGGTGGGTCAAGATGGTTCGGGTTAGGGCGGGTTCGGGTTAGAACGAGTTCGTGTTAGGAACGAGTCAAGATAGGTTCGGGTTAGAATGGGTTCGGGTCAAGCTGAACCGGGTCGGATCGAAAACATACAAAATTCTTCATTTCCAACAAAACCATACATTTGATCACAACTGATAAAATGAGCGGGTCGGGTCGGGCAAGGTGTTGTGTTAGAAAGGGTTCGGGTCAGGATGGGTAGTGCGGGTCAAGATGAGTCCATCGTAAAATTGCCAATAAAAGTTACAAAATAGAGATGTTTCATTTCTGTATAAGTTATAAAATTACCACAAAAGTTTATTGAACAGATCAAAAAAGAATTATAGAAGTATAGAACTGATAAACCTAATGAACAGATCTAAGAAAATGATAAAACTAATAAACCAAGTTAATTGAATAAAAAATGATAGAACTACGATGACATGGAGAAGTCATCAAGTAGTATCACTTAAGCACGTTTATAAAAGCAACGGAGAAGCTTTCCTCAAAGATTAACAAACAACTTCTTCAGTCCCAAGCATCGAATGTTAGTTTCTATAATCTATGGCCATTGACGAAAGTGGTAATCGGTAATCCAAGGCAACAACCACAACGGTAGGTGAAGATAAGTGTAGCATCCATACCATATTTTTTTTATCTCTCTCTCAGTTTAACGGCGGTATGTAGTAAGTGACAGTGGCGGTGGTGGTTGGGAAATGGGCGGTGATCGGAAGCTTGTAGTCATGAGTAGTGAGTTTTGACATGTTATGGTGTTAAAAGTGGATTAAGACAGCAACTAAGCAAAGTGTTAGGTTGTTCGACAAATCACCTCACAACCCGTTGCGATCCATTTCTAGTTTTAATTCAACCCATTTTGACTCGTTGTTAATCTCACTTGTTTTAGTTTAACCCATCTTAACCTATTCTTAAATTGTCCCATGTCCAGGATGACCCATGAGGTCAATATGAAAGACCCATATGAACCCAAAATTTGGTATACGGGTTCGTTTTGTTGGGTATAGTTCATCCCCTTTTCTTTCGTTCATGTAATTTTGGTAAAATTAATTTGTGATTGTTATCCTCTGGGCTAACAAGTGGTATCAGATCGTAGGTTTAATCATTTAATTGAGAGAAGGCAGAGGAAGTAAGGTAACTAAAATACCTTTATAGATATTGATCGTGTGAGATTTTACGCATGTTTCTGACATAAATATTGCACATTTACAATTATTATTCTATGTCGAAACATATTACTTTGTATGCATTTGTATGTGTAGGTTTGCGATGGAATATGTGATTTAGCGGGATGCAAATCATCAACCCGAGCATATTGATGGATAGGAAGTAATTTAAAGCTCATGCTTATAAGAAAAAACTAACAAAAGTTATCCTTGAAATTATGGGACTTGATTTGCATAAAAAAGAATGACATACAACTGACCCTATTACTTTGCTAAGAGGGAGTATCATACTCCATATGAACCAATATACTCTCTTTAGGTTGTTTGCAAATAGAAGTAATTTTCATTTATCTTCCTTGATTATGATTCAAATCTGGGCTTTATAATCATGTTAAAGCTTACTAGGAATTTATAGATGTGTGACTTAAAATAGACATCTTAAAAATGCACCACTAAGCTCACTATTTTTAGATGTGTGACTTAAAATAGACGGGGTAGATACATCACCGCTAGCAATACAATACTTAAAACGATAAAAAGACAAATTTGGAATAAATTTCTCTCTATCTAGTCGCGTTTCATGACTTAAAATAACATGGGCACTTATCGAACCCTTATCTTCGTGTGTCGCATTCTTCCACCCCGTTCAACGACCAAGTATAAATTAGCTTGCTAACTCATTTTGATAGCATACTCGACACATAAACCGAGTGTGGTGTACCATCAAAGATGAAAGGAGTTGTGATAGTTGTGTTGGCGGTGCTAGTCATAACTGAGTTCATGGTGCAACCAAACGAAGCCATTTCGTGTCCTGATGTTGACCATTTGCTTGCACCGTGCTTAACCTACCTAACGCAAGGTGGAACCCCACCTGTCGTGTGTTGCAACGGGTTGAAGACGCTTCAAGCCGAGGCCCGGACTACGACTGATAGGCAAACGGCTTGTAGATGTGCTAAAAGCGCAGCGATTACGTTTCGAGTTAGGGAGGATACTGCTAAGGATCTTCCTAACAAATGTGGAGTTACTATCAACGTACCAATTAGTCCCACAGTCGATTGTTCCACGTGAGTACATGACTATATTCACACTTAAATAATATTAAACGAAGTATATATGTTAACTAATATATGTTCTTATTTTAAATTGATTTATGAATTTATTAGTTATTTATTGTGCT
Organism: Flaveria trinervia; assembly: GCA_025506515.1. NCBI lineage: Eukaryota > Viridiplantae > Streptophyta > Magnoliopsida > Asterales > Asteraceae > Flaveria > Flaveria trinervia. The sequence goes on along the minus strand of CM046456.1, from coordinate 11,800,278 downwards.
AATATATAATTTGTATTTTGTTTTATGGTGCAGTGTTACATTATATGAGAGTTACAAATGAGGTGGGTGTAAGCTAATAAATGGATCTACTTTAGAATAAATATGTATCATATCTATGTTGTGTTTGACAGGTTCATACGTTTGTGGACTTGGTTTGTCGAATAAACAATAAATAAATTATAAGGTGTTCATGTTTACTATGTTTTTTTATGAATTCTTTAAATATATCAATTATCTTACCATCATGTTCGAATATAAAATTAGATTATAATGTCTAAAAAGTTGAAGAAAATAATGAAGATTAATAATTATAATGTACCAAAGTGACTAACCATTAACCTTATGGAAACATATGCAAACCACATGATATGAGTAATGAGAGTATATATGGGTTTCTGAACTTTGATAGAGAGTTGATGCAAAACTTGTTATATTTCTATTTTGCCTGATCAAATAAATACAAGTGAGTTAGAAAAGACTCGTCTTAAAACATATATGTTTGGAGTTTTCAAATCTTATGGATAAAACTTTAACAAACACAATACACATTTTGCGCAACTTTTAAAATCATGTCCTTTTGTATGAAGTCTTGATTTTTCCTTTGATTATTTCCCCTAGTTTTTATCATTGATTAATGAGTAAATTGCAATTTTCATACATGTGTTTTGAGAGTGTTAACAGGATCAGCCTCAGCTTAACAGTTTCATATCTGAGTTTACGAATGCTAACACTTTACATACCTCCAATTTTCGTTAAACAGCCGTTAAATCTCCCCCATGTGAGGGGCAAAACTGTCAGTTCATCTAATTAATTAATATTTTAAGAGTAAATTGCAATTTTCATACTTGTGTTTTAGGGATGTTAACAGGATTAGCCTCAGCTTAATAGTTTGCATACATGAGTTTACGAATGCTAACACTTTACGTACCTCCGTTCAATTTTTCGTTAAAAAACTGTTAAATCTCCTCTACGTGCTCCTCACGTAAGGGGCAAAACTATCAATTCACCCAATTTATTAATCTTCCACCGTCAGTAGGGTTCCGGCGTGTTTATGCCATTTGTGTTCCGTTAGTTTACAGATTCTGATATTACTATTCAAATGAGATGTGAACACTTTTCCGTTATAAAACATGAGGAATTTGACTGAACCTGATAAGGAATCGTAGACAGTGAAAGTGTCGATGATGGAGAACGACGTCATGTCGAATATGTGGATGCGGTCACCAGAGATGTCGTAGAGGCGGTGGTTGTTGATGGCGAGGTGGTTGATGTGGACGGCGGTGTATAGTTTGAGGGCGGTGAGGAAGCTGTGGGAGACGGTGAGTTTGAGAATCTTCAGCGAGAGGTTTTGGAGGGAGGGGATGGAAAGTAGGTTTAGAGAGAGAGGTTGCTGTAGAGGCTGCTCGCGGTGAATTGACAGTTTTGCTCCTCATGTGAGGAGCACATGGGGAAGATTTAATGGTTGTTTAACAAAAATTGGACGGAGGTACGTAAAATGTTAGCATTTGTAAACTCAGGCATGTAAACTGTTAAGCTGGGGCTAATCCTATTAACACCCATAAAACACATGTATGAAAATTATAATTTACTCTTAAAATAATTAATAAATTGGGTGAATTGACGGTTTTGCCCCTCACGTGAGGAGCACGTGGGAGAGATTTAACAGTTGTTAACAGAAATTGGACGGATGTACGTAAAATGTTAGCATTCGTAAACTTAGGTATGCAAACTATTAAGCTGGGGTTGATCTTGTTAACACCCTCAAAAGACAGGTATGAAAATTGCAATTTACTCTTGATTAATTTTGTTTCCATTTTATAAATGTGTGATTCTTATAAATCGTTAATTTAGGCATTCATTTAGATGACAATATTCTCAAACTAGATTAGTACCCCGTGTATTACACGGGTTGAATAAATAAAATATTAAATAATTAGTAATGAAAATTTGTTAATTATAAAACGATATAATTGAAATTACATATGAGTAAAAATAAAGTAATAAAACAATGATATCGTTGTTTTAAACTTTTGTTTTTAAACCCTTATTGTGTTTTTTTTTCAAATTAAACATTTTGTTCCAAAACAAAGTGTTTAAAAAATATCAATATTAAAAATTTTCTTACCATAACTCCTAGTTTTAGTTATTTTGTTTTATAAAAAATCATTTGAAGAAAAACCATTTTAAATATTTCATATTATAAAAAAATGTATGTAGTTTTAGAAAATTTTCTTATTTTTAAAATTTTATTTATTTAGAAGTTACATTTATAAAAGTATTTCTTTCTTAATTTATTGAAAAAAATTAATCTCAAAAGAAATTAAATTATATTATTAGTATTTTATTTATTTATTAATAGGGGAGATAAGCGAGAAATAAAATTTAGATGGTTTAGAATTATAACAAGTATCATTTTAAAACATTTTTTGATTACATAATAGATTTAGTAATACATATCAAAAGAATTTCATATCGAGAGACTTCATGTAATAATTTTCTAATTCAGAAATTGGTTACTTTTCTCTTAAAATAGTATTTAATTTGCTGCGGATAATTGTAGCAAAGTCACCCCAAATGTGGTGAGGGTTCGACTCCACTCACTGTTAAAAAAAAGTTTTGTGAAGAGTGCACGCACTATAAATAACTTGAAGGACTTGGATTATCAAAATTGTTTTTGAGTTGTATTGTAATTTATTAGTTTGAGAAACCCTAGGATTTTACAAACTGTAATTGTTTGATTATTTATTTATTTTTAATATTTGTATTCTTTTAATTTTCTATAGTAGATTTTGTAATGATAACTGTCAAGAAATCTGGATTGCATATCTATTACACTCAAATCAAATATGTTTTTACAAACAAGCAGAATCAACAAGAAGATTAAAACAATTAAACAATAACAAGAACGTTATATCAAGAAGTAGACTTAGGTTATCAATGTGATACAATTGAACAAATGGTTTTCTCAGGATGAACAAGAAGACAAAACCTCAATAGAGACGACAATCAAGAGACCCAAGAGCTGCAAAAGATGGTATATTTGATGAAAAACCATCAGAGGAAAAATATAATCTTGAAAAACTGATGTAGAGCCGTTGATAATGTCGAGCAAATTGATAATAATGTGTAGCAAAATGATGATGTGCAACAACTACTTTTATCTAAACTTTCAACTTCAGCCTAATAACTGATAATATATTAGAGCATTCACAATAGAATCCTTAAAATTATGTGAGTGTATTTGGTATATTATATGAAATGGTTTTAAGTGGTTGTGAGTAAAAAAGAGATAAATTGGTATTGTGGATTGGTATATTTAAAGAATTCCTATTCAATCCTTATAATTTTTTTAATAATTTTAAGTGATTGTGAGTGGAAGAAAGAAATAATAATAATAATAAAAGTATAAAAGGTATTATTTAATTGAAAATAAAAAAAAAATATAATAATATTTAATATAATTATATAAAGATAAACAACTTATTATAAATGCTTTTATGCATCTCTCTCTTGTTCTCTTGAATACAAAACCCGATGAAAAATGAAAAGCCCATAAAATTAGAATCCAAGCCCACGTACAAAAACCCAAAAGTTGAGTACAACAAAACGTTAGCCCTTCTAAATTCTTTAGTACTCCAGACAAATATCAGCCACACAACTAATAAAACACAATAACACTTGTAGATGGGCATTTTAACGACCCAATAAAAGTTCAACACGACCCACCACGTTAAGGTACTAGGCTACCAGCGATTGGTAACGATCCAATAGTGAATTAACGGGCAAAAAGTTTCGAATTCACTACGCCACGTGTTTTCTAACACCACCACGTTTTAGAAAAATAACAAATAAACGGTGGGATCTTTTAAGAACACCAAAATCTAACCACATTTTTTTAACTACTTAAATATATTACAAACACTTGTTTTAAATTTATTTATTTACTCGATAACTATTATATAGAGGGATAAGTAATTAAAGACGAAAATAATGTTAATGATGTTAGGAAAATGTTTTTAATTGTTTTGGGCTTCCTTAAATCTAGGCCAATCATAACAAATCAGACACGGCACGATAAGACACAAACACGATAAAACACGTACACGATAAGTGCTAAAATGACCAAGACACGATAACTAATTGTGTTATTTTTTCCAGACACAAACACGAATCTGTCTAGAAACATATTACACGATAAGGCATGTTAAGAGAAACGATAATAATCACACGTTTAAAGCAAAAATTGACTGAATTCAACCAAAATCCTGAATATACCATAATCTTTAGCATGATAATGCTTGATGTTTTCTAAAAAAAAGTCAATATTGTTGTGTCGTGTTAACATGTTTGTGTCAAAAATTGTCAGCCCTACTTAATCATCCTCGAAAAAGGGCCTAAAACAAGTTAAGTGAGACGTGCCTTCTTTTTTTCATGTCTATTCACATACTGTAAAATAACAGTCTCTCATCTCTCATCTCTTCCCCTCGTAGCATCCATTCTTCCCCTCATAGCATCCATTCTTCCCCTCATATCATCCATTCATGGCGAGAAAACTCCTCACTATCTCTTCACATTATCACGACTCTACTTCATCTTGCATTCTCTCTCATAAAACTCTTAAAAACAAACCCATGTCAATAATTTCGTTGGCGATAATTCTGAAAAGACAAAAAAAAGATGTCAAAAATGAGAGAACATAAGTGATGAATCTCTAAGATAAAACAGACAAAACTTTCTTTAATTTTTTTAATGTATTTAGGGGTTGTTTGATATACTATTAATAATTCAATTAAAAAACTATTTTTAAATCCGTTAGAGGTAATAAGTTTAATTCACTCAAAAGACACATCTTACAGGTTTATAAAGCCTCTTAATGGATAAATTTGAAAAATATGACTGCTTTAAAAGCTACCTCTTATTTAGTCATCCTTTTTAACTACTTATCACTAGGTTACCAAACATCTAGTAGTTAATTTAATGGTTTATTTGTATGCATATTCAAGTGGATAGGTCTAATGCTTAGTATAAATATAAGTATGTAATTCATTTGTATTGAATGAAATCGTCAACGAACCAAACAAAGTCTTGTCATGTTTATTCGTTTAGCCTTGAACTTATTCACAAATGGTTCACAAATACGAAACCGAGCGACAATCTTGTTCATGTTATTCATTAAGAAATTAAACTTGTTTTATTGTTCCTTAATTAAACGAACGCAAACAAACGTATACTATTTTAACATATAAATATCAACATTCTTAGTAGTGTAATTATAGATTCAAAAATAGATGGCAGATGAAATCTACCATTTGGGAATATTTTAAAATTGATTTTGCATAGAATACACAAAATGACTACTAAATACAATGTTTACCAAAGAAAAATCATCTTAGTTTCTTTAAAAGTTTCATAAAGTTAATTACCATTTTGATTAGCAAAGTATTTTTCGCTTTAAAATGTAAAATGAAGCTTTATTGGAACTCAAAAAATCTAGTGAAACGAAATGAAAAAGTGAGGAAAAGCTTGATGTAACTAGTCACAACACTCGTAAACAAAAGATGAAAGTTGAGGTGACCAAGCAAACCACAGTTAATGCATCGTCAGTGGCTTTAGACTTGGCATGGCTAGTCCTCTTTATGTTTTATGTTATGCCTATAAATAGGAGCCTCATACCCCCATTCTATTCACCCTCTTTGCGTAAATAAAAGTTTTGTTATAACTTGATCATCTTATTCTTCTTTCACTTGATTATGATTTGTGTGAGTATGTTACCAATCTAGCTTGAGCTTTGTAAGATTCATCAAGTACCAGAGATTTAGTGTAAGGTGATCACTTCCTCTTAAGAAAATAAATAGTAACACTAAGGTGATCACTTTTTGTAAAGTGAGATGTTGCACATTGGTTTTCTCTTCCATTCAATAGTAAATTTAGTTAAGTAAACTCTCGATAGAAGATCAGATAGAGAACTTAGAGTGGATTAGGCCGGTAACATGCTCTTGAACCTCTATAAATCGGTTTTATCATTCATTTCTTTAAACGCTTTACAATACCGTGATTGCATTGTATTTACTTCACATTACATTTACATTACACCCACGTTGCATTTTCAATTGATTTATTTAACAACAAGAGCTTATTTTAAACTAAAACTTTATACAAGATTGTAAATATATATAAATAATACATAACCCCCCCCCCTCCCCATCTAGTTTTTTACATAACGAATGCTCAAAAGTAATTTAAAATGATGTGACAGGTGTTCTGTTTGCTCACTTAATTAATCTAATAGATTTCTTTGTTTATGTTCACTAATTTATTTACCGAACGTATACAAAAAATGACTCGATCGATCGATCTCATTCTTATTCACATTATGTATTTATAAGTATAGTATTAAGAGTTAATCACCTTCATCTATACAATAAGAACAAGTCATAACATAGATTATATCTAGTCTAGTAGATCATACATAAATAAACTTCCAATTGAACGATTCACTTCACTAAAATTCAATTCGTTTACAGCCTATTGTCAAGTCTTGCTAATAAGAAAGACTGAGATAGGGTCTCCAATATCAATGTGTTTTTTTTGTTATTACACCAATCGATTCCAACAATTAATATCTGAGCTACTTGATCAAGACCTATCAAGTCGAAAATATTGAAGCAACAGAAGATCGATCAAGACCTAAATTACAAGGCAACAACTAATCTACAAAAGCATGTCAATAAACGATTGTTGTTGTGTTGCTCTGTAAAGACAACACACGATCAGGTAGGAGAGACATTAAAAAAACAAGAAGAAGCTTTGAAGTTGTTTTAAAGAAATCTATTTAAGAAAGAAAAAAAAGATCAACAGTATATCCGTTTAATCAAGGAGAATTAAACAAAAGACTATTTGTATCTTCTTCACTATCATCTTCACCACCTTCACCACTACCTTCCTCAACTCCACCTCCTTCTATCCCTCATCCTCCCTATTTTATTATTACTAGTTGTTGTGATCATAGTCTTCATCCGTGACAGTTTCACGATCATGATCTTCTTCATACTTTCACTTCTCCTGCCACTAAACCTATTACCTTCTTTTATGTGAAATATTAAAAGCCAAAACAAGTGGAACTTTCGAAAGTTAAGTTTCTTCCGAAGCTTAATATAGTCTTTCGAAGCAAAGTTGATTTCTTCCGAAGGTTATGTTTGCTTCGGAAGGATGTTGTTGTGTACTTTGAATTTCTTCCGAAGTATACATATGTTTAGTAGGGAATCTTCCGAAGGGTTACTTCCGTTAGGAAGATGTAATATAGGGTGCTTAGTGTAAATTCTCAATGTTTGTTGAGTGTTAGTTATTGTTAGTTACACATTACATACAGGAGAGTTGTAATCGGTGAAGCATCCAAAATCATTCAATTCGTTATAATCATTTGAAAGTTCTTGTTCACAGCTTTATTCTTGTTTGTATCATCTTTGTATGTTGATATTCGCATTCTTATTCTCGAATGGTTTTACAACAATTGGTATCAGAGCCTAGTTTGTGGCTCAATTAAGAATCCATATTCAGTCAAAGATCGATCGGCGGCACAATGGTGTCTACGAAGTTCGAAGCTGAGAAATTCAACGGGAAGAACGACTTCGGGTTATGGCGGTTGAAGATGAAGGCATTACTCGTTCACCAACGAGTGGTGGATGCCTTGGCCGGAGAATCCAAGTTGCCGAACACAATATCAGACAAGGAGAAGAATGAGATGTTGAACAGGCACACAGTTCAATCATCTTGAACTTGGGGGATCGAGTACTCAGAGAAGTATCGAAGGAGACGTCTGCTACAGGGGTCTGGGCTAAATTGGAAAGTCTGTACATGACGAAGTCTCTTGCGAACAGATTGTATCTCAAGAAATGGTTGTACACATTCCAAATGGCTCCCGGGAAGTCAATTGAAGATCATACTAATGAATTCAACAAGTTGGTGTGGATCTTGAGAACATCGAAGTTGAGTTGGATGATGAAGACCCAGCAATCATATTCTTGACATCTTTGCCATCCTCTTATGAGCACTTTGTGGATACGTTGATGTATGGTAATGATACTCTTACCATGGAAGAAGTGTTGGCAGCTCTCAATTCAAAGGCATTGAAGAAGAGAACTGATTTTAAGGAAGATGGTGAAGAGGGCTTGGTAGTCCGGAAGATCTGAACAAAGAAACTTCAAGCAGAGAAGGTCTCAAAGTCCCGATCCAAGTACAAGAGGATGTGTTATGTGTGAGGATCAGAAAAGCATTTCAAGAAAGATTGTCTCGACTTGAAAAGAAAGAAGGGTGAATCAAGTGGATCAAAGACTCATTCTGGACACATGCACATGATGATTCGTCTGATGGATATGAAAGTGCAGATGTGTTGGCTGTCACAAGTAGTGGCAGGGAGGATGAGTGATTATGGATTCAGGGTGTTCATTTCATATGACACCGATGAAGGAGTTCTTTAAAGAACTGAAGATAGAAGATCTTGGATCAGTTAAGTAGGGGATGACAGACCTTGCAAGATTGTGGGTCATGGAACAGTGACCCTGAAATGAAGAGTGGTATGGAAGTGGATCTTCATGATGTAAGGTATATTCCTAGTCTTAAAAGAAGTTTATTGTCTTTAGCGCTGTTGGAGAGATTTGGTTACAATGTTAGTCTTAGAGATGGTAGAGCTAAGGTAATAAAGGGGTCAATGGTAGTATTGTTTGGAAGTAGAATGGAAAATAATATTCCTTGCTAGATAGTGCTGGTGTAGTAGAACCTCAGGTGGCATCTGCCTCAAGTGATAGTAGTTCTAAGGCTATGTTGTGGCATAGGAGGCTTGGTCATATCAGTCATCAGGGACTGGTGGAGTTGCAAAAGCAACAAGTGATGACTGAGATGCATAGTTGTGATTTTGGTTTTTGTGAAACTTGTATTCTTGGTAAACAAAAGAGGGTAAAGTTTACAAAGGCTAGACATCACAAGTGGGGTATTAGACTACATTCATTCTGATTTATGGGGTCCTGCTAAGGTTGATTCCTTAGGTGGTGCTAGATACTTTATGACCTTGATTGATGATTTCTCTAGAAGAGTTTGGTTGTTATGCTAAAGAATAAGAGTGATGCCTTTAGTAAATTCAAGGATGGAAAGTACTTGTGGAAAATCAAACTGAGAGAAAAGACAAAAAGTTGAGAACTGATAATGGGCTGGAGTTTTGCAGTCATGAGTTTAATCAATTTTGTAAAACTCATGGTATTGCAAGACATAGAACTATGCCAGGGACTCCTCAGCAACATGGGTTGCTGAGAGGATGAATATAACTTTACTGAAAAGGTAAGGTGTATGTTGGCTAGTTCTGGGTTACCCAAGATGTTCTGGGCTGAAGTTGTTTCCACTGCAGCATATTTGGTCAATAGGTCTCCATCAGCAACATTAGACATGAAGACGCCTACGAAGGCATGGTCAGGAAGAAAGGGTGACTATGGGGAACTTAAGGTGTTTGGATCTTGGCTTATGCTCATGTTAGCCAAGGAAGTTAGAACCTAGGGCTTGTAAATAAGTCTTTTTAGGATACCCTGAGGGTGTTTAAGGGTATAGATTATGGAGGCTAGAAGGGGACAGGCCTAAGTGATAGTGAGCAGGGATGTTATTTTTCAAGAGAATGCCATGTATAAAGATATTCAAGAAAAAGAAAATCAAAGGTTGAAGATCAAAGTGGGGTTCAGATTGAGGTGGAGCAGCAAGGTGTAAATGATAAAGGATTGATCAAGGTACCTCTGGTAGCCAAAGAGATGGTATGGATGATTACCAGTTGGCTAGGGATAGATAGAGGAACAAATGATACCTCCTCTCAGGTTTAGAGAGGGGATGGATTTGTCTGCATTGGCCTTTGTTGCTGCTGAAGAAAAAGCATTTATGAACCATTGTCATACTTTGAGGCAATTTCTATGAAAGAAAGTGATAAATGGTGTAAGGACATGGAGGAAGAGATGGAATCTATGTATAAAAATGGCACATGAGAGCTGGTTGATAAACCTGAGGGTCACAAGCCTGTATCATGTAAATGGTTGTTCAAACTGAAAGATAGGATTTCTGAAGGTGAACCTCCTAAGTACAAGTCTAGACTGGTAGCCAAGGGATTTACACATAACTAGGTGTAGACTATAATGAAATATTCTCACCTATGGTGAAACATTCATCTATCAGGGTTATGTTATCATTGACTGCTTCTATGGATATAGAGCTACATCAGTTGGATGTGAAGACTGCATTCTTGCATGAGAAGCTGGATGAAACTATCTATATGAAGCAACCAGAGGGGTTTGAGGTTAAGGGGCAGGAAGATAAGGTATGTCTCCTTAAGAAGTCTATATATAGGCTGAAGCAATCCCCTAAACAGTGGTATAAAAGGTTTGATGAGCATATGGTGACTATAGGTTTAAAAGGAGCAGCTATGATAGTTGTGTATATTTTAAGAATGCAGTGAAAACAAATTTGTGTATTTGTTGTTGTATGTTGATGACATATTGGTGGCTTGTTCAGACTTAGAGGAAGTTGAAGCTACTAAGAAAATATTGATGTCAGAGTTTGAGATGAAAGATCTAGGTGAAGCAAAAAAGATATTGGGCATGGAAATTACAAGGGACAGAGAGCACAGGGTGTTGAAACTGTCTCAAAGGTCTTACTTGGAGAAGGTGCTAAGTAACTATAGGATGGATGATATGAAGCCAGTAACTATTCCTATAAGTGCTCATATTAAACTATCAAGCTCTGATTGTCCTAAGTCAGATGCTGAAGTTAGATATATGGAGAAAGTACCTTATGCCAATGTCGTTGGGAGCTTGATGTACTTGATGGTTTGTACAAGGCCGGATATTGGGTATGCTGTGAGTTTAGTCAGCAGGTATTTGTCAAATCCGGGTAAAGCCCATTGGGCTACTTTGAAATGGATCTTGAGATATCTCAGTGGTACTAAGCACTATGGTTTAGTGTTTGGTCACCATGAACATAAGAAGGTTAACAGGATTGTTGGTTATGTTGATTTAGATTTTGCCAAGGATCTGGATAGGGGTAGATCTATTACAGGGTATGCATTTCAAGTAACTTGGTTAGTTAGAAAGCTCAGTTGCAGCATGTGGTGGCATTATCTATAACAGAGGCTGAGTATATAGCATTGACTGAGGGAGTCAGGTAGCTATGTGCTGCATGGTTTTGTTTTTGAATTGGGAATCAAAGTGGCAGGCTCAGTGGTATTCTGTGATAACCAGGGTGCGGTTCAGTTGTCAAAGAATAGTATGTTTCATGAGAGGACAAAGCACATCAATGTGAAGTTTCATTTCATTAGGGATGTGGTGAATGCTGGTAAGGTAAAAGTGGAAGGTGCGTCTACTTTTGAGAATCTAGCAGATGTGTTTACAAAATCTCTACCTGGTGGAAGTTCAAGTTTTGCTTGGATGCATTGGGAGTTGGTTAAAATCTTTTTTTGGATTTTAAGGTGGAGACTGTGAAATATTAAAAGCCAAAAAAAGTGGAACTTCCGAAGGTTAAGTTTTTTCCAAAGCTTATATAGTCTTCCGAAGCAAAGTTGATTTCTTCCAAAGGTTATTTTTACTTCGGAAGGATGTTGTTGTGTACTTTGAATTTCTTCCAAAGATACATATGTTAGTAGAAATCTTCCGAAGGGTTACTTCCGTTCGAAATATAGTGTAGGGTGTTTAGTGTAAATTCTCAATATTTGTGAGTGTTAGTTATAGTTAGTTACACATTATAAAATACGGAGAGTTGTAATCGGTGAAGCATCCGAAATCATCAATTCGTTATAATCATTTGAAAGTTCTTGTTCACAGCTTTATTCTGTTTGTATCATCTTTGTATTGTTGATATTCCGCGTTCGTATTCTCGATTGGTTTTACAACATTTTATGCTTAGAAATGGCTAGTATAGTGGGATGCGATACGTATTTAAGTTACTTCATTACATTCTAATCGGACTGAGACTTGGTCTATGCCTGACAACGCTAACGTGTTGGCTACAAGTGTGTTGTCATGATTAAGAATAATCTTGAGGGTACTATCAGTCATTACAAAGCTCCTTTCATTGCCAAGGCCTTGCATCATACAAAGGCAATTGATTACATCAGGATGTTTAGCCATATCGTTAAACCTAGTATTATTGGACTTGTTCTATTTAATGCATTCTCTCCCGGCTAGAATATTCGCAAGTGGATGTCAACAATGTCTTTTTTCATGGAGATCTATCAAAGATTGTATATACGTCGCAACCTTCAGGTTTCACTGACTTCAATCAAACATATCATGTATGCTTACTACGATAGGTTATATATGGCCTCAAGTAAGCTTTTAGAGCTCGGTTTTTCAAGTTTTCCTCTGCTCTTACTTCATTAGATTTTCACATTGTGTATTAAATAAATCTTTCTTTGTCTACAATAGTGGTTCAGATATCTACTATAATTTAGTATATGTATATGGCATTCTTATAAATTGGTACTCCTTGTATTTTGTTATGGATTTTATTGAGGCGCTTACATTCACAAACATGTTTAATAAGTTGTGCTCTCTATCCTACTTCTTGGGCGTACATGCTATATTCTTCAAACACACTTTATATATCACAGTAGCACACTACATACATATGTAATTGCATTGAATCAACCTCACTAACTGTCGACCATTATCTACTTTGGTGTCCTCTAGTTATCAGCTTTCTCGGTATTCTTGACTACTTGGATGATCCATTATTATATTAGATACCATTGGAACATCAGAGTAACTTGCCTTTACTCACCCTACGATTGCGTATGCGATAAAGGTTTCTCAATTTCTATAGAAACCTATTGATTGAAACTAAGGAGCAATCAAGATTTTGAGATGCCTTAAGGGTGTTATCTCTTATGGCTTGACCATCATACAATCCATGAATCTTAAGTTACATGCTTACTCTAACGTTGGCTTGGCTAGATGCCTAGATAATCGTCGTTCTACTACGGTTTATTATGTCTTTCTTAGCCCTAATCTTATTAATTGGAGTTCAAAGAACCAGTACAATGTTGCTTGTTCTAGTACGGAGGCTGAGCATAGAATGTTGGCTTACACTACAATAGAGGTTCGATGGATTAATCTATCATGCATGAGCTTCAGATTCTTGTCTCTCGACCACCTATTGTTTAGTGTGACAATACTAATGCCACATAGGTGTCGACTTTATGGTTCATCGGCATAAAATACATCTAGAGATTGATCTGTACTTTATTTCAAATATGGGTTTAGTTTAGACTTTCTCCATTAAATAGGTCTGAACTACATCTTAGTTGACTGATTACATACCAAAGAGTTGTTTTCCATTTGATTTGACGCTCTTAGATCCAAGCTTCAAGATGTATTATTTTGATTGAAGTGACATATTAGATATATTATATACTTTCTTCAATAGCATACACATGCGTATAGCGAAAATTTTGTCATTCATATTGGAAGAGTTTATAGTATACTAGAATACATAATGCTCTACGTATAGGCTCTTCTTACGCCCCTAAATATTGGTGGTTCACTATTTTTATCAATACCATCACCAATAGAAAGTTTTAAAAACAACTAAAAACATGTCTATTAAATTGACACGTTAGAAAAATACACATCTTTTTTAAATCCTTAAAAATCATTCTAATAAGAAAACTCAAAAACATTACCATATTACCACCTTCTTATTTTTAAACACTTAACTTTTCTCTTTCCTTGATATATTCATATACTAGATTAGAACATCGTGTAATATACGGGTTGAATAAATAAAATATTAATTAGTTATTAATAAAATTTAATGGATTATAAAACGATCTTTTGATATAAAATATGATTGACATTATGTACAAGTAATAAAAGAATATATCATTTTATACTTCTTTGTTTTTTTCAAAAAAAGTTGGGTTTTAAACAAATTGTTTCAAAACAAACCGCTTTTTTAAAAAAGTGCCATTTAATAATTTTTTTATTATAACTTTGAAATTTAATTATTTTTGTTTCATAAGATTTTTATTTTTAAAAGCCACGGGTTTTAAAATATATTATGTTTCTAAAAGTTTGATATTTTTTCTAAAAAAGGTTCTTATTTTTTAAAAAATTATTTCTTTACAAATTGCATTTGTAGAGTGATCTTTTTTAAATATATTTGTATTATGAAAAAAAATAAATAATATCATTTTTAGTTAATATGATATTTATTAAAAGAGATAAGCGGAAAAATATAAATTAAAAGCTTTAGAATTATAAAAAATGACATACATAAACTTTTTTATTAGTATTGATAGATTGATAAATATAATACAAAGGATCACATCAATTCACTTTTCAATGTTTTTAAAATAACAATTGTATCAAAAACATCCACATCCAATGATAACAAACTCAATAAATATTCACGTGTCTGTTTTTGAAGTACGAAAAATATATGTTGAAAATGCTCTGAGTTTCTATAATTTTTCAAAATGAATGTCATGAGTTGGAGTCTCACCAGATACAATATGTTCCTACTGGGCCAAGGGTTTTACCACATTATGCTTTTAGGTGGTAGGTTTCTTTGGAATGATGGGCAAGCCGGGTCACCAGCGCTGTCTGTGTTCATAGGTATGGGTGGTCTTTCGTCGTTAGGTTTACCTGGGTGATCGGGCTTAAAAAATTATTCGTTGACCGTTTAAAAAAAACAGAAGTAGATATTATATGTTTGTTATAACGAACGTTGACATCCTTTATCTATTTATGTTTTGAAAACGATAAATTTTAAATTCGAATGGAAAAAAAAAATATCATAACTTTTGTTTTAATCTATTTCAAACACCCAAAATCAAACCCATTCAACAGTCGCCAGCAATTTAAAACGTGGCACAAAATTTCCCACGTAACAAGCCTACTCAAACGGCATATCTTGACCCGTCACCGTCACCCGATTCGAAAATCACCCACATGTCGTTTTAGCCTTTTACCCAATCAAAAACGTCACCTCATCCACACACCCACACACACACTTGTCGTCTTCTCAAACTCACCTGCAATTCATTTCTCCACACCTCTAATTCCACCGTACCTTCATCCATTTCATCACACCTCACTTCTATATATATATACACACATATAGATTCATAGATATAGATAGAGATAGAGATAGATACATACATACCGTCGGAGAAACTGCAGCATTGAGTTCCACCGTCGCGATGACCGCCGTGAAGAGTTCAGTCACCGACGCCGTCGCCGGAGACTTCCGAGATCGGAAAACGGTGACGTCAGTGAACGTTACGAAGGAGATCGATCTAGATCTGGAAAGTAACGCTTCATCCTCAGAGGACGTTGAAACTTACTCACCGAAATCGGTTGTCGTGAAGAAGCTTCCGATGACGATGACGATGAAGGAGTTTAGCGTTTCGCGTGCTCGTGTTCACGATCCGATTATGAGGATTCGAGCGGAGGATCGACAGATCGGAGAGGATGTGGCCGGAGGTTTGATTAGTAAGTTCGGTAACGATCGAGTGGAGGTGGTGATGTTCTCCCGGCCGACGTCGCCTCTCGGCGGCAAGACGGCGGCGATCGGCGGTGAGCGGTGAGTTGATCGGAACGTGTTCGCTGTTGTTGAATCGTTTCATCGCCTGTATGTAAATTAGGGCTTCGTTTGAGTGTGTAGATTGTAGATGTTGTTAATAATTAGTCGGAATGTTGAGATTTGTGTTTTGTGTTTGAGTTTCTTCTTTTGTGTTCTTCTTGTTGAAGTTGAATCTACTGTGGGTTGTTAGAAGTTTGTTAAAACTTAAAAGTAGTCAACTTATTGCTTGAAGCTTCCCCATAGTCTTCTAGTAAACCGTATTCGTTAGATATAATTTAATGAAATGTTAGCTACTTAGCTGATAATATTATTATCAGCTGATTTGTTTAATGTAGCGATGCGGGGTGCACACTAATATTACTCGAGTTAAAAATAAATTATAAAATTATAAAATAAAAAAAATTATTAGTTATAAAATAATATTTTAAAATAAAACATAATTGAAATCATATATAAGTATGAAATATAAATAATAAAACAGTTATATTAATTTTTTAATTTTTTTTTCTAAAAGAAAAATAAATGAAATATAAATAACAAAACAATGATATTAATTTTTTAATTTTTTTTATTTTTTATTTTTTTTTTTTTCTAAAAGAAAAATAAATGAAATATAAATAACAAAACAATGATATTAATTTTTTAATTTTTTTTATTTTTTTAATTTTTTTTTCTAAAAGAAAAATAAAATAATCTTGTATTAAAGAAAACAGTTTAAAAATTGTAAAATTTTAAAACTTATTGTAACTCCGAATTTTATTTATTTTTGTATATATAAAATTTACTTACAAACACTTGTTTTAAAATATTTTATATTATTGGAAGGTTTAATGTTTTAGAAATAAATTTTAATTTATAAAATTTATTTACTAAGAAAAATAATTAATAGAAATATAGTTTTTTTAATTTATCATTAATAATTAATTAATGAGATATTTAATAAGAGAGAGAAGCGGCAAAATTTTGATGAAATGAAATGTGATGATAACATATATCCATCATAGTTACTATTTTATTAAAGTAGGAAGATTATGATTATGATTTTCGGTATTGATTAAAGTGTTAAACCTCTAAACTAAACTTTTTATATGCTAAAAGTATAGCACTACTTCAAGTATAAATGTTATTTTAATTGGTTTCATTTATCCGTTTTATAGTCAGTACCGCACCCATAACTCATTCAGAAAGAAACTCATAACTAAAAAAACATTGTTCATTCAAAACTTTTTTTACTCTAACGAGAATCAAACTCAAAATCTTTCTATTTTAAAGGGTTGAAACCATTTCGTTAAGGATCATTGGTTATTAGAGGCTAAAAGAACTCACAACTAAAAATATCGACTAAATTCAAAACTTTTTTACTCTTAACGAGAATCAAACTCAAAACCTTTATCAGAAAGAAACTCATAACTAAAAAAACATTGTTCAATTCAAAACTTTTTTTACTCTAAACGAGAATCAAACTCAAAATCTTTCTATTTTAAAGGGTTGAAACCATTTCGTTAAGGATCATTGGTTATTAGAGGCTAAAAGAACTCACAACTAAAAATATCGACTAAATTCAAAACTTTTTTACTCTTAACGAGAATCAAACTCAAAACCTTTATCAGAAAGAAACTCATAACTAAAAAAACATTGTTCAATTCAAAACTTTTTTTACTCTAAACGAGAATCAAACTCAAAATCTTCTATTTTAAAGGGTTGAAACCATTTCGTTAAGGATCATTGGTTATTAGAGGCTAAAAGAACTCAAACTAAAAATATCGACTAAATTCAAAACTTTTTTACTCTTAACGAGAATCAAACTCAAAACCTTTATCAGAAAGAAACTCATAACTAAAAAAACATTGTTCAATTCAAAACTTTTTTTACTCTAAACGAGAATCAAACTCAAAATCTTTCTATTTTAAAGGTTGAAACCATTTCGTTAAGGATCATTGGTTATTAGAGGCTAAAAGAACTCACAACTAAAAATATCGACTAAATTCAAAACTTTTTTACTCTTAACGAGAATCAAACTCAAAACCTTTCTATCTTAAAGGGTTAAAACCACTTCGTTAAGGATCATTATTAGAAACCATACTTCTGCATAAGAGAGATTTAAAGCAAGAACATCCTTTTGATGGGAGTTTGGGATAGTGCTCTAGGAGTGTGAGGCAGAGCTTCTAGCGGTAACTTTATTTTATTATAATTGCAATAAAAATTGATTTCTCAAATTTCATAATGTAATATATAACGAATATAAAGAGAAATTGCTCGAAGGCGGTTTTAAAGTAGTTGTGACCCCATTCCTAAAACATACGAATTCTTCATAATGGTAACTTCAGCTTTTGGTCCGATTTTCACACAAAGATACTATGTTTTTAAGATTGAGATTTATGTTATTGAATGTTTGGATGGAAACCCTAAATTGTTTCAATTTAAAAACACCTATTACACATTTAGATAGCATTAAGTCAATTGCCCTTTGGTTATGAGAAAATCCACTAAAAGACAACCGCTATGAAATAGGAGGCTTAAAATAGCGATAAGATATCAAACCACATCATCTCTCCTCCCACATTGCTCCGTTTGTCTAAATCTTTTTTTACTCATACCAAACAAGATAACTAATCTTTTAATATAATGAGTTAATCTCGGTTTTCGTTTATGGGTTTTACAAATTGTCTCCATTTGAGTACTAATGTTTATTTTGTCTCCATTATTGGTCTGAGTTTTACGAATCGCTTCTATTTTATCCTTTTGACTAATGGTGTTAACATTTTATGTTAAGTGGTGTTAAAAAGACTAAAATACCCCTCCACCTTCTTCACTTCCAAAACAGCTAGACCCCACCACCTCCTTCCTCTCCTCTCCGACTCCACAGCCGCCACCTCCTCCACCAACCCCTCTCCCTCAACACAACCCTAACACAATCCACCACACCTTTGTACGGACTCCCACTCCCCAACTGCAACCTCTGCTTCACCATATCCATCGGCGTAAACACCGCGTCACTCGCCACCGTTGCCACCACCCCCGCCGCCGTGTGGGCGGCGAGGTTATTAGGGTTCCGCCGCGTAAACTTCTCCTTACGCATCTCGTAAACCGTGAAATACGCCACGTGAGCCTGACCGCGCCTAGCCCCATGGCTTTGATCCCGCGGTAGAGCCTGGTCGGACCGTCGGACTTGAGAATCGAGTGAACCGCTTGTCGGAGACTCATTGATTTGATGGGGCATGAGCCTAACACTTGCATACGAGTCTTGATTGTGTCGATTTTGAACATCTCCATGTGTTCCACCATGCGATGATGGAGCCGGTGATCATTAACTGCCAAAAGTGGAGGCCGTCATGCGACGGCGACACAATGATTGTTGGGTGGTAGTCCGGTGGCTTTGGGATCGGAATTAGGTCGGAGTTTTTGAATTTTGCTACCTTCATCGTCGCCATTGAGGGGAATGATGGTGATTTGGTGAAGGTGGTGGGGTCCAACTGGTTTTGGAAGTGAAGGAGGTGGAGGGATATTTTGGTCTTTTTAACACCCACTTAACAGAAAATGTTAACACCGTTAGTCAAAAGGACGAAAATATAAATGATTTGCAAAACTCGAGCCAATAATGGAGACAAAATAAACGTTGGTACTCAAGTAGAGACAATTTACAAAACCCATGGACGAAAACCGAGATTAACTCTATTATAATAAAATGGTAACTACAGATGACACATGAAATAAAATGATAACTAGAGATGTCACATGACAACACCACATTCACTCTTAACAAAAAAATTTCGTTTCTCTTTCCTATTAAATAACTCAATTAATTACTAATTATATTATTTAATTCTATTTTTTGATTATAAGTTATTTTTAAAAAGATTAAGAAATAGATCTTTTTTATTAATGTTTATTTTTAGAGAATAAATTTTTATAAAAATAAAATTTTCTAGAACATACATCATACTTTTTTTAAAACATAAAATATTTTAAAAATGACATTTTTTAATATGTTTTGTTTTGAAACGAAATGTTTGATTTATTTTTAGAAAAAACAAGAAAGATAAAAATAATTTTTATTAAAAATATTAATATCATTGTTTTATTACTCATAGTATTACTCATACATAATTTAAATCATATATTATTTTATAATTAATAAATTTTATTTTATTTAATATTTTATTTATTCAATCCGTTAATACACGGATTCACTAAAATTAGTTCTAATATATTAGTTTGATGAATAAGAGATCTTATATATAATACAAACTTTACTTTTATTGATCATGCAGGCAATTGATATGTGACATATCTAATATCTTGTAATTATTTTAGTTTCTAACAAAATCAAATTTGATAATTAATTATCAGTTTAGATTCACATACTTCTTGCAATGATTCCAGTTTCTAACAAAATCAAAAGTTGATAATTAATTGTCAATTTAACATTCACATACAATAATTACTTTAATTCCCCCACTCTATTGGAATTTGAACATTATCAATTTTGTTATATATTTTAAAACCGAGTTTCTTGAAAAGCAACGCTATTTGAACCATCAGTTGCTTTTTTAAACGGCAAAATTATATATATAAACTAACGGGAAGCTAGTAAGCAAGAGTACATTACAAAGAAAATATAAAAAATTAAAATCATGCTAATGGCCCCAATTTAGACAAGAGATTTTTCCTCTATGTTTAATCCAAATAAACGATGACACCAAAATATCTTCCAATATCACATCCACACCACGATTGTCATTCTTAAACATATGATCATTCCTTCAAATCCAAATGTGCCACATGGCATGAATTATATCAACAGAACATTTTTAAACAGTTTATCACCATTAATATTGATAGGAATTTGGAGTAATTCTTGAACGTTTTCCTCTCTGGTAAGAATACTCCAAGATTGGAGTTTTACCCAAAGAAGTCTTGCAGTTGGGCATTGAATGTGAAGATGGTCGGTGGACTCCAAGTGTTCACCACAAGCTAAGCAAATTGTACTCGCCACCAGAACATTTCTTTTTGCAAGACCTACGAGAGACAGAATGCGACCTTGAATTTATTGATTGTTATTTAAAAGAGAATCTTATAATCATGTTGTAGCTATAGCTAGAAAAGAGAATCTTATAATCATGTTAACTAAAAAATTTGTAGTTTTGTAATTGTTCTATCTAGGGTGGCCAATGGGCAACAGAAATGCACCCTTCGCAAAGACTTTGAAGCTCAAAATGGTGAAGCTAAAAGGTGAATCGTTATTTTAGATGAATAATGAAAGTGGTGTCAAACATGTATCTAAAATTCGAAATGCAACATTTTGAATTTTTTAGTAAAGACTTTGAAGCTCAAAATGATGAAGCTAAAAAGTTTATCGTTATTTTAGATGAATAATGAAAGTGGTGTCGAACATGTAACTAAAATTCAAAATGCAACATTTCAAATTTTGAAACTGAAACTCTTGAAGTTCTCTATATCTTTGTGAACTCACTGAGTATCGCAACCGTTATTGCGTAAAAGAACAGAATCCTCAAACAAGATGATATCTCGAATAAATTAGTAAACTTATGATTAACACTATCATATTAAAACCATTTGAAAGCATGCTCAACTTATTAATCGAATTAGATTAAAAAAATTCTTATTGAAATAAAAGTAGGATTTGATCTTGAAATATTTAAAGCTGAATACTCTTGAGAGCAGTTTCTCTTGATAGAAACTCCAAAAACAATAAAAAAAATCTCCTTTTGTTTCTTTATTTTGAACGCGAAAAACAAGAAGTTCAGTTTGTCTTCAAATGGAATTTCGACTAGAATCGAATCGAATTTCGAGTTTTTTAAATCTGATTCGAATAATGAACACCCCTATCGTCAACGGCTCAACATTAGTTTACTGATTCTGTTGACGGGCCAGATCTACATCAAACAAAAAGAGCCCAACAGCCCGTTCTAATACATTCCCTTGTGGGCTAGCTCCATACCAATTCAATATGTGTCCAACAGCCCACTTTAATAAATCAAAATATCAAATGATATTTAGAATTAAATTGAGCCCGTATTGCGGTGATGATAAATTGAATACACGAGTTCTTGGTAAGTCAAAGTCAAACAAATCATAGTCAACCTTGAAGGTTATGTGGGTATGTTTATGTCTATATAGAATGCAATGTAGAAAATTAAGAACAATATATTATCCATTTTATTAGTAATTTATAAAGTTAATAATATAGTTATGCATTGTGCCCATATATTATATCACCTTCCTATGAAAACTATTTCATTCTGATCATTAAATTCTAATTATCTTGTTTATTCTATTATCTTATTCGTTTCAGCTACCTATACTTTTGTTTCAACCAAGTAAACACACCACAAGTTTATATATATATAGAATAGAAAAGGTTAAATAAACACTTTTGAGTTACATACTAAGTGATACATCTTCATGTGACACGACAAAATATAATATATATGGATGATTGGATTCAACTATTTAAAGATATTATTCATGCTCGAGCTGAAAATTCATGTTCAATCAATAGTTGATCGTCTTCTTTGACAACCGGTGATAAAATTACGAGAAAACTTTTGTCTGATTAAAATATACATGACGGACATACATTATATGTTGAATCCGACCAATGAGAACCTACAATGTGGCTACAGTTCAATTGAGGCAAAGATTCGATTGGACCCGAGCAACCGTAGCAAAAGACCAAACAGAACTAAGATTTTACACGAACTAGCGCAACATTTTATTGGTAAGAACTTCAAAAAATTACAATACAAGGGTACGCAATACAAGAACTCAACACATGTTTTTATAATATTATCTTATCTTGTTAAAAATAGTATCTGACACTTAGTAAAATACTAAATAATAGGAGATAAACATGTGAACAAATAACTATCCTAAGATAACTAGTCTACCTTTTGTCACTGACCATCTAGGTTACCAAAATTTTCATTAATAAAGGCATCCAATGTCCGTCACTTTTTATAGCTTGACCTCCTTGTAAGAAACTTGAATGGTATTTTATTGTAACTCTAAAATAAAATATTCAAATTTCTGTTTTCACTATTGTTTCATGATTTTTAATTAAAAAAAAACTTTCTCCAATCAAACATATCCATGATAGCTTCTATTCAAACTCATATATTTATTCATCCAACAACAAAACACAACATGATTATAAAAATGTGAGTGGACTTGGCCAGGAAGGACTATGCTTTGAACAGGCATTTTGTGGTCCATTTGGTTTACTCTTTCTATATTTGTACCACTCTTTGTTTAGTTGGAAGAAGACTTACATGATGTGTGCTAGCTTACCCTGTTTTCATACAAAAGCTTTTTTTTGTGTGTGTGTATGTAATCATTATTTCCATCAATTTCTTGTACTTTCATTATTAGTTTTCTAAATTTCATCAAGATTCACTAATCATCAAGACTATCAATTTATTTCAAAGTATAAGTTCAAGGAAGTTTTAAAAATTAAATACATGCTTTTTTTATAGTTTATGAAGTTTTTTAAAGGGTAAGTTTTAAAACCATTAAGAGTCTACCTCTTATTTAATTATACCTTTTAATGGTTAAACACAAAATTGCTAAACAACCCCTGAAAAGATTGATGTTTAAATTTTGATTTCTTATTATATTATTGAGTTAAGGAATCAAGGCTAAGCGCTAAGAGATCAAACTTGATCTAGCTCGTTCATCCCGTAATCATATATTACGAAATTATAACAAGCACTTTATGGTTTGGAGATAAACTTACACTTGCACTGTTTTAACAAATTGCTACTAATATCGTAAATCTAGCTAATTTGACTGTTTTTACCTCTACCATCCATGTACCATAAGGGTAGTATTAATACCATTTAATGCATTAATAAATTTCATAATCTTTTAATATACTAGCTTATATTATATTAAAACTATATAATGCATTCAAAAAATTTATAATTTGGTCCTTGATTTAATAAGTACCTTAAAACTATAAATCTTGTTTAAATCCTTTCTGATTTGGTAGGATAAATATGCCCGCGACATCACTAATATCATCTACATTCATAAACAGAAATCAAACACAGCCAAAAAAAATCTTTTAAATAAAAAAAAAACACTTATAACACATTTTAAAGTGATTACATATATCCAATAATTTTTTATTTAGAAAGTGAATTTTACATTGAACATGAAGTGGTCCAAAACCCTAAAAAGCACATCACATGCCCCTTCATAACAAACCTTTTATGTGGTACCACAAATATTCCAAGTTGTAAATAACTTTCTAAAACTAATCCTTTGTCCCCAAAAGTCCTAACACACAACCATAACCACTTTCTTTAATTCACAAAACACGTACATTTACAAAAAGAAATACTTACATACATATATAACTATATATTTAAAAGTCATTATAATATATAAAAATATTGTCAAAAGCATCATTTTAAACAATAGTATTTGCCTTAAATTGAGGAACATAACATATTATAAACATTGATGTTGTCACAATTTAAACCCAAAATGCTCTCAGCCCAACTGCTATCTTTGACTTAGATTTTTAACTTTGTAAGTATTTCAAAAGAATAAAGTTATGCTTAAAATGATGGCTTTTTTAATTAGGTCCTAATAGAACCACGCACTGTAGCAAGCATGTTGGCACTACAATAAGAGATAGGCAGCATAGTTATCTTGTAAATGTAATTAGCTTTGCAATTGTTAAGTTTTTTTTTTCTATTTTCAATAGGTTTTATATATGATGTACTCCTTGTCCCTCGATTGAGTTTCTCCTATTAGCTTTCGATCATAGGAGACGATGTAATCAATCCAAAAATTATCAATTTATTTATAAAGATGCTCAAGTACTACCGGTTTAATATAATCATTACACTGGTGAAATTTACTCTTGAAAATAAACTATTTAAGACCAATTACGTTTGAAAAGAAAACAAAAAAAGTTTGAAGACCGGTTAGAGTGTGACACGTGACAAGGCCAGTAAAACTCACCGACCTTTCTAAATGAGCAAGTATAAACGATGCATTGAGGAAAACCTAACACCATCATGTAAAACTATCAACCTATTATAATTTAGTTTCAACAATGAATCCATCGAGTAGTAGACAATTTTCTACCTTTTTTAATAAATCAAGTTCATTCCTTACGCGTAGAAAAAAGACCATATCGCTAGAGGCACGTTCCTAATGCTCAAGACAATATTCATGTCACGTGTTTTCCATATTTCTCATGTTTTTTTTTATTTTTTTCTGACATGTATTTGTAACTAGATTAGATTAGATTACCTTACAATATACAAGATGGATCACATGTATCATCTTAAATGCTAGCATTATAGAAATATCAATAGATGTTACAAATATAATAAAAAAACATAATATTATATTCACTTGTTTGTTCCTTTTAATTGAAAGTCCTTATCTTTTTCCTTAACAATGTAAACATATATTGTTCTATTATCCTTTTGAAAATACGACGTGAAAGAATAAGCTTGAACACTAAATTATAACCATTCGTATTACACGAGTTAAATAAAAAAATTATGGAGAAGTTAAAAAATATAAAACACTATTTTAATATAATATACTAAAATTACATGTGAGTAAGTATTATAGTTAATAAATATTTAAATAACATTTTCAAAATATTATTTAAAAAATGTTTTTCTAAAACTCTCGTTTTAAAAATACGTTAAGAAACATTCGTTATAAGAATATTGTTTTCGAAAGTTGTCATTTTTAATAAAAAATAGAATTTCAAAACTATGGTTTTTAGTAATTTTATTTAATAAATAAATTTTCGTATTTAATAAAAGTTTGCTTTGGCAAAAATATCATTTTTATAATCATTGTTTAAAAACTCCAGGTTTTAGTTATTTTATATTTTTAGGGAAAATGGTTTTATATAAAACTCTTATTTTAAAAATATCAGTTTTAGAATATTTCATGTGTTAAGATACATTGGTTAAAAAAATCAAATAAAATATTTTTAATCAAAGTATTTAGTTTTTAATTAATTAAAAATATGTTTAGTTGAGCACGCTTAACTGTAGAGTTCTGATGAGATCCGGTGCATTAGTGCTGCTACGATCACAACCTTTGTAACATTCTACGCGAATCTCACATCGACCGTGGACAGTAGAGATTCCTGGTTCATAAGGAATGTATGGCCTCTAATATCATCAACACGTTTTGAGCACATTGGTTATGGATGAGAGGAGAACTTACAGTTAAGTGTGTTCAGATGGCAGCAATCCAGGAATGGGTAACCTCCCTGAGAAGTTTTCACATGGGCAACTAAAAGCAAATCCGCGAACTCCTTGTGGGCAAAACGGATAATATTGGTGGTAAGAGAGGCCAAGTGTTATAGAACAAAATCAGAGCCACTTTTGTGTGTTTAAGAATGATGGGGCAAATCTCATCAGGATGGTGAGTCCCTGGGGGTATTCAAAGTGAACCTTAGGCCAATCCCACATTCATAGATGGGATGGTGGGACAAACCTCATCAAGGACGATGAGTCCAAAAAAGGGGGTGTTTGTAACATTCTAGGTGAATCCCATATCGGCCATAGACAGGAGAGATTCTTGGTTCATAAGAAATATTCGGCCTTTAATATCATCAACGCGTTTTAAGCTCGTTGGTTGTGGATGAGAGGAGAACTCCATAGTTAAGCATGCTCAGGCGGCAGCAATCCAGGGATGGATGACCTCCCTGGGAAGTTTTTACTTGGGCAACCAAAAGTAAATTCGTGAGCTCATTGTGGGCAAAGCGAACAATATTGGTGGTATGTGAGGTCGGGTGTTACACTACCCATCACTATAAAGTACACCTGAGAGAGTAAAATAGACCCTGATTTATGGCCTAGAGTACAAATCCTCTAATGTCTATAGGATAAAATATGCCAAATAAGGCAATGGAAGCTATAAATACGCCAAAAGGGAATTTTTACGCCCCTGCATCTTCGTTTCGCCTGTTTTCAAATTTTGTGTATTCTTTCATCTTCAACCTGCACATAAACACTTTCAAAGTAACCATCTCAAGATATAAACATTGTTAAATTTATATCTAAAGTGTAAATTTGTGCAAATAAAGAATTCATATATCAGTTACTTTAAACAATCTTTTCATTAGCTTAAATTTTTACCCACCTTAAACTCTGTTTTTCTACTGCAAATTAAGTTCCTCTACTTTCATTCAGTAGATCGATCATTAATGTTGGAGGGTGTAGTTTTGAGGTGAATTAGGCCTTTGTCACTCAGCTGAGCTTCCTTACCCCATAGCTATTTAGAACTATTCCCTCAAATCTGAATTAGATATAGTTTATAATGTAATTCACAATTACAACTATATCTTACATAGTTATAGATTCAAAAGTAAAGTTACCTATAGTTACCGCAACAAGTGATAACCTCATTAGGTAATACAAACAAGCGGTTTTATCCAATATACTTGATCAGATCCAATTACAAATATCAAAGCTAGAATCTACTCTTGTTCCTCTTTTATAGTTGATTTTCCTAAAATATATTTTATTAAGTATCAAGTGCTATTGTTAAGAAAGAACACACTATTTGTAATCAAACCTCGCTTTCTATCATAACCTTTTAAAATCACTTGAATGTGTTTCTGAAAATTTTGTTAGCGATTCTTATGGTTAAACTTAATGATAATTCACTATAATTTTGTGAAAATGCAATTTTACGTTTAATTCATTTATGTCAAATCAAATAAAACATGTATTTTATAAAATTTAAACTCTCAACTTTTTAAATATAAAAAGACACCTTATCTCTCGTATAACCACTAGGATTAAAAAAATTAATTTATTTAACAAATCTATATCTATACTATACTATATAATAAATAAAAGTTTTGGTGAGATGCGTGTCACACCATTGTGACTCAAAACATTTTTTTCCGCATCTCTCACCTATTAAATGATGAGACAAGTGTTACTCTTATTTTTTTGCTTCTCTTTCTAATTAAATAATATTATAAAAAATTTTATAAATATTCACAAACTTTTAATTCAATATTTTGTTTATCATCAATTAAAGTGTTCAATCATTTTGTAATTTCTAAGTTATTATTAACTACTATGTTTTTATTCAATCTGTTTAATACACGGATTTTATAACCTATTTAAAAATAATTGCATATAATGAAAACAATGTAAATTGTAATTCTCTTGAGGTTGTAGATGAGTGGATGTTTGGTCTATTATTGATTTTTAAAGTTAAAATCTTTATTTGTTATTATATAATGAATATATTTATTTGTTTTGATTGTTCTTTATTAACATTACTCTTTTCATTTATTTTAATTTAAAACACTAATTTGAATTTTATTGATTTTGTTTGAAAGCATACATCGTAACTTAAAATTATCAATTTTTGTTTGATTTTCTGGTGAAACTTTTTACGCTTCTAAAATTTCACTATGAGGATCGTTATGTCTTTACTAATTTAAAACATACTTTATTTTAGTAAAATTAGTTTCAATTGATGATTACATGCTTAAGGATCTTGAAGTCTTGCTTCTAAAGCTAGATATTCTATAACAAAGAAGATAATTGATTTGAAGAAGATAAGGGCTGATGCTCTTATCATGTCGAACATAGGTAAAATAAAAATAGAAAAAATTGTAATTTATTCACTTGATTAAATTCTCTAGATTAAAGAAATCTTAGAAAATGTATATCATGGTCTCAAACGGAAAATATAGTCAAAATAGAAAAGACCTAGTAGCTTATTAATGTAATTAAATCTTTAAATTAAATTATTTTTGATGTGGTTAGTAGTCAGAATGAGTTACAATTACACATACAAGAAAATTTAAAAGAATTGTTAAATTAAATATATAAGTTTTTTAAACTTCAAACCTTTAAAAAAATTCTGTTGTAAAATTACCTCTCTCTCTACGTAAAGTAATTATTATTATATCTATAAAACTGTGTGGACACTTGTAATAATACTAGGTTATAAACACGTGTATTACACGGGTTAAATAAAAAACTATAAAAATTAATGAAAAGCTAGAAAATATAAAACACTATTTTTTATATAAGATATAAGTAAATTATGTGTGAGTAGATACTTTAGTTAATAGTTTTTTTATTTATTATTTTTTAAAACTTTCATTTTAAAAAAGTGTTTTCTTAACTCTTGTTTAAATGTCATTTTTAATAAAAATCTCATTATTTCAAAACAATGGGCTTTAATTATTTTTGTTTTATGAATAAATTTTCGTATTTAATAAAATATTTCTTTGACAAAATATCATTTTTATAAATATATCATTGTTTAAAAATTCTAGGTTACAATTATTTTTTAAATATTTCTAGAAAACATTTTCATATGAAATCTTTATTTTAAAAAAATCATTTTTAAAATATTCCATATGTGTAGAATGATACATTGTTTAAAAAATTTTATAGTCTCTAATTTTTTTCCAAAAAGTGTATTTTTAACCAAAATGTTTAGTTTTTATTAATAAAAAATATGTTTTATAAATATATTAATTTTAGAAAAAAAATTGAAATGTTTAAAATAAGTGAGAGAAAAAGAATGAGGGAGAGAAATAGACAGAGAAAGAAAAAGAATTTAACAATTAGTTGTCCTAATCTTTTAAAATTTGATATATATGATGAGAAAAAAATAATAGAGTTAATATAATGATAACATATGTTCACCTAATATAATCATTTATTAGTATAGATATATTTATTTTATAACTGTATAATAACAAATATTAACCTAATACATTGGTATTTAATCTATAATCTATAATCTATAATCTATAATCTTACTACTCTAATAAAAGAGTAACTACAGATGCCACATGTCATCACCACACTCATCCTCACCAAAATTTTCCCGCCTCTATTTCATCTTAAATAATTAACTTAATTACTAATAATATTATTTAACTTTATTTTATTTAATAAATTAAAAAAGAGATCTATTTATTAATATTATTTCTAAAAAACAAAAAAATAAAAAAAATATTTTTTCTAAATAATAAAACGTTTTTAAAAATACAAAATATTTCAAAAATTGTTTTTTAAGTTCAATTTTTAAACCCAAGAATTATTAATTTGGGAAATAAATATGAATTTTTTTAAAAATGTAATTTTTATACGGTTTGTTTTATAACAAAATGTTTATTATTTTATTGGAAAAAAATTAAAACAAAAAATTTAAAAAGTTGATGTCACTGTTTAATTAGTTATAGTCATTGCTCATACGTAACTTCAATCATAACATATCTATAATATTATTTATAATTAATATTTTATTATATTAATATTTTATTTATTCAACCGTGTAATATACGGGTTTACTAAAGCTAGTCTATAATATATAATCTTTAATCTATATCTATATCTATAATCTATCTATTATAATAAAAGAATGTTTTAACATGTGATTTGGCAAAATTCTAGACCATCTAATTTTAATTTTCTCGTTTTTCTCTCTTATTAAATAATTACATTAAATACTAAAAATATTGTGTAATTCCTTTTGAGATTAAAAATGTTTTTCAATAATTAAGAAAGAGTTGATTTTATAAATGTAACTTCTAATAAACAAAATTTTAAAAATAAGAAAATTTTCTAAAACAACAAACCTTTTAAATAATGAAATATTTTAAAATGGTTTTTTTTTAAAATGAACTTTTATAAAAAATAACTAGGAGTTATAATAAGAAACTTTTAATATTGATATTTTTTAAATTAGTTAGTTTTGGAACAAAATATTTATTAAAAAAAGCAATAATGGTTTAAAAACAAATGTTTAAAACAATGATATTATTGTTTTATTACTTGTATTATTAATCAAATGCAATTTCAACCATACTGTTTTATAACTAATAAAATTGCATTAATAATTATTTAATATTTTATTTCATTTAACCCGTGTAATACACGGGGTACTAACTAGTCTCTAATAAAGCAATGTTTTTTTGACACTTGTCATTTTCTTAACCTATGTTTTTCTTATTTGTTATTTTTTAGACATCCACACATTAAATTTACCCTTCAAAAGGTGTTATAGTAATTTAAATACTCAAACAAATTTCTCTCTCTTATTAAAAATAAATTTTATTAATTGATATTTTTCTCTCTCTTATCTATTCTTTTTTTAAAATCAAACTAGCTTTTTTTAAAATAGGTTTCACGATGGAAATTAAAAATAACAACTTTTAACTAAAATCTAAATAACAAAAAACTAAAGTGTTATATAATATGAAATTTTCTAAGATATTAAACATTTTTAAAACAATTTATTTTAAAATTGTTTTGTTTTAAAAAAATTATAAACAGGTGAATTATTGTAAAATAGCCTTATTATAACAAATAGAATAATTACAAATCATATTTTTTAAAAACAAGTTTTTTATAAAAAATATATAAAAAATCTTAAAATGAATATTTAAAAATAAAATTATTTACGTAAGAGAGTTAAATATGGTATAATTATTTTACTTCTTGAACTATTCATGTTAGCCTATCTATCTATTTAAAAAAAACTAAAATAAGCATAAAACTATTGTAGATCTTATTATACTTACTTTCTCATTTCTCTATATTATTAATAATAATATTGAATACTAATAATATTACTCATACCATTTTTAAATCAAAAAAATATAATTTAATAAATTAAAAACCTTTTTTTTTGTTAAAAACACACTCTTTAAAAACAAAGATGCATAATTTTTTTATAAAATAAAAGTTTGATAAAAATATATTATTGTTTATTTACTTAAAATAGTTATTTATATGTTTTTATAATCATATTTTCTTCTTCAAACATGTTTTTATGATACATAAATTTTAACTAATAATTATTTAACTTTTATTTTTCAATCCGGTGTATTATATAGAAAGTAACCTACTAGGCTAGTATAGTATAAACAAAATTCGAATTTCCCCGTTACTTTACGCCATGAACCAGGGTAAAAGTGAAACACCCCTCTTGTTTTTATATACCCCAACTTCACATTCTCCATACACCCAAAACACACTCTTCTCTCTCACACTCACACAAAAACACACTCACATTTCACAACAAGTGCAGTCATCCTAAACTCATATCATCTCACCTCTTACTCCACCACCGACCTCCGCCATTGTTAACCTCAACGTCACTCCCTTCGTTAATGGCCATTAAGTCATCTTCTATTATCTTCCTCCTGTACAACCTCTAAAACCTCACACACAATCTTCAACTCCATTACACCACCGGAGCTTGAGAGCTTCAACTTACAACAATGGCGGATTCAACGGAGACAATGCCGGCGAACACAGAGAAGAAGAAGGAGCAAACGCTGCCGTTTCACCAGCTGTTCTCGTTCGCCGATCACCTCGATTATGCTCTCATGATCATCGGCAGCTTCGGTGCTGTTGTTCACGGATCTTCGATGCCGTTCTTCTTCCTCTTGTTCGGTCAAATGGTTAATGGCTTCGGGAAACACCAGGCCGATTTGAACACCATGACTCATGAAGTCTCTAAGGTCATATTCTTCTTATCGTCAATCGTTATCGTTGTAATTATCGTTGATGCGATTTGTTGCAGATTCAGATCTGAAATTGTGTTGTTAATTAATGCAGTATGCTTTGTATTTCGTTTATCTCGGATTGGTGGTGTGCGTATCGTCTTATGCAGGTGAGAAGCTAAACTCGATCCGTTATTCTCTCTCTATGTGTATCTAAAAAATTAAAACTGAAATTATGAAATAAAAATATGTTATTAGTACACTCAATCTATTTTTATCTCTCTATCTCCTTCTGTACATAATTTGAAAGAAGGAGTATTTGTTCTTTATAATTTTGTTATTAGTATTTTTATCTCTCGTAAAAAGTATTATTATCATGAAAGAAGGGTGAACACTACTATATAGGTGGTGAAATTATCACACATACCAATACTCTTGAGTGATAATTTTGTTCTTTATAATTTCTATTGTCATGAACCTTATTGCGTTGTATACTTTTGTAAAAAAAAGTTTTGTATGTTTGACTACGAGTTTAGTAGTTGCATATATTATTGCTTTGGTTTTTTTTTATTATTTGGAAGGGCTTATTTTAGCCGGTTCACTAAGGATGAGGTGCACGTGGGTTCCTTTGCTATCTATTGTTCTTATTGTCACGCACTTGTCAAAGTTTGGAATACCTTTTTGTAGTTCACACATATCTGCATCTCCTATAACTTGCAAAATTTCATAGTTTTATATGATTAAAGTTAAAATTAAGTAAGCGTGATTAATTGTTAAGTAGTTATTAATTTTGTTAAAAATTGAGGATGAAACAGAGATTGGATGTTGGATGTATACCGAGAACGACAAGTGAGCGCATTGAGGAAGAGGTATTTGGAAGCAGTTTTGAAACAAGACGTTGGGTTCTACGATACGGATGCGAGAACGGGTGATATTGTTTTTAGTATCTCGACGGACACACTTCTTGTTCAAGACGCCATTAGCGAGAAGGTAATATTTTTTTAGGGCTGGTTAAACGTACGCCTATGACTCTCTATAATGAGTAAAATAAGAAGATTTTATAAGTTTAAATCATGTAAAACACACACGTGATTTGTGATTTTAATATTAGTGGAGAGTGTGTTTGTTGTTTAAAAAATAAAATAAAAATCTTTAGACATTTACTTTTAGCCATTAAATGTGATACGACGGTACGTCGTCTGCATCCGAACGTTTTTGAGCGTACACCAACTTGTTTGAATTCATTTTGAGGAAATAAAACGGAAAAAGATTCAACATCTATTTGTCCATTAATGGTGGGGAAGTGGGGTCCAATGAAAGATGGAAGTTAACTGGCGCATGTTAGCATACTTGAGTTAACCCGCGCCGGGCATCATCTTTTAAGTTTTGTAGTTCACTTCTACAAGAAGATTGTCCAGCAAAAGCATTCTATGGCATTTATCATGTTTGGCGCACGTTAGCATATATAGTTTAACCTGCTCCACCTTTATGAATTTTAAAGATTTTTGTAATCTGGGAGTTGGGGATGTGTTATGTTTTTAAATGCCATTATATGATACTTTTATACAATTTTAACTTCAAATTATTGATCTCCATAGTATTTAAGGATTCATTTTCATTGTGCTTTAATATTAGGTGGGAAACTTCATCCATTATCTATCTACATTTTTGGCTGGATTGGTGGTTGGTTTTGTGTCAGCATGGAAGCTAGCTCTTCTAAGTGTTGCAGTCATCCCCGGAATTGCTTTTGCAGGCGGCTTATATGCATATACTCTTACGGGCCTCACTTCAAAGAGCCGTGAGTCCTACGCCAATGCTGGCATCATAGCCGAACAGGTGGTCTCGCTGACTGTTTCTAGTCTAGATATGTTACTTTTTTGTTAAAAAAACGATACCCCAACAAACTTTATTAACCGAAAAATGAAGAATACAAAAACTAATTTGGTCGCAAAATATCTTTGAAGTTTGCCACAAGTTTCATGTCATTAGAATTTCTTTCAATATCCAAATAACTTTGTCTATCTTGATGAATTTAATTATTTAATATAGGGCACCAATGATGCTACTAAAGTAGTTTCAAAGTTTCTGTGATCATATAGTATACAGCATGCGCTACAGTGATAAGAACACTTGCCTCATATGTAACTTTACTTTTACTCTTTCACTTTCATTCTCATGTTTCCTTAGTGTGGTATTAATCAACTACTAATTTGATCATATACATCTACGCGGTAAAATTATGACTCACATAGTCATGATTTTTTAATTCAAATTCAAGTTTTACCTTCTAAAGCTAATCACTTTTTAAATATATGATAGGCTATTGCACAAGTAAGAACAGTGTACTCATACGTGGGCGAGACAAAGGCTCTAGACTCGTATTCAGATGCAATACAGCACACGCTTAAGCTCGGGTACAAGGCCGGGATGGCAAAGGGTTTGGGACTGGGATGTACATATGGAATTGCATGCATGTCATGGGCACTTGTGTTCTGGTATGCTGGTGTATTTATCAGGAATGGGCAAACAGATGGTGGAAAAGCATTACTGCTATTTTCTCTGCCATTGTTGGTGGCATGTAAGATCTTTTTTCACTTATCAAGTTTCACAATCCCAATCAACTATCACTTCTTCAAAGTTTAATAAAAAAAGTGAATCACAACAGGAGTTTGGGTCAGTCTTTTTCAAATCTTAGTGCATTCAGCAAAGGCAAAGCTGCTGGATACAAATTACTGGAAATTATCAACCAAAAACCAACTATAGTTCAAGACTCTACAGATGGGATGTGTTTAGCAGAGGTTAACGGCAATATCGAGTTCAAGGACATATCTTTCAGTTACCCTTCAAGGCCAGATGTCTTTATTTTCAGAAATTTCTCCATTTACTTCCCTGCTGGAAAGACAGTTGCTGTTGTTGGTGGTAGTGGGTCGGGTAAAAGCACCGTTGTTTCTCTGATAGAAAGGTTTTATGACCCTAATGAAGGTGAATTACTCGAATTTTCTTGTGTGTCTAATGTAATTGTCAAATTGTTTGTATTCAGAATGAATTGTGTGGTTATGCAGGCCAAATATTGCTAGACAATGTGGACATAAAGACGCTGCAACTAAAATGGTTGCGTGATCAAATTGGTTTAGTGAATCAAGAACCTGCACTCTTTGCCACCAGCATTCTTGAAAACATACTTTATGGAAAACCTGATGCAACTACAGCAGAAGTTGAAGCTGCAGCCTCTGCTGCTAATGCTCATAGCTTCATTTCCATGCTTCCTAATGGCTACAACACGCAGGTGGGTGAGCGTGGGGTTCAGCTATCTGGTGGTCAAAAACAAAGAATCGCAATCGCTAGAGCAATGTTAAAAAACCCAAAAATCCTGCTCCTTGATGAGGCCACCAGCGCACTTGATTCAGGTTCTGAGAGCATTGTTCAGGAAGCTCTTGACCGTTTAATGGTTGGAAGGACAACAGTTGTGGTTGCACATCGGTTATCCACCATAAGAAATGTTGATTCAATAGCAGTTATTCAACAAGGACAGATTGTGGAAACAGGAACACACGAAGAACTGATTTCGAGACATGGTGCATATGCTTCGTTGATTAGATTCCAAGAAATGGTGGGAAACCGAGACTTTTCAAACCCTTCAACTCGACGCACACGTTCATCACGATTAAGCCATTCACTGTCAACAAAATCTCTTAGCCTCAGGTCTGGAAGCTTGAGAAATTTAAGTTATCAGTATAGCACTGGTGCAGATGGCCGTATAGAAATGATATCCAATGCTGAAACAGATAGAAAAAATCCAGCTCCAAGCGGGTATTTCTTTCGTCTTTTGAAAATGAATGCTCCGGAGTGGCCTTATTCAATAATGGGCGCTGTAGGATCAATTCTATCAGGATTTATTGGTCCAACTTTTGCCATTGTGATGAGCAACATGATTGAAGTTTTTTACTTTGATAACCCTGCTCGAATGGAGCGCAAGACCAAAGAGTATGTTTTCATTTATGTTGGAGCAGGTCTATACGCGGTTGTTGCATACTTGATCCAGCATTACTTCTTTAGTATAATGGGAGAAAACCTCACTACAAGAGTAAGAAGGATGATGCTTTCAGGTATACATCTGGATTACATTCTTATATCAAATGACCCAATTATCCTGATTGACGACGTGGGCATATCCTTGCTTGTTAAGTTTTTTTATACTCAATTTATAGTTTTTAAAAGGTTCTTTTCTTGTGTAGCGATCTTGAGGAACGAAATCGGATGGTTCGATGAAGAGGAGCATAACTCTAGTCTAGTCGCAGCCCGTCTAGCGACAGACGCTGCTGATGTCAAATCAGCGATAGCCGAGAGGATATCTGTTATATTACAGAACATGACATCTCTTCTCACTTCATTTGTGGTTGCATTCATTGTGGAATGGAGAGTCTCACTTCTCATTCTTGCCACTTTCCCTCTTCTTGTTTTGGCCCATTTTGCTCAGGTAACTACACTCTCACCAACACTATCATACTGTTCAATTTAGAAAATGCATCAAATTTCTAAATCATGAATCTTGATTTTGGATAATATTATCTTAATATAAAACAAGAGTATGTGTTTGTGTAGAATGGCTAACCCACACACCTCTAATCCTACGTTAAATCTACACCAACTATTAGACTTGATCCCATTACTAGAAGAGATACATTTTCTACACACTTCAGTGTTTTGTTTAGAACAACAATGCATACACTCATGTAATCTACTTCTAATTTTACACTATAACTAATTTACATCGACCCGTCATAGATAGATGTGTATGTATTATATTAAAAGTGGTAGATATCAAGGACCCAGCATGTGCTTCCTGCATTCCGGTTCATACTTTCCCGATACTAGCACCATATGTTCTCTTATTTCAATAAAGTGTCCGCTTTAACATTTGAAAATTCAAAAAAGTCTGAAAATCTCCATCTCCTTTTGATTTTAGATCAAAATGTACTCAACAACTACAAATATTTGGTACTAAATTTCTCACATGATCGCCATTGATTGTATGGCAACAAAAACCACTTGTAAACAGTAGAAAATTTTGCATATAGTACAAAATTGTAGACTAGATGGCAGAGATTCTTAGCCCGTGAACTTTGCGATGTATAGAATCATTATTGGATGGTCTATTTGACAGTCAACTTTCACTCTTCCATTTGGGTTGGATTGTCAGAAGCATTATTTAGATTTTAGTGTTTTGTTTTCTTCTTTTATCATGCATTTGCATCCACACTCCATGGGAACCTGTGTTGTCAAATTCATTGACTTTGAATACTTACTTCAGTTCTGGTGTTCTCTATGACAGTACTAGATATCTGTGTTCTTTTGTCACTTGCCCATTTACTTCATGCCCCAAGATATCAATAGTAACTTTTAACCACTTGCCACTTTCTTAGAACAGTAGCTAGGGTAGTTACATCATTTTATTTGATACAATTTTCTTAAAACAAATAACAATGTCAAGTTGATAAGTCTATTCTCCGACCAAATGTTGATGTTTAAATTCTATAAAGTTGAAGTGTGGTGATTTTTAAAATAAAGTATTGGTAAGTAGAGAGTATGTATATTTAAATATGACAATATTTTTACAATATACTCTAGTCTCTGATTCTAAAATTGTTTCATTTTGAAACGAAAATGAAACTATTCGACTAAAAAAATCAATTTCAAACATTAAACGGTTATGTGGGTCAAAACACAAAAACTGAAACCGGATTTTTACTCTTTTAAATTATTTTAAAATTAACAATCCAGAATACTATCTATCATTTATTTTAAATTATATAATGTATTAATGGTAGATTTAGGTGATTAATATTATAAATGTCACATCTATTAAAGTTTTATAATTAATCTCAAGCTTGTATATCCGTCTCAAATGTTTCAGGTATTAGATTTTCTTGTCAGATTTGAGTTTTTGTTCCTATTATAAGAAGAAACTAACACATTATCTCATTGTATGAAAATAACATGCACAATGTTTTATCTTACAGCAACTTTCTCTCAAAGGTTTTGCTGGAGACACAGCAAAGGCTCATGCCAAGACTAGCATGATAGCTGGCGAAGGAGTGAGCAACATCCGAACCGTTGCAGCCTTCAACGCTCAACAAAAAATCCTTTCACTATTCTCGGCCCAACTTCGTGTGCCCCAAAACCAAAGCCTTCGTCGTAGCCAGTGTTCGGGCATGCTCTTTGGTATTTCCCAACTCGCTCTTTATGCGTCCGAGGCACTAATCCTATGGTATGGCGCGCACCTCGTTACCAAAGGCCTCTCAACCTTTTCAAAAGTCATAAAAGTATTTATTGTACTAGTCATTACTGCCAATCAGTAGCTGAAACCGTCAGCCTCGCCCCAGAGATCATCCGAGGCGGAGAAGCCATCGGATCAGTATTCTCGATCCTCGATAGATCAACACGGATCGACCCGGATGACCCGGATGCCGACCCGGTTGAAACAATTCGAGGCGAGATCGAGCTTCGACACGTTGACTTTTCATACCCTTCTAGACCTGATGTGATTGTGTTCAAGGACTTTTGTCTTAGAATTCGGGCCGGCCAGAGCCAGGCTCTAGTTGGAGCCAGTGGCTCGGGCAAAAGCTCGGTCATCGCGTTGATCGAGCGGTTCTATGACCCGAATGCCGGAAAGGTTATGATCGATGGAAAAGACATAAGACGGTTGAATCTAAAGTCTCTTAGACTGAAAATCGGTTTAGTTCAACAAGAACCTGCATTGTTTGCCACAAGCATAATGGAAAACATTGCATATGGGAAAGATGGGGCTACAGAATCAGAAGTTATTGAAGCGGCAACCGCTGCCAATGTGCATACATTCGCTAGCGGTTTGCCCGAAGGGTACAAGACTCCGGTCGGAGAGAGAGGAGTTCAACTGTCAGGTGGACAAAAACAAAGAATTGCGATAGCCCGAGCTATTTTAAAAAACCCAACAATTCTATTACTAGATGAGGCCACTAGTGCACTAGACGCGGAGTCAGAGTGTGTGCTACAAGAAGCACTAGAAAGGCTAATGAGGGGTCGGACCACGGTCCTAGTGGCTCATCGGTTATCAACAATCCGAGGGGTTGATAGTATCGGTGTGGTCCAAGACGGGCGGATCGTGGAACAGGGTAGCCATGGTGAACTTGTAAGCCGACCCGACGGGGCTTACTCTAGGCTGTTGCAACTACAACAACATCGTATATGAAGATTATTGTTAGAGGGTTTGATTGTTTAATAGAAGGAAATAGTATATTGTGCATGTTTTTTGGTCTCTAATCGTTATATGATGTATAAGTTATCTTTACATTTTCTAATTCAATGTTTGTTATGTTGTATATATAATCCCTCCAAACCAATCGTTTCTTAAACCCTAAAACTAAAAATCTAACTTGTTCAATAAGCATGTCGTCGTGTTCAGATGTCGTGTTCAGATTGACATATTTTATTGATACACGTTGACCTTTTAACCCATTTAAAATTCGAATAACAAATACATATTTTATGAGGTAAACCACTTTAATGTATTTATTACGATTAACATGTTTATTATTTGTGCACAACTTGATACATGTCAGCCTGTCTGTCAATTTATTTGGCTTGTTTAGGTAAATTAGTTACATGGAATATTTTTAGTCGATTCGAGGTGAGATTGATATCTTTTTATGTGGGTCTATAAGGACCTGTTGCTGATAACCTAATAAAACTCATTAGAACCCTGCAAACAACAAGATAAGAGAATATGACATGTAAAAGAGTATGACAAGAAACTATAAAAACATAAAACAGTTGAAGTAAGATTTGAACCTAAGAAATCCGTTAAAAAAATCAGATGATTATCACTGCATCACCCATATTTAACATAACTAGATATACAAGTTTTATCTATATTCATCTATCAATCCCGTCAATTTAAAACTTATAAACCAAACAACAATATCATATCAAATCCCTTTCACTGAAACCAATTGCTGGTGATGTAGTGGATGTTAAAAGATGGCAAGTGGTTAAAGACAGCAAAAAGCATATATGCATCATGACATTTTCACATCACATGTGGCTTGCAAGTTTTGTTTAGCTTTTTACACAAGTCTCTTTTACTTTTAAATAATGTTGGTCTTTTGATCTTCTTATTTTCAGCTCACAAAGTATGCTTTTTGGGTCTTACGGCCCACATAAGTGATGGGGTTGTTGATTAAGACCAATGGGTTAAGGAGTTGTTTTCAATAATTAGGAGACATCTCATGTTATTCATGTCTCAATTATTTGGTTGTTTAACAAATTAAAATAGATAAAGTAAGATATACAGGAAAAAGACTAAAAGAAATATCTTATCTTGATATAAAAACTTGCTTGAATAGCTTATGACTATATTCAATAAAACTAATTTGTTTTAAAAGATTAATAAGATCTATAAACTTTGACCCTATCAGGCTGTCAGGCATGAGTAAAGTTCAAAACAAGTCGTTTATAAACCTCAAAACGAGTCGTTTGTTAAACCTCAAAACGAGTCGTTTGTTATTCGGAGTCAGCTCATAGATTCGAATGTTTTGTGGAACAAGTAAAAATAAATCTATTAGAGCATTCACATATTATTTCTTATTTTCATTCTTATAATTATACTAAAAGTTATCATTTTTATCTGTCCTTTTCAATTATATAATATTTCTTATACATTTTTTCTTTTCACTCTACTCGCAAACACTTTTAAAATATTTAAAAAATTTATAAGAGTTGAACAATGTGTTCTTAAATATACAAATATATAGTAAAATTTTCTCTCAGCTTCACTCACAACCATGCACAAACGTTTCATATAATATAAGAAACACACTCATAAAAAATACAGGAAACATAATGTGAATACTCTTAAATTAGAAACTTATATATGCCGGGGGCGCTAAATTGGTGGGTAATTGATGGTGGCGGGTGATCGTTGTAATCGATAATCGTCTGAATTAAAATCGCTATTTACAAACCTAAACAAAATATGGATTTTATTTTATTTAACTTAAATTGGTTAATTAGGTTAATTAATCCCCCTCTACAACATGTTATTGATTTTAGAATATTTATTAGTTTTGTTGTGCCCACCTAGAACAATAGCTAATAATAAATTTATAACTTATATATATGTTAATTGACATCTTATGCGTAAACGAAAAACGTTTGAGCCCTTGAAAAATTAAACATTGAGTGGTGGTCCACCCAACACACCCTTACAAATTACAATAGAGTTACAAACCAACGCAAGTTCTTAAACTTAAATTTGATCATTTGTAGGTATTTTTCCTCCATTCTTTTAAGCTCATGCTTGAGGGGCACTGAATATCCATATGAACTATGAAAGATTTTTTTTTTTTTTAAAGTTTGATATGATGGCTCAAAGCCTCAAATAGCCATTGGCCAATAACTAGCAAACTATGTTTGACAATTATGAACACGTGCAAAAAATCGACCATGCGTACAAAAGTACAAGCATGTACATAGTTCTTGAAAACTCCACTATAATCCGAGTTGTGTTCACAAATTTTCAAATGCATGAGCATTTTTTTTTCTAACACAATCATTATTTGAGCTTCTCAATCGGTCTTAGACGTTTTTTTAAAGGAGAGAGATAGTGAGACGGAGGAGGGAGAGGGTATTGATGTTCTTTGATATGAATGTTTCAAAATAAGTAATGTGAAAGAATAAAGAAAAGAAAGTGATTTTTTTTAAAAGAGATAGCGAGTGAGTTTGACAACATGAACAATCTTTGTACAATGACATTTAAGTCACTATACAATTCATTTAACTTACTTTTTATTTGTATAATGACTTAAATGTTCATAGCTTAATAAAAACAAATAACTAAGTTAATAAACACGATGAAAACAAAACTTTTTTAAAATGTCAGGGACCCAAAAAAAATAAAAATATTTTTGAATGAAATTAAAAAAACAGATAAAAGAAACTCAGGTGACTAATATCATAATGAACTCTTTGTATATTTATACAACTTAAAAACTGCAGCAATGTTTTCGTAAATCTTATTGTGTATATAAATAATTTATTCAACAATAGCATTCTAATTTGTGTCAACTTTGGGACCAAATAACAAATGCACCCACGTGCCACGTGTACTAGAATTGGGCCGCTAAGTGGCCCAACAACTGTTAACCCGGTCGAAAAGAAGAGTCGTAGAATTTGGGCTCGAACCCCCTCATTGGTGAATTGCACATGTTGCCAAACAGCCTACACCAATCTATCAGGACAGGCTCAGAGGTTGTTTAACAGCTTTTTAATCAATCTCTTAATTGTTTAGATATCTGAATGATTCAGTACTTAATTATTCAAACTATTTGTTTCGTAAGCACATGTCTGAATGGTTTAGACATTTACCTCTAAATGGTTGAATATTATACTAGTGCTGAATGGTTAAGAGGTCTAATGCTGAATGATTAAGATATATCTTATCTGAATTGGTCAGACATTTGTATTTGAATAGTTAAACGATATGCTAACTCTAATGGTTCAACACTTAATCATTCAGAAGTTGCCAAACAACCCCTTAATC
Organism: Flaveria trinervia; assembly: GCA_025506515.1. NCBI lineage: Eukaryota > Viridiplantae > Streptophyta > Magnoliopsida > Asterales > Asteraceae > Flaveria > Flaveria trinervia. The sequence goes on along the minus strand of CM046456.1, from coordinate 11,757,592 downwards.
AGGTATTTTAGTAGTTTTCATACAGTTTTGATGAGATCGTTAGGCTGAACCAGTAACTACGGTTTTATAAAGTAAACTAAAACAAGCCGCTCTGGGCTTGTTGGGCCAGTTGGACAACAATTCGGTTTTGACAGTTTAACAGTATAGACAAAGTTTTTTTTTCTCTTTTATACAAAGTTTGCTTCGAAAATTCATCCAAATTAACTTTTAAACCTAAAGCAAGAATTTTTTAAAAAAAATTATAACTATATATCCACAAATCCGATAAACGACATAACTTTTCACGGCGCGGGAGACTAGCTGCTATGTTACCGCGCGACTCCAGCTCCCTGACCATGCGACGAGAATGCCCCGGGACCCTAAGAAACTACAACCTTTAATAAAAGCTTATTGCTCCATAATGACCAATGTCGTTGCTAATCGCTTAACCAATAACTTATCAATACTTTTTATTTTTGAATATCATACTATATATAATATACAATTCGACTAGTTTGATTCTCTAATAATTTTGTTTTTTATTTTTACTTTTACTCATTAACTATTTGTAGAAAAACGAAGTAAGCGTCTATGTTTAAATTTTTTAGGCGTTCCGATATTCAACTTATTTGAATTTTGAGTTGTAGTCAAAATCACATATTTTTTAGTGTAGTAGGCTAGAATGAATATCATTATTGTCCTGTTACTGTGACTAACCGAACATAATATGAGTGAACATGACGATGTGTTTTTGTAGCTACGTCATGACATTTGAATTCGTGACGGCATCGCCGATGCAACACACAGCAATATAACTCTAGTTAAAGTAACGAAAGACAAATTACATATCTTAGGAATGATAGAATAGTATAAAGTTCATACACAAAACCCATACTATAAGCCTAATAAGAAAAAAAGTATTATAGCAAATATAAATTATTCACCCACCTTTGCCTAAAGTATTAAATTGTATTCAATTCATCATAATGTATTAAAACACATGTCTAAACAGAAGTCCTATAATTGTTAGGTGATGTCAATTCTTATCGACTGATATTTCTTTCATAAATACAGTTTTAACTCTTATGAAAGAGGCATGTGACACTTACCTCATGAATCTAAAGACTGAAATTATATTACAATTAGGGCTCATCATGCAACAATGGTTACGAATCTAGTCGAGGACTAACCCTAGTTATTGAATCGGGCTTAAACATATGTGATCATCCGCATTAAATAAAGTTAAAAAAATAAATAAATATGTAAGCTAATAACAAAAACAATTCATACATTAATGAAATACATGGTAGTGTGTAAATAGCAGGTCCCACAGTTGTTTTTATTAAACCCATTGTTTTCGATCGACATGTAGATCATGTCACACGACCCTCTGCTTCATTGATGCCTCATGGAAATTATCACCCACACAAGTATGGGCCGACACATATCTTATTGTAATCTTTGTAAGGTTATTTGATATCGCTTACTTTTGTATTTTTGATTGTCTTTCTTATTTTATTTATGTTCTGATAGGATTATTCAAATAATTCGTGGCTTATGGTTGAGGTGGGCAAACAGGGTATTGGGCCATACTCGAAAGAGGGTTCAAACTAGGTTAGGCCCAATCGGTTTTTTTGTACCTGGGTACGAACCGGGTTGGGTTCACTTACTTGAAAACCCTACCCGTCATACCTGGGTAGGGTAGGTTCGGGTCCAATACCGGGTTTGGTTTTTTTCCCCTTCTTCTTTTCTTTTCTTTTGTGTATGTCCAATACCGGGGTTTAACTCGGGTTCAAACCGGGTCGGGTTCAGTTTGAGACATGTTATGTTCGCGTCGGGTTCACTAAAAAACTCGAAAACTAAGACCGATTCCAACCCGGGTATGCCTCCCATCGGGTACTATCCGTACGGACGTACCTGGATCCGGGTCGGGTCCGAACCCGGTTTTATGTTCACCTCTAGCTTATGGCTTGCTTGAAAGTTAGATGCAAAAGGGTCACTCGAATTGGCTCAACTTGTAACGAACGCATCTGAGATGACTCTGTTTATAAACAAGTTAAGCCGGAGACAAGGGTGGCTTGCTTACGTGCTCACTCGATGGCTCATTTGCCATCTTGGTTAAACTTAGAGTTGAACAAAAAAACCGGGGCCATACCCGACCCGGCATACCCGAACTGGACCCGGGTCCGGGTACAACCCGATACCGGGTGTACCCGATTTGGGGTGTTTGGAATTCATAAGAACTGGACCCGACCCGGAACCGGACCCGAACCGGTTGAACCTGGGTTGGACCTGGTTTCGACCGTTTTTTTACTAGCTGTTTTTAACGGCTATATAGCCGTTGGGGACCAACTTTGACCTTTTTTTGTTGTTTTTGCCTCTAAAATAAGTATAAATAGGTGTGAGTTGATATGGTAAGGTACCCAAGCTTCAAACACAAAAAAACATACGCAAAAAACGCAAACAATACTCTCGTTTACTCTCGTTTATTCTCAAATCTCAATATGGCTCACTCTCAATCTTCCATTGGTCAAGGTTCATCGAACTCTCCAACCATCGTTCGTGTTCCTCCACACAATCGTAACATGGATGTTTGGTGCAATTGGGATATGGTTGAGTTGAGTGACGGATCTGTAAAGGCTCGTTGCAAGTTTTGTGAAGCTTTACTTGCTAAAGATTCTAACACGACTTTAAACAAACACATTACCAAGAAGTTTTGTAAGTCGTTGAAAAGTAATCCGGATTCGCAACAAACACAATTGAGTGGAGACGGTGGAATCTTTAATTACAACGTTAATGAGGTTCGAGATCGAATGACAAAGTTCGTGATTCAAGAAGCTTTGCCTTTCAATCACTTCGACAACCCTCGATTAACCAACTTAATTCGAGAGACGCTTCAACCTCGTTACACTCATGTAAGTCGTACTACACTTAGACGTTATTGTTTAAAATTATGGAAGCAAGCAAACAATGATTTAATTGTATTATTTGAAAATTTAATACCGGTGTAAACTTAACTAGTGACGTTTGGTCGGCGCCACACGTTTGCCCGAATCGTACCTTTGCGTCACCGCTCATTGGGTAGATCCCAGTTCATGGCAAATGATGAAACGTACGATTGCATTTGATCTATTTCCGTATCCACACACCGGAGAGTATTTATTTTACTTTTTGGATAATGTAATAATTACTTTTAATTTACAAAATAAAATATTTTCAATGGCATTTGATAACGCTTCAAACAACACAACCGCGGTTGAAAAATTAAAATTAAAATATCTTCCGACTGCAAACGGTGATTTTTTTCATACTCGTTGTGTTGCACATATTATTAATTTAGTAGTACAAAATAAAATATTTTCAATGGCATTTGATTTTTTTTCTGTATCCCAGTTCTTGAGTTACCATCCGTTTTTACTTGTGCCGCTGTTTTAAATCCTTTTTTAAATGTTGTGGGGGTAGAATGTTTAATAGACGAGATAAATGACAATTTGGATATATATGACGAAAACCCCAATTTTTCAACCGAGGCAAAAGAAGTTTTTAATAAAAGTTTGAAAATTATTTATAATTTTTATTTAAATAAAATGGACCTAACGTAAATATAACTACGCCAAGAGAATCAACCTCAAGTGCTAGTACCTTGTTTAAAGACCCCGTTATGACTATGTTGAATGTTGTTCGGGATGTGACGGCTAAATGTCAAAGGGGTAACGCCCCAACAAGCGAACTTGGTATATATAGTACGACGAATTTTGTTTCAACTATGAGTACTCAAGATTATCATGCATTTGATATTTTGGCTTGGTGGAAAGGAAAGGAATCCCAATTTCCAATTCTTTCCGCTATGGCCCGTGATTTACTAAGCGTCCAAGCTTCTACGGTAGCTTCGGAGTCTGCGTTTTCTCTTAGTGGCAGGGTATTATCATTACGGAGAACAAGATTAACTCCGGAAGCGATGGAGATGTGCATTTGTTTAAAAGACCACTTAGACGCGATGGATCGTATACAAGACAAAACAAATCTTGAAGACGAAATTGCAATCGAATGTAAAGTACACGATGAAGAGGTAGAAGAAGGAGTATCTTCTGGTATATCCGACGAAGAATTAGCATTGATGAAGCCTCTCGAAGAAAATAGTCGATTAGTTAAATAAAAATTTAATATTATTTTTATTGATTCGTTAATGTATTTTTTCAGTTATTTTAATAAATAAATAATAAATTAATGAGCTATAGATGTTTTTTAATGTTGTTATAATAATAATAATAATAATAATAATAATAATAATAATAATAATAATTCTAATAATAATAATAATAGTAATAGCAATCATAATAATAATAATAATAATACTAATAATATTAATATTAATAGCAATTATAATAGTAAAAAAAAAAAACAGTTGTACCCGGTTCTGGACCCGACCGGTCCGGACCCGACCCTATCCGGATAGGCCGGGTAGGGTTTTAAGTAAGACCAACCCGACCCGTACCCGAACCCGGGTTCACCCATACCAGGTTCCCAAAAAAACCGACCGGCCCGTACCTGGTTTGAACCCAGTTCCGGGTCCGGCCCAATACCCGGTTTGTTCAACTCTAGTTAAACTAACCTTTTTAACTTTTATAACTCAAATATAAAGATCTAAATCATATCCAAATATATTTTAATTTTCTAACTTTTAACAATATACTTTGTCCGGTTCACATCATCGCTTTTTTCTCTTTTAAGTTCCAACAATCTTTTAAGCTTGATATCATTATTTATCACTAATTGTCAAGGTTGCATCAATGTTCGTACCATGAGCATTATAAGTTGTACGTATGTTTTTTTCCTTCTTTTAAAATCTTATTTTTTAATCTAATACTTTTACATATTTACAATTTAATCCTTATGATTTTTCATTTTCAACTTTATTCCCTTATACTTTTCAATCTTTAAAACATTTTTGTTTACATTTTAGTATAAATTTTGAGAGTTAACATATCGTAACATACGCATGTGGTTCAACATTCTTACACCTATTTTTTTTCGTTTAACGACTCTTTCGCAATGTGTGGGTCATTTATCGATTTAATTATTGTTTTAATGTTTTACATTTCACGTGCGTGGTTCAACGTTTTATGTTTACTTTCTCTTCAGTTCTATTCTTTTCATTTTTATTTTTTAAACACGATTTTTTTTATGTTAGTGATCGCTAAGTGTGACATGAAATTGGTTCTAATCTACTTAGTATCGGATTAACCCCCCACGCAAAAGGCTTAGTACCAATTTTATCTAATTCACGTAACAAAAGTTATATTTTTATGTTCTAACAATCTACTTGGGTCATATTAAGCCCAAACATAGCTTAACCGACCCAACCCAAACTCAACCAAACGTTGGGCCATATATATTTTTTAATACGTTCTAACAATCTACTTGGGCCATATATATTTTTTAATACGTAACATATATTAATGATTTTCGATTTAACCTGTATTTTTTTAATGCTTACCTTTACGAAAAAACTTTGCAACCTTTAGAAGATGGGGTCGATGGATGGCGGTGACATACCAACACAGGGCACAAAGCACATGGCAAATGTTTTTTGTATAAATGTTTGAAATAGAAGATTAATAGAAAAAGCATTAAAAAGGAGTATTTTGATTAGATGTATAAATGATAATATTAACTAGGAAAAATAAATTTCAATAACTTAAATTAAGTTTTACGACATAAAGTTATTCATAAGAACAATATGGTTAATGATACTCACAATATCTATTTTCATACTAAGACAGACGTACACACACAATTATGTCATGTGTCATATGATGTTTATTGACAAGATATTTATTTGAATTTTTAAATAAAAATTACTTTTTAATTATAGAATTAAATTATGATATTTTAACCGACAATAATTCATATTATTATTCTAAACCTTTAGTTTTGTTCATTTAGGAGTTCCACAGCTAACTTTCTTCAAGTGGTGGCTTTAATAAATTGAGAAAATCATATCTCACTCAAACATAAAATCTTTCTTGGTAAAGCAATATTATTAAATTGGAGAAATCACATCCCAATTGACAGTTGCTAACAATGAACAAAAGATTAATGATCGTATAGTGACGGGTCTATAAATATTTTTATGCGAGGAGGAAATTATTAAAGATCATTTTGACATCACAATATAATAACTTTTCGGTCAAATTCAGCTTGGATCAATTTATTGCCCAAAAACATCATTAAAATAGTTTTTAAACTTCTTTATTTGCATATATATCAAGAACGTATCGAAGCAACTAGTTTGAGAATAATGTTAAATCGATTTTCAAACTTTTGCATAATAGTTAAGAACACCAATTAGTCTATAATACCGATAATGTTTAATAAGTTTGAGAATAACGTTGGTTAAAGTAAATCTAACCATTGATTGTTAATAACTTCAAACCAATGTAATTTCACTTGTTTGATTTGCAAAACATCTATCTTGATATAATTTTTTTCTTTTTCCATCCTGCTAACTACTTGATTATTTGAAGGTGAATTCAAGTACTAAAATTCCACTAGATTATAAACCCTGATTAGTGAGAAAATGTAGTCTGTCGAACTATCGGAGGATCATTGCCCCCTTGGATCCCAACAACCTCTGACAATTTATTTTAGAGAAACTTGTTTTTTCTTCGGTTACAAAAGTTTTGAGGGGAGGGGGATCACAAAATTTTGATTAGGAGTGGTCGAGATTTTCACAACTAGAAAGATTCTTAGACAACACAAACAATTACATGAATAAAAGAGGATTTTGTAGTTTCTACTAGTATACCACATGAAGAATAAGGCATTACATTATCAAAATGAGTCACCATTTTATGCCATATCTTCAAGAAAATTACATTGTTCCTATATCTCTAAATTGACCACCATGGAACATAAATGATTACACTATTAAGCTCTTTCCTAGAAGAATAAACTTGACCTCATCTACTCAATCTAAGAAGCCATATTCAAAGGTAAAACAACCCAACGAACCCGAGACTAACTTCTCAACTCTAACAACAACCGAACACTCACCGAACACATGAAGTTGAAGACCTTGGAGAATCATTACACACCGGACAAATTAAGAATACGTGAAAGTCGTGAAACCTCAATGCCTTTTCGATCTAAGTTCACACAAGTAGGTAATCGAAAAACCAACACCCTCCAACCACGAATATTTAATTTCCTCGGAATGCAATTAAACTATGTGGTAAGTCTCGACCCAATTAGTAAATCTAAAGGATTAATGTAAAAAATAATTTTACTTTTAATTGAATATAAGAGCTTAACAGATTCAGTATAACATAAATCTGGTTTAGTGGTTAAAGCATTTACAATAGAGTTTTTAAAAGTATGTGCGTGTGCTCAATATATTATATGGAATGATTTTGAATGTTTGTGAGTGAAGGAGAGATAAAATGTTATTGTGGATTTGTATATATTTAAATAATCACTATTCAATCCTCATAATTTTTTTAATATTTTTTAAAGTGGTTGTGAGTGGAGGAAAAAGAAAAAAGTAATGATAAGGGTATAAAAATTATTATTTAATTAAAAAAGAAGGATAACATATAGTGATTTTTAGTATAATTAATAAAAGTTGTTTAAGTTTAACCGACGACACCACCTAAGCTATAGTAACTTTGTTTATTATAATTAACATTATTCTAACTATTTCTTGGTTATTTTTCCTAATTATGTCAAATGTTATATAGAGTTAATTGTTATTTTTGCTCTAAAGTTTTGATTGTTATGTTATTTTCATTTATTTTTTTTCTTCTGGATACTTAGCTTTTTTAAACAGTTCTCATTTTCATTCATTTCGTTAAGTTAGTTAATTGTGTTTCGTAAGTTAGAGTAATTTAGTTATTATATAACTCCTTTAATTTAAGTTTTCATTTGTATAATGATTTAAATAGCTAGCTTAACAAGTATAATTAACTAAATTAACGAATAGGAATGAAAATTATATTTTTTAAAAAGTTAGGAACCTAAAAGTAGGCTAGTCGATGCGTCTCGTATTGGGCGTCACCCCTGCATGTGAGACACATGTCACACATGCATTGCCTCGAGCCCTTTTTTGGCGATGTGTCCTGCATCGAAGCCGATGGCTCGCATCAGTGTCCACATGTCTGACACCTGCCCATTAGTCAGTATCCACGTGTCGTCTTTGTATGGTTTTCTTAGCCAAGTTGATGTATCTTGCATCTACTTTCTGATGTGGGATGCATCTGCCCTAATTTCCTAAATTTGCTTAGCTCAATCCCAGTCAGGGGTGTTGCCCTTTGTACCTTATCAGGGGTTGTCGCCCCTTATACCCCGCTTTCAAGGGTTGTCGCCCCAGATTTCAGTAGTGTCACGTTATAATTCTTCTCTTAGCCAATAATAATACATACTAATAATTTGACCAACAATACAATCATCTTTTGCTTTTATTATCAAGTGTGATTCCAATACTATAATCATCATACATTTACACTTGATTTACGTTTAATTTTCAGTTGATTTCACTTGTACATTTTCCCATTTCATTCGAAATCATCATTGTGCATGATGGCAATCACGAATTAAAGTGTAAATATGTGAAGACTATGCTGCTCGGATTGCCTTTGGTAAAAAACAATAAAAGTTGAAACTGTCATTGGTCAAATTGTTAGTATGAATTAATATCGACTAAATGTCATAATTTCGATAATTAAAATCCAATTAGCAAACATAACTCATGGTCCTACAACATCCATCTTTTTTTTTAAACAGTTAATTGGATCAATGACGGGTTATTAACCCACCCGATCATTTTCATTACTTAAGTATGCAACATGAGATCACCCACAAGAGAAAACTCATATTAAATAAGAAAATCCTTTTGCTCACCTGAAACTCTTTTTTATTTTTGTCACAAATAAGATTTAAACCCAAAAACTCCACCTATTTTTATGAGATATTAAATGTCTCACTTTAACCACTTGAGTGATCATTGTCCAACAACAACAATCTAACTCAAATTTCCGATCAACTTCTTGGATAACATTTTCATACCTGTCAATTTCTCCGGTAATAACACCATCTATCTTTAATAACTTTAAATTCACAATATATTAAACCACAATAAATGACTATGTCTCACATGTCCTATCATAAGCACTAAGAACACCTTTACCATAACCAACCACTATCATAACTTTTTTCAACAACTATTGAAACCTAACAAACCGTACACGAACCTTTCACACAATGGTAATGCTAAACAAGGATTTAAGCATAAAACAAATTTAAATAAAGCATAAATATACTAGAAATAAAGTATGTGATAATAGAATGAATGAAGTAATAGAATGAACGAAGTAATAAAATGAACGAAGTAATAAAATGAATAGGTAATAAAATAAATGAGAGTATAAAATAAATCATTACATTCAATTTTATGTTTGGTTACTTTTTAAAAATAAATAATCATTTCTTTGTGTTGTTTATTAAGTATGAAAAAACAAATCAATAAAATATAAAAGTAGTTATGACGGTGATGGTGGCCAGTGGTTGGTGGTGGCGGCCAGTGGTGGCGATTGTGCCTGGTGGTGGTTGTCGGTGACAAACAATCTTGGTGGTCAGTGGTGGTTGTTGTGGTGGGTAAGTAAGTGGTGTTAGTAACTAATGATGGAAGAAATGATGAAATAACAAGTGGATGGAATGAATTTGAATGAATGAATTCAATTATGTAATGATTCGTTCTATTATCTTTACCAATCAAATATATTTTCTTTTTCATTTACCATTAATGATCCATTAAATTCCAACCCTTATTATTACGTATCAAACGCTACCTAAAACAAAACTAGTATATAAAACAGCCTCTCATATCACATGGATTAAAGCCCATGCGTATCAATGGAAGTTTGACCTATATTTGAATGTAATGTGAACTGGTGGGTTGAGTTCTCCAATTAAAAAGTATCAATGACGAACGGTACGCAACAGTAATTATTAAAGGATAGAATAATTCTACTAAATACACAAAAAGAAAAGTAAAAAAATTAGATGTATTCATTGGTAGTCATAGCAACAAACATATAACCAGAAAAAAGAGATTATTACTGTTGCTACACAAATCTTAATCGAGAGATTAAGGCTTAGGAGCAGTGCGAGAATAGAGTTGTTACTAAAGATCGGGCTGGAACTTGGCCTTGACTTTAACTATTGGGAAGTAGGATGCAGCTGGGCTTGGATTCGGCTGAGCGAAGTATCTGCGAGACAAAAACAACACCGTGAGCCTCGCCTCGGGCAGAAAGGGTTTTCTCTTCAAGACGACACTCCGGGGTGAGAATAAGTATGTGTATTGAGAGAACTTGAAAGGGAAGATTAATAAGTGGCTAGTTCTGTAGTGAAAGTGTTCTGAGAATGTGTGTCCTCTACTTGCGGAATAGAAGAGGTATTTATAGTGTTTGTGGATGAAAACAAAACATGGCATGGTTCTATTTTTGGAAGTCTGTAGTCAAAGACATGAGCCTGAAATCCCTTAGTCAGGGATCTCATACCTTTCTGGTGCAAAGTGTTTCTGACTGGAATTAATGTCATTTGTCTTTGTAGTTGACTTGGGGATTTTGTGGGCTGCTCTGACCTTCTGTCAATGTTTTGACTTTATTCGTTTTGTCATCTTGTGTTTCCTTCTTATTCTCCTATAACCAATGAATGGCTTCCTTGGTTACCACGCTTACGAGAGGATTTTTACAAGTGTTGAACACTGGGACTCACGAAATTGAGCATTCGTTTCGGTGGTGACCTGCCCAACCGCGGCTTTGGGCTTACCCCCTAGTCACGTCTTTAGGTTTATGTTCTCTTCAGCCGCAGTATGCCCCCTAAGGGTGAGCCGCGGCCTGTTCCATTGTAGTTCGGGTGAGCCCTTTGCTTCGTGGCTAGGTTCTGTTACCCATCTCAACCGCAGTTAACGCCGAGGGTACTATCATGTTCTCGTCGTTTTTGTTAGTTTTGGGGGTGATACCCCTTCATGTCCCCCCAGTCCAATGTCATGATACCAATCATGTCATTGGAATAATAATTGCACAGATTATGACGATTGTTCTTACCAATACTAATGTTATTTTTGCCTCGAGCCCCGACCCTAGTCTCCATCAATCAGATACTTGTCTACCCTTTCTCGAGCCACGTGCTTGTCTATGTCATTCGCCCCCTTGGTGTCTTGTCCTTGACTCGCAGCCCTATAGCCGCCACCTCACCTCGATCCGCGGCCTACGGACCTTCATTCCTCGAGTCACGGTCTCATAGCTGCCGCCTCCATGAACCGTGCCCCTAGGGCTTTTACCTATAAATCCCCCAAAAATCCCTTTCTCCACGCCATTCTTCTTCTTTCTCTTCTTTTCATTTTCCCTTTGTTCAAGTTTTCTTCCACATTCTCTCATCCAAGAACACAAATATTTCTAGTAAGTTCTTAGAACTATTTCTCATCTTCGCATTTCTAATGGATTGTAGGAATGATATGAGTCTTCAAACATATGTTATTTCTCAAGATTTCTTAAATAACTTCATGCTCCGTTATGGTATTTACCCCAAACTTAGTCCCACTGTCCCTCCCTATTTGTCAACCGTGAGGGATGCTCCGACTAGGACGATAGCTCTTTATACTTCGTTCTTTAGCTTTTGTAACTTTCGGGTTCCAGCTAGTCGTTTTTTATGCTTGCTTCTTAGGTATTATGATATTCACTTATCACAACTAGTTCCTTTAGGTTTAGTTAAGGGATGCTCCGGCTAGGACGATAGCTCTTTTTAGGGTGTTTTACAAGTTGACTAGGGTAGGCGATTAGCTAACCTTTGAAGAAAAGCACCCAAACCTCCTCTAGTGTTACGAACATAACCGGCTTGAAACATTGGAAGGACCATTTTTTCTTCATTTCCGCTAGTGTAGTTCCCTTCGAGATGCATTGGTTGGAAACTAGTAGGTGCATTCAAGACCCTTTTCCCAAACCCGACACATATGACGTGTCTGCTTAGAACCTTTTGAAAGCCAAACCAACTCCTCTTCATAGCTATTCTAAGCATTTCCTCGTGATGGCCGGTGTTGGTCGTAACTGGACCGACCTTAACATGGTTCCGTTCATGACTTATCAAGGGAAACATAAGTGGCCTTCCCTTTATGCCTTAATGTACATGTTTATGCACTTGATTATTGTTCATATGTTGCGCTTTCACATGTATGAGGCTATCCTAGTGCATGAAGCTTTCTGCCAAGGAAGATGTTTCGAAACAGGTCGAAGCTTTGTCTAAGGGTGCAACTCCTATATTGGAGAAGACCGCCCGCTTCGTCGTTCAACCGGGTGAATCCATGCCGCCACCTTCCCGTAAACGAAAAATACTGACGAAGATTCTGTCCCCCCAAGTCGACCAAAATGAAATCCAAACAGGGGTTGGGAGGGCCGGGGCTTCGACCGCGGAAGACACCACCGCCCCTCTCCCCTGCCGCGGCTGGCGAAGAGGGGCCCTTAGCCGTGGCTGGGGCATCATCAACCTTCGGGTTCACTGATTCTTCTTCTGATGGTGATCAATCCTTTAATGATCCTGGTGACTCTGGTAAAGGGAAAAGGACTGCTTCTTCTGAGGATACTAACCTGAATGGGGAGGAGAAATTTGTTCCTGACTGGGATTTGACTAATGGAACTTCCTTTGAAACTCCAGAGTCATGTAGGGACTTTATGTTCGCGTCTCGCACGCCTGCTGAGTTTTATCGTAGGGAAGGTCTGAAAAACAGAGAATTATCGAACGTTGATTGTTTGGCTGTAGTGAATGGCTTGTTTTCGTTTGTTGAGATTCATGGTCGTTGGGTTGATGGTGTCAATGAAATTCGTGATCTCAAGAAGCAATTGTCAAAATTGGAGGCTAAGAACACGTCTCTCAAGTCTCGTTGTGATGTCTTTGAGCTTGCTAAAGAAAAACTTACCCAAGATCTCAGTGGTGTCTAGGAGGAGCTTTGTATTCAACATGCTGCAGTGAAAAAACTTTCTTCGGATTTGAAGGATAATAAAATTGTAACACCCGGTTATTTATTATTTTGAAGCCGAAGAAAGAAGATAACGAAATAAATTCCAAAGTCGAGGGACCAAACTCGCCAACAAGAGAAAGTTGGGTGAGTAGGAGTATTTAAGGGAGAGGGCAACCCTTACCCTTTCCCCGCATCCACCAAAATCAGCCAAAGAAGAGAGAAAGGGAGAAATGGGAGAAAAGTAGGTTCGAGTTGGTTCAAGTGAGCAAAATCGTTGAGAAGCAAGTCAAATCGAAGCTCTTCTCGTTGTGGTCGTTTGTGTGAGTTCTAGGACCCCTCTTTTACACGTTTTTGAATGATTTGGGGCTGTAACACATCTGAAAATCGGTTTTTTTGAGTGTGTATGTGTTTGACCCGTTTATGTATGTGTGGGTATGTGTATGATTTGTTTGGGTCTTGTGTTTGAGCTAGTGTGTGCTTGAATGGGGTCGTGGTATGCATTTCTAAGGTTTAGAATGGTTGATTTGGGCTTAAAATGGGTTTAGATGAGCTTGGAGGTCGAAAATGGCATATTGGGTTCGGGTTGAACTGCATTCTGCACCAGCTAGGGCTGTGCGACCGAATGGAGGCCATACGACTGATATAGGTGCGATTGAGGTTCATTCGCACGACTGAGGGTTCATTCGCACGATTGAGAGCCCAGTCGCATAAATGCTCATCCACATTAGTTCCATCCGCATTAGGTCCATTCGCATGGGACTCATCCGTATGGAGTCCATTCGTATTAGTTTCATTCGCACGATTGGGTGTTCATTTGCATAGGTGTTCATCCGCATTGGTTCAATCGCATGATGTTCAGTCGCCTGAAGGCCATGCGAATGAAGGGTGCCCATACGCCCAAGTAGGGCTGGTGAACCCGAGGAAGGTGTAGTTTAATTACTGACTTTCGGGGGAAAGTGCAGATGTAAGTTTTGACGTGTAAGTTCCCGTAAGTTCATGTAAGATGACTGTTAAGGCCTTAGAGAGTATGTTGGGCATGATGATGATGATGTTGCATTTATGCATGATGTATGTTTGATGTTGCCCTGTATGATGATGACGACTGTGTATGTTATGTTCCTTGTTTTGATGTATGTTTATCTTGCCTGTGGCTTTACGTGTTATGTTAATGAATGAAATGAAAGTAGTATGTAACGTAAAACAAAAGATAATGAAAGAGGAACATGAAGTAAGAATGCATGCATTAATGAATGAATGAAAGTAAAGAAAGTCTTGCAAGCCTTGTATGTCGGGACACACCATTAAAAGGTGTTAGCCCAACGGTGTGTGGGTTCGCTACCCCGGGAAGATGCACATCGGGGTCTTTCTTTGTGATAGACCATTTGTATAGCCCCATTGTTGCGTACCCTAGGTACTGTGACCAGAGGTGTGATGCACCGTTATAGCTGGTCTATGATAGGCCTAGGTCCAGTACCAGAAATAGCTGGGTATTGCATATAGCAGTGGTACACCTAAACTCTACCCTAGGTGTTGTGATCAGAGGTGCGGAGCACCATTATAGCTGGTCTATGATAGACCTAGGTCCAGCACCAGGAATAGCAGGGTATTGTGCACCTAAACTCTACCCTAGATACTGTGACCAGAGGTGCGACGCGCCGTTATAGCTGGTCTATGATAGACCTAGGTCCAGTACCAGGAATAGCTAGGTAAAGTTTATGGTTGAAGGGAAGGAAAGAGGTAATGATGAAATAATGAAAGCATGAAAGATTAAAGAAGATTATAATGATATTATCTAAGTGTACGTATGATTAAGATCGCATGAAAGTAAGAACAGTTTTAACAAAAGAAAAGTATGTTTTATTATAAAACTATAACTTACTCAGCAACGCTGACTTTGATGTGTTTCCAGTTGGCAGGTAATGATTGCTGAGGATGGCACGAGGTGGCTACTCAGCTCTTTGGGATGACATCCATTTATTTAATGCTTTTGTGATGTAATGCAACAATGTATTTTGTAATTGGATAACGATGTATTATTTTGCAAAAGCTATTATATTGAAATGAATTGTTTTGTTTAAATGTTCCGCTGCAACATTTTTATGTAATATGATGAAAATATATGTTTTATGTGTAATGATTTACTAGCTGTAAGCGTCCCGGGAACGGGGCTTTACAAGTTGGTATCATAGCCAAAGTTTAAGTGAAATGGGTAAATTTTCAAAATAAACCTTAACTTCAACTGAGAATGGGACGGAAAGGGAAGGGATGCCAATCTGAGTAGCTGCGTGCCATCAGGTATTTTCGTAAAGTTAACCGGTATTATATGTGCATGTTACGTGTTATGTGTTGTTTGTAGATTTAAATACTGATGTAGTCAGGATAGGTAATGCTCGGGGGTTGAAGAGTAAAGTAAGCGGCTAATCACAACTGGCCACTGTAATTAGGAACTTACTATACTTGACATAAACTGAGTTGTTCCCTTGAATGACCGTGTTGGTGTTTGAATCTTTTAGTGTGCATGTGAATGGCCGGTGGTAGATCTTCGAAAGCCTCTCGTGGAGGTGGTTGTGATGGGCTTGGTGCTGAGCCACGACCCAAGAGAGGAAGACCCAGAGTTGAAAAGGTGGTTCCTGAAGAACCTGAGACCCCTCATCCGGAGGGTGGCGACGAGAGCGCCAATCTGAGAGCCTCAGTAAAGGAGGTTGTTGTAGAAGAAGTTCATCAGGTTATGCAGGCGATCTTACCGTTTGTAGTGACTGAAGTTATCAAGGCTGTACGAGAAGGGGAAAGAAAGGAGAGAAACAGGTCCTCGGGAGGACGGGAGCAACTGGAGCGGAAACGGTTCTCTCTGATGATGAAGAAAAGGAAGAAGAAGAGCCTGCGCCAGAGGCGGCACGAGGCTGTAACTATGGGGCGCTTCAACGATGCAAGCCCCTTACTTTTGATGGAAACGGCACTGTTGTTGCTACTCACCGGTGGGTGAGAGAAATGGAAGCTGTATTGAATATCAGCAAGTGCTGGGAGGACCAATAGGTAAAGTTTGCTACCCACTCTTTTGTGGACTCGGCTCTATGCTGGTGGGACAATATAGTCCAAGCCAAGGGTAGCAGGGCAATTGGGAGGATGAGATGGTCGGAGCTGAAAAAGTTGGTGATTGAGGAGTATTGTCCTCACTGGGAAATGGACAAGGTCGAAAGGGAGTTCTTGCAACCGGAGGCGGGAACGATGACGCACCAACAGTACATCACCAAATTCAACGAGATGGCACGTCTGGTGCCGGATCAGGTGACACCTCTGTCTCGAAAGGTCAAGAGGTATATTCAGGGTTTGCCAGCAGATATTCGTAGGCACATGATTGCCGCCCGACCGAGCACATTTAGGTCGGTGGTGGATTTGGCAGGGAGGTTATATGATGAGAGGGTTGTAGTGGTGGTGGCTGAAGGTAGCAGGAAGGGTGGAGGTGATCGAAACTGGCAGGGGAAAAGGTTTGGTCGGGGTAATGTCTTGACGGTTAACAAGAAGGCACGGGTGGATGACCGCCATATGGCCACGTCGAGTGCGGGGTCAAAAAGGTGTGGCAAGTGTGGAAAGGAGCATGCAGGAGAATGTAGGTTAGGATTTAACGGGTGCTTCAAATGTGGGAAGGCGGGGCATATAGCCAAGGACTGTCATATGGTCCGGTGCTTTAACTGTGGTGAAGAGGGTCATATAAGTAAGGATTGTAAGAAGCCGAGGGTTGAGGGTTCCGGTACGTTTCTGGTGAACCAAAATTTAGCTTCTGTGTTATTTGATTCGGGTGCCAGTAAAAGCTTTATTTCTGCTGCTTTCTGTGCTAAGCTGCCTGTTAGTAGTAGATGTGTCGATGCGCCCTTTGATGTAGAAACTACCATAGGCAAGTCTACCAGGATTTTCAAGATGATAGAGAACTATGATGTGGAGCTAGAAGGTCATAAGTTTCCTGTTAGACCTTTTGTGATGACCTTAGGTGGTTTCAACTTGGTTCTTGGGATGGATCGGTTAGCGGACTTCGAGGTGAACATTGTGTGTCGTAAGAAGATGATCTGTTTGACAGCGTCTGATGGGAGTTTGGTAACTGTTTATGGAGATCAGGTCACGACAATCCTGAAAGTAATCTCAATGGCGGTGGCGGGAAAGTGTATGAGGCGTGGATGTAACACCTACTTGGCTTATGTAAAGGATGTGGATACGCCAACACCACAACTATCTGATGTACCGGTTGTGTGTGACTTTCCGGACGTGTTCCCAGAAGACTTACTAGGAGTGCCACCTGACAGAGAGATCGAGTTTCAGATTGATCTGATACCGGGTGCCCAACCTGTTGCCAAGGCACCGTATCGGTTGGCTCCGACAAAGATGAAAGAGTTGATGGAGCAGTTGCAAGAGCTGCTTGATAAGGGGTTCATTCGACCGAGTATCTCCCCTTGGGGTGCTCCGGTCTTATTCGTAAAGAAGAAAGATGGTAGTATGAGGATGTGTATTGACTACCGTGAACTGAACAAGTTGACGGTCAAGAACCGATACCCCTTACCGAGAATCGATGATTGTTTAATGAGCTTCAAGGTGCCAGTTGGTTCTCGAGGATAGACCTCTAATCTGGCTATCATCAACTGAAGGTGAAAGAGCAGGACGTTCCTAAAACAGCTTTTCGCACGCGTTACGGTCACTATGAGTTCCTCGTTATGTCATTTGGTTTGACCAATGCGCCAACTACTTTTATGGATATGATGAATTGGTGTGTTGGCCGATGTTGGATAAATCAGTGATTATGTTTATTGATGATATCCTGATTTATTCAAAGAGTGAGATTGAGCACACCGGTCACATTCGGGAGGTTCTAGAGACATTGAGAAAGGAAAATTTGTACGCTAAGTTCTCCAAGTGTGCATTCTGGTTGCGTGAAGTTCAGTTCTTGGGTCATGTGGTAAATTCCAACGGGATTATGGTGGAACCGGAAAAGGTGGAGGCGATGATGCAATGGAAGTCTCCAAAGACGCCATTCGAGATTCGTAGCTTCTTGGGTTTGGCGGGCTACTATAGAAGGTTTATCCAAGACTTCTCTAAGATTGTTTCTCCATTAACTAAGTTGACCTGAAAGGATGTGAAGTTTGTATGGAGTCGAGCTCAAGAGAAGGTGTTCGAAGAATTGAAGGCAAGGTTGACTCGAGCTCCTGTTCTGTCATTACCCGATGGAAGTGAAGATCTGGTGGTTTATTCTAATGCTTCCTACTCGGGGTTGGGGTGTGTGTTAATGCAAAGAGGGAAGATTATAGCTTATGCATCCCGACAGTTGAAGGTTCATGAGGTCAATTATCCCACTCATGACTTGGAGCTAGCAACCGTGATCTTTGCGCTAAAGATTTGGAGGCACTATCTTTATGGGACGAAGTGCATCATTTTCACTGACCACAAGAGCTTGAAATTCTTCTTTGAGTAGAAAGATCTGAACATGAGGTATAGGCGGTGGTTGGAACTTATAAAGGATTATGATTGTGAGATCCACTACCATCCGGGCAAAGCCAACGTGGTGGCTGATGCCCTTAGCTGAAAGAAGAGGCCCGAGCCTATTCGGGTGAAAGCGTATCAACTAATCATGACCTCTGACGTGATGAAGCAAGTCAAAGAGTTTCAAGATGAGGCATTGAAAGAATAACATCTTAACTCTGAAAGAATGAGAGGTCTGGTCGCAGAGTTGGGTGAAAACACACTCGGTGTTAAAATCCGATTCGGTCATGTGTGGATTCCTCGTTTTGGGGATCTACGGGTGAAGATCATGGATGAGGCTCACAACACTCGGTACTCCATTCATCATGGTGCCACAAAGATGTATCAAGACATGAAGAAAGATTATTGGTGGCCGGGTATGAAGCGTGACGTAGTGGAGTATGTGTGTAAGTGCCTTACTTGCTTGCAAGTGAAGGCCGAGCATCAGAAGCCATATGGGAAGATCCAATCCTTGGATATACTAGAATGGAAGTGGGAGCACATCACCATGGATTTCATTACGAAACTGTCACGTACTCCGAAAGGGTACGATGCCATATAGGTGATAGTTGACCATTTGACAGAGAGTGCTCAATTCTTACCGATCTGCGAGACATATTCATCTGAGAGGTTAGTGGATCTCTTCATCAAAGAGATTGTAACTCGTCACAGTGTGCCGGTGACTATTGTGTCTGATCGTGACACCCGGTTTACATCCAAATTCTGGAAGAAATTCCACGACGCCATGGGGACGAGGTTACATAATAGCACGGCTTATCATCCCAAGACTGATGGTCAGTCAGAGAGGACCATTCAGACATTGGAGGACATGCTTTGAGCATGTGTTATCGATTTTGGGGGAAGTTAGGATGACCACTTACCATTAGCTGAATTCTCATACAACAACAGTTATCATGCCAGCATTTGTATGCCACCTTATGAGATGCTATATGGTAGGAGAAGCAGAACACCCGTCTGTTGGGGTGATATTGGTCGGAAGGAGTTAGGGAGTGTTGAGGTAATCGAGGCTACGACTAAGAAGCTTGAAAAGATCAAGGCCTTTATGAAGGCAGCCAAAGATAGATAAAAGTCGTATGCTGATAAACGACGCAGACCAATTGAATTCCAGGTGGGTGACCGGGTTATGTTGAATGTCTCACCTTGAAAGGGTATCATCCGATTCAGAAAGCGGGGCAAGTTGAGCCCAAGGTACATAGGCCCTTTTCGAATTATTGCGTGAGTAGGAGAGATGGCCTATAGATTGGAGTTACCAGATGAGCTAAGTGGAATTCACCCAACATTCCACATATCTCATCTAAGGAAGTGCTTGGCGGATGAAGACATGATTGTTCCACTAGAGGATATCGAAGTAGACAAACGGCTCAATTATGTGGAGCAACCAGTGGCAATCATCGATAGAAAGGAGAAGAGGTTGAGAAATAAAATGGTTCCTCTTGTGCGTGTACAGTGGAAGCATAGGAAGGGATCCGAGTCAACGTGGGAGACTGAGAAAGAAATGAGACAACACTACCCACGTTTGTTCGAGGAATAACAGGTTTTGGGGACGAAACCTATTTAAAGGGGGTGGACTTGTAACACCCAGTTATTTATTATTTTGAAGCCGATGAAAGAAGAAAAAGAAATAAAGTCCAAAGTTGAGGGACCAAACTCACCAACGAGAGAAAGTTGGGTGAGTGTGAGTATTTAAGGGAGAGGGCAGCCCTTACCCTCTCCCCGCACCCACCAAAATCAGCCAAAGAAGAGAGAAAGGGAGAAAGGGGAGAAAAGTTGGTTCATGTTGGTTCAAGTGAGCAAAATCGTTGAGAAGAGAAGCGGGTCAAATCGAAGATCTTCTTGTTGTGGTCGTTTGTGTGAGTTATAGGACCCTTCTTTTACACTTTTTGAATGATTTTAGGCTGGAACACATCTGAAAATCGGTTTTTTTGAGTGTGTATGTGTTTGACCCATTTATGTATGTGTGGGTATGTGTATGATTCGTTTGGGTCTTGTGTTTGAGCTTGTGTATGCTTGAATGGTGTCGTGGTATGCAATCCTAAGGTTTAGGATGGTTGATTTGGGCTTAGAATGGGTTTAGATGAGCTTGGAGGTCAAAAATGGCAGATTGGGTTTGGGTTGAACTGCATTCTGCACCAGCTAGGGCTATGCGACCGAATGGAGGCCATACGGCTGATATAGGTGTGATCGAGGTTCATTCGCACGACTGAGGGTTCACTCGCATGACTGAGGGTTCATTCGCACGACTGAGAGCCCAGTCGCATAAATGCCCATCCGCATTAGTTCCATCCGCATTAGGTCCATTCGCATGGGACTCATCCGCATGGAGTCCATTCGCATTAGTTTCATTCGCACGATTGGGTGTTCATTCGCATAGGTGTCCATCCGCATTGGTTCAATCACATGATGTTCAGTCGCCTGAAGGCCATGCGACTGAAGGGTGCCCATACGCCCAAGTAGGGCTGGTGAACCCGAGGAAGGTGTAGTTTAATACTGACTTTCGGGGGAAAGTGCAGATGTAAGTTTTGACGTGTAAGTTCCCGTAAGTTCATGTAAGATGACTGTTAAGGCCTTAGAGAGGTGCGGAGCACCATTATAGCTGGTCTATGATAGACCTAGGTCCAGCACCAGGAATAGCAGGGTATTACGCACCTAAACTTTACCCTAGGTACTGTGACCAGAGGTGCGACGCGCCGTTATAGGTGGTCTATGATAGACCTAGGTCCAGTACCAGGAATAGCTGGGTAAAGTTTATGGTTGAAGGGAAGGAAAGAGGTAATAATCAAAGAATGAAAGCATGAAAGATTAAAGAAGATAATAATGATATTATCTAAGTGTGCATATGATGTATGATCGCATGAAAGTAAAGAACGGTTTTAACAAAAGAAAAGTATGTTTTATTATAAAACTAGAACTCACTCAGCAACACTGACTTTGATGTGTTTCTAGTTGGTAGGTAATGATTGTTGAGAATGGCACGAGGTGGCTACTCAGCTCTTTTAGGATGGTATCCATTTATTTAATGCTTTTGTGATGTAATGCAACAATGTATTTTGTAATTGGATAACGATGTATTATTTTGCAAAAGCTATTATATTGAAATGGAGTGTGTTGTTTAAATGTTCCGCTGCAACGTTTTTATGTAATATGATAAAAAATATGTTTTATGTGCAATGATTTACCAGCTGTAAGCATCCCGAGAACGGGACCTTACAAAAATAGATTCTGAAAGTCGTATTGCTAGCCTTGAGGAACAAGTAGCGCATCTCATGTCTGAGAAGAAGTGGATTATTTCGGATGGTGTCAGTTTGGCTTTTAATAAGATACGTGATAGTGACGAGTCTGTTGATGCTTTGGCCAGGATCAACACTCTTTCAGACAAGGTGAGGTACAATATGGGTCTTTTAGACGGAGCTCGCCTTGCTGCAGAGGGCAAGAAACTCGAGGAAACTCGAGGAAGCTAAGAACTTTGACAAAAATGCATTGAAGAAACTATGAACTGAATCTGACTGCTTTGACAAAGCCACTTTTCCCATGGCTTAGACTATTGCTGCTATGTGTGACTTGAGCATTGAGGAGATCAAGTCGTTCCTGGCCCCTCCAACTGAAGACCCTGCTCGTGTTAGCTAGTTCATCTTTGGGTGTCTTTTTCCTTTTGTGTTTGTGTAATTTTTCTAAACGCATATTAGGCTCTATGTTGTTCCTTTTGTAATGGTATTAGACTTTGGCACCCTATATGTATGTTTGTAAACTGTGGTTAGTTATTGGGTTTGTTTGACTCTTGATTGCAATTTGGTTTTTTGCATGTTTTGACTCCCTTTGAGAAAACAGTGTTGGCCGCTGCTTGTGTTGCAGCCGTTGCTTCAGCCACGACTTTTTTTGTGGTTATTGGTCTTCTGGTCGCGACTCGCCTTATGATTAGCATTTTGGCCACGACTGGTTTTGAGATTGTGACTTCGGCCGCAACAGGTCTTGGGATTGTGACTTCGGGTGCGGCACATCCTAAGTTGTGCTTAGACCGTGACACGTCTTGAGTTTGCTTTGACCGCGATACGTCTTGAGTTGTGCTTTGGTAGTGGCTAACCTTGTGGTCGTTATGAACAGAATTTTGACCGAAGGTGAACCAAACCGCAATGAGACCAAAATGACCATGAAGGATCACAGACTCGAGCAAAATAAGAGCAAGCCGCGGCGCAGGATGAGCCATGCCGCAGCTAAGAATTATACACCGAAAAAACAAGACATATGTTTCGTTATAAAATGAGCATCACCTTGTCATGTGTGCTTAGTTTATAGGTTTTGGGTTAACACTTGATGTGTTAATGTTTGGTGATTAGTATCTTGGCCTTGGTAGTCTTGGAATCATGACTTCAGCCGCGCCATGTATTGGGGTTATGACTTTGGACGTGGCATGCCCCCTGGTTGTTTCTTTTAGCCGCGCCATGCCCCTTACTCATGACCTTGGCCGCGGCTTGCCCTTTGGTTGTGGCTTTTAGCCGCGACACGCCCCTTACTCATGACCTTGGCTACGGCCTGCCCTTTGGTTGTGGCTTTTGGCCGCAACTTGTCCTTTAGTTATAATTTTGGCTACGGGTTGGAATGGTTACATAATATTTTCTTGGTTATGACTGCAACTATTTTGTATAAGATGTTATTTGGCCTCATGTTCTGTTAGCAGTATAGAATCTCGGTCGTGTCTACAGTCGTTGGTTTCAGCCACAAGGTGGTTTATATTTTGTTTAAAATTGGCAACCTACTCACTCATTTTGATTTCGAGTTAGTTGTTTTTCTGGCATTGGTTATTAGCCAAATGGAAATGCATATTTTCAAGTGGAACTAATTGTCTGTCACAGTGTAGCCATGTGTTCGAAGTGACGTATTTGGTTTTCTTCGAGATTTGGTTACGAATACTGAGTTTTACTATCAAGCTTCGAGAATGGCCCGCACTTGCTTACTTGTTTGCTCGTGTCATGACTCTTCGTGGTTTCATCTAACTTAATTTGGCAAACGTTAGATTCTTTGGTTATTTATCGTACTGCTCACAAACGTCGCTTGAATAGTTGCATCGGTATCTCACTTCTCTTTCTTTGTTCATGCGTCATTTTGGTTTCATGACTTGTAATGACACTGGTTATATAAAAAGACTCATTGATCTGGTGTAACTACTATGGTCGCATGCACCTTTTTAAAGGAAAAACGAGTTACAACGTTAAGATCCTACTGCCTATTACATGTAACATCGTCGGAGCTGAGCCCCATTCCAAGTTCGTGGGACGGGCATCCCGTCTAATTTTCCTATTTTGTAAGCCCCATTCATCCCCGCTTCGATTATCTGATATGGACCTTCCCAACGGGGTCCGAGCTTTCCTTGGCTTTCGATCCGACTTGTTACATTACTTCACAAGACGTAGTCTCTTGGCTTGAAAGATTGCTTCTTCACCCTTGAATTGTAATATCTTTTTACTTCTTTCTTGTGTCTTACCTCACAGATAGTTGCTATCATCCTTTGTTCTTCAAGTCCAAATTTAAACAAAGTTCTTCCTCGTTATTGGTTCATGAAACTTGTAAGACATGAGTTGATGGCATCCCAATCTCAGCAGGTATCATGGCCTCCGATCCATAGGTCAAACTGAATGGGGTTTCTCCATGACTGGTCTTTGGCATGGTTCTATGGGCCCAGCGGACACTTGGTAATTCTTCGAGCCAGCTCTTGCCTTCTAAGCCCAGGCGCGTCCTAATCCTTCTACGATACTTCTGTTTACTCTTTCAACCTAGCCATTGCCTTGGGGATGGGCTACCGAAGTTATAATCTACTGGATCTTCAAATCTTCGCACCATGACTTGAAAGGGTTTTCAGCTAATTGCTTGCCATTATCTGTTATGATGAACAACGGAAGGCCGAAACGACATATGGTGTTTTCCTAAACAAATTTCCTAACTTGCTGCCCCGTAATTGTCACGAGTGCTTTGGCTTCTACCCACTTTGTGAAGTAGTCAACTGCTACTAGTAGGAATTTAACCCTTCCAGCCACTTCTGGAAATGGACCAACGATGTCCATTGCCCATTTTTGAAAAGGCCAAGCAGCACTAATAGGGATCATATCGTTTTTCGGCCGGTGACACATGGGGCGTGCTTCTGACAACTTTCACATCTTTGGATCTGGGCCACGACACTCCTATGATACCCGGCCAGTAGTATCCTGCTCCCATTGCCTTAGCTACCACCATCCTGGTCCTGCATGGATTCCATATATACCCTCATGTATCTCCCTAGTGACATAGTTGGCTTCATCTGGTGTGAGACAACGCAGTAGTGGTCCCATATATGACCTGCGGTATAGGACCCTTTGGTGTTATTCGTAATGTAGGGATTTTGCTTGTATTGCGCGTGCTTCTCCCCTTTCTTTCGGTAGGTCCCCATTTACTAGAAATCTGACAATCGGGCTCGTTTAGCATTCCTCCACTACACCTTCTATGGACGCTACATCATTTTCTTCGATTGACGGCGCCTGTAATACCTCGACTTTCACTTCCTTTTCCAGGTGCCCAAAGGCGACAGAGGCCAGTTTGCTAAGGACATCTGCTTTCTTGTTCTTGCTTCGTGGGACGTGTGAGAAGCGACATCTTTTGAAACTACTAATCATGCTCTTTGCTTTATCCAGGTAAAGATTCATTGTTTTCTTTTTCGCATCATAGGACCCCTTAATCTGGTTTGCAACCAGCAGCGAGTCTACATGAGCATGGAGTGTTTGGATTCCCATTTGCTTAGCCAGCCTTAGGCCCGCTAGTAACGCCTCATACTCTGCTTCGTTGTTGGAGCTACTGAAAGCTAACCTTAAAGCATAGGTTATTTCCTCTTGCTCAGGTCCCACTAGTATCATTCTAGCGCCTTATCTTTCATCGTTCGATCAAGAGCCATTCCTTGTCATCCCGACTCATGGCTTTTCCATTGGCACTGTGACCCTCTTCCTCTCACGACATCTCTGTTAAAAAGTCAGCTACGACCTGTCCCCTGATTGCAACCCTTGGCTTGTCTTCTATCTCAAAGACTCCCAACTCGATAGCCCATTTTGCTAGCCTCCCTGATATCTCTGGCCTTCTAAGTATTTGTTATAGAGGTTGGCTAGTCCAGACCTTAATTACATGGGCTTGAAAATACCTTCGCAATCTCCTGGAAGCATATACCAAAGCAAGAGTTAGTTTTTCCATAGGTGAATACCTAGTTTATGGGTCTTTGAGAGCCCGACTGATGAAGTAGATCGGAGTTTGTTCTCCTTCTCTGTTTGTCATCAATACCGCGCTTACGGTTTCTTCTCTCGCAGACAAGTATACCACCAGTCGTTCCTTGGGGAAATGAGCCACTGGCCTGGGCAGATTGGTTAAGTATACTTTCATTTGTTGAAATGCTGCTTCCGCTTCCTTTGTCCATACAAAATCCTTCTTGCTCAAACAGTTGCGTAAAGTGGTCATGAAAGGTAAAGCACGCTCAACATGTTTTGACAGGAATCTATTCAGGGCTACCAGGCGTCCATTAAGTATCTATACTTCTTTGATAGATTTGGGTGACGACATGCTGAGGACAACTGCCACCTTCTCAAGGTTAGATTCCAACCCCTTCTTTGTCACAATCACCCCTAGGAACCTCCCCTCTTCTAACTGCAAATGAACATTTCTTGGGGTTTAACTTCATATTGATTGTCTTCAAAGTTTGAAAAGTCTCGGTGATATCTGCGAGCAAGGCTTCCTCGTCGTGACTTTTTATCACCACATCATCCGCATAGATTTCGATGTTTTTGCCTGTCTGGGAAAAAAGGCTTTATCCATTAATCGTTGGCACGTTTCCCCTGCGTTCTTCAAGCCAAATGGCATCTTTGTGAAGCGAAAAATGCCAACATCTGTGTAGAAGGCAGTTTTGTCCTCGTCCTCGGGTGTTATTTGCACCTGGTGGTAGCCGTTGTAAGTATCCAGGAAACATTTCAAGGGAAAACTTGCCAAGGAATCCACCTTCAAATCAATATATGGGAGTGGATAGCAATCCTTAGGGCATGTGTTGTTAAGGTCTTTGAAGTCAATGCACATCTTCCACGTGCCGTCGCTTCTCTTTACCATTACCGGGTTAGCCACCCAGGTTTGATAGCGTACCTCTCTGATAATACCCGCCTCCAACAGCTTCTTGACTTCTTCAACCACTGCTCGACTTCGCTCTGGGCCCATATGTTGACTCTTCTGGGCAACTGGCTCTTTTGATGATCGGATGTTCAACTTACGTTCTGTCTTGTTACGGGGAACACCTTCCATGTCAGTGGGTTGCGATGCAAAAACATCCAAGTTGTGTTGTAGCAGACGACGAAGTCGTTCTTTGTTGCATCTCCCAATTTCCCCTCGATGGTGATTTTCTGTTTTGGGAAGAGAGGGTTAATTACCCATTTTTCCAATGTTGGACATATTGTCTCGTCTTCTCCGGTTGTTGTGCCTGGGGCAATTGCCTTAACATCCTTGCACTCTTTGCTAGAATACACAGTTACAACCCCGGTCGGGGTGGGTAATTTAATTGCGGCATGAACTATGTATATGACCGCTCCAAGCATGCACAAACCCGGCCTTCCGAGTAGGACATTGTGAGATGACTCTGATCTTACGACCAGAAAAGTCATGGTGACCTCACGCCATCCTGCGTTGTTACCAATTGCGACAGGCAGTTGTATCTGGCCTAGGGTCTGGACCACCTCTCCCGTGAAACCGGTGAGTTGGTGTGTCCTTGCGTCCAGATTTCTCTTGATTTCCTCATCGAGCTGCAAAATTCAGTGTTCGTACATAATTTCTGAACTACTCCCGCTATCTACATATATTCGATGTACATGATGTCCTGTGATGATGGTTGAAACTGTAAGAGGGCTGTTAGCAAAGCTCCCACCATGTATTGGAGGGAATGAAATTTCTTGTCCCATCCAAGGCTCCATGTGGTCAGAGTGACGCTTGGCACTGCACTCTGCAACCCTCGTCATAAATATCTCCTTCCTTTTGTCTCCCGTGTGAGGTGCTTTCTTTAGTTCTCTCAGCAGGTGTGCAAGCTTTCTGGATTTTATTGCCAACTCGATTTGTCGTTTCAACGAGAAACAATCATCTGTCGCATGCCCATTTTCTTTGTGGAACTCACAGTACTTGGTTGTGTCTCTTTTTACTCCTGCTTCAATGGTGTGGGCTTGGTGAAGTTGATGTTTTCTTTAGCTAGGATTTCGCTTGAGGTTTTAATCAAAGGTGGGAGGGTCACATTGGGACCCTACGGGTTCCGAATTAGGGTGTTAAGCGAGGTTGAAAAGATGGGTTTCGCTGGGGGTATCGCGGTTGGAAACATGGTTTCTCCCATGACCTCGAACCTACTGGTCTCTTCTGCGGTCCCATACAGGGGACACGAGTTTCTTTGGCGTCCTATCTTTCAACTGCTCGCATGCCTTCTTTCCCCTGACAAATTCCTTGGCTCTCTCCAACATCTAATCCATCGTCTTTGGAAGGTGTTCCTGGAACATTTCTACTAACTGGTCATTTCTTACTCCATGGATGAAGGATGAGATTTGGATCGTTTCCCCGGCTCCTCGTACCTGCATGCTTTCTTTTAAATATCTTGTGATAAAGTTTTCGATGAACTCACCATCGCCTCTCTTGATGTTATGCAATTCTGTCGTGTACTCGGCGGATAACCTTTGTTGATTGAAATTCCTCTAGAAATCCTCCTCCAAATCCTCAAAGCTTCCAATTCCTTCGACTGGAAGGCTATCAAATCATACCCTAGTTGCACCAGTCAGGGTCTGAGCAAACATATGACACCATATAGGGATTGACCACTGCTGTACTCAGCGGCGCCTATGAAGATTGCTAGATGATCGGTCGGGTCTCCCATGCCGTTATACTTCCCCACATTGGATGGCATCTTGAGTTTTGGAGGAAAGGTGAATTCTACTATTCTCGGTATGAACTTGAACCTGGCTCGTGCCGTCAATGGTCGGTATGGCTTGCTGAAATCATCGTCGACCTCCACCTTTTCTCTGATTATGGTGGTGCTTTGGTTCATATTTGCCCTTGGATCGTCTTTAACGTTCTTCGTTTTGTCTCCCCAACCATCGTCTTCTTCTTCACGATTCCTTCATTCCGGGGTTTCTTCATACTCTAGGCATGTTCGGATTTCCCTTAGACGTCGTTCCCTTTCTTCCTACTCCAGCATGGAGAGGATCTGCTCTTGGTTTTTGTTCATGAACTCCGGGGTGATGACATTACCTCCGTTGTTGTCACCCCTCGTTGTGGTTCCTAATGCGGAGGTATTGATGGGTGGGTTCTCGGTGTTAGTAGCGTTCTTATGGTGAGGGGTTCCTTGACCTGAATCCATGGTGGTTTTTTGGGTAGTGTCTGAGTCCCACGGATGGCGCCAGATGTTGCTACACAAATCTTAATCAAGAGATTAAGGCTTAGGAGCAGTGCGAGAATGAGGTTGTTACCACGGATCAGGCTGAAACTTGGTCTTGACTTTGACTGTTGGGAAGCAGGATGCGGCTGGGTTTGGATTCAGCTGAGCGAACTATCTGCGAGAAAAAAACAACACCGTGAGCCTCGCCTCGGGCAGAAAGGGTTTTCTCCCCGAGACCACACTCCGACGTGAGAATAAGTATGTGTATTGAGATAACTTGAAAGGGAAGATTAATAAGTGGCTAGTTTCGTAGTGAAAGTGTTCTGGGAACGTGTGTCCTCTACCTGTGGAATGGAAGAGGTATTTATAGTGTTTGTGGATGTAAACAAAACATAACATGGTTCTATTTTTGGAAATCTGTAGTCAAATACATAAGCCTAAAATCCCCTAGTCAGGGATCTTACACCATTCTGGTGCAAAAGGTTTTTGACTGGAATTAATGTCATTTGTCTTTGTAGTTGACTTGGGGATTTTGTGGGCTGCTCTGACCTTCTGCCAATGTTTTGGCTTTATTCGTTTTGTCATCTTGTGTTTCCTTCTTATTCTCCTGTAACCAATGAATGGTTTCCTTGGTTACCACGCTTACGTAAGGATTTTTACAAGTGTTGAACACGGGGACTCACGAAATTGAGCATTCGTTTCGGTGGTGACCTGCCCAGCCACGGCTTTGAGCTTATGGTCTCTTCAGCCGTGGTATGCCCCCTAAGGGTGAGTCGCGGTCTGGTTCCATTGTAGTTCGAGCAAGCCCTTTGCTTCATGACTAGGTTCTATTTCCCGTCTCAACCGCAGTTAACGCCGAGGGTACTATCATGTTCTTGTCGTTTTTGTTAGTTTTGGGGGGATACCCCTTCATGTCCCCCCAATCCAATGACATGATACCAATCATGTCTATTTTATAAAATTTTTGATTTTCAAAAGTGTGTTTTTAATAAAACTAGATTTTTAATTTATTAAATTATACATATCAAATTTGAATACAGTACGAGTAATATTATTAGTATTCAATATTATTATTGAGAAATAAAAAAGTAAGTATAATAAATCTTACAAGTGTTTCATGTTTATAATAGTTTTTTATTGATAGATGAATAGACTAAAACTCATTAAATAAAATATTATAGTTAGTAATAGACACGAGAAGTTACAATATAATATTTTAGTATAAAATATAATTAAAGTTATATATACACAATAGTTCTAGAAATAAAACAATGATACTATTTTTAACTATCTTATCAAAATAGTGAAAATAGTTTCACTTTTAAACATTCGTTTTAAGACTTCTAAATATTTTTTTATAAAAATATTGTTTTTAAAAACACTTGTTTGTAATGATTCTGGTTATTTTAATAAGACCGTGTTTTGAAAAATTTCACTAGTTTATAACACTTTTTAAAAACCAAAAAATTTAAAATATTTTATTTGAAAATGTTTAGTACTTTTGAAAAATTTCATATTATATAATATTGTATTTAGATTTTAATTAAAAGATTTGATTTCTAATTTTCTTAATAAAATCTATTTAAATAAATATTTTGATTAAAAAAAAATTTGGATAAGAGAGAAATATAACAATTAATAACATTCATTTTTAATAAGATATGAAAATTTGTATAAGTATTTAAATTACTATAATATTCTTTTGAAAGAAAAATTGATGTGTGGATGTCTAGAAAGATGACAAGTAACAAAAAGTAGGATAAGAGAATGACAGGGGGTAAAAAAATCTTGGTTTATTAGATGCTATAGTTTATCTATTGTATTAAATTAACCTATCAAATGTATATTTTATCTTGGTTTTACTAAAAGAGTTTTACGTATTAATGGTTTATTATTGTAATTGTTTGAACCTTTGGCAGTTTTTTTTTGTATTTGGAGATATAACTTGGATTATGATGATTATTGTTTTGAAATTAACTTTTATATTTTGAATTATAATTATATACTTTTTATTCATATAGAAAACTCAAACCTAAGAAAATATGTGTTTGATGTTTTTAAGAAAAAATATATTTAAAATTACTTAGTAAAATATGGATATAATAACCATTCAATTACTAGTTTTAATAAAATGGGTAAATATGTAATATATATATTTAGAAAGAGGAAATATGTAATTAAAATTTTTACTTGGTTAAATATGTAATTAAAAAGTTTAAGAAGGGGAAATGTGTAAATGCCCTTTTAAATATATATTTGTAGGGTAAATTACGCTTTTAGTTATAACGTTTTTCATCCAGTCGTTTAAAACCGTCTGGTTTAACCACTATGGTTTAAAATTTGTAACAATTAAGTACAAACCGTTAACTCCATCCAATTTCTTTGTTGGATTTTTATAAAAAGACAAAAATACCCTTAAAACTAAAAGTGTTATTATATTACAAATAAGCCTAACACCACACTTTTTTTTCTTGTTTGAACACATTTGAACCACCTCCGCCACCACCCACCACTAGCCAGCAACCATACCGCCATCACCCACCACTCTCCGACAACCACACCTCCACCACCATAAGAACCCTGATTTTTCATTCCAAAGTCCCAATTCCCTACTGAATCGCGAGATCCAATTATCGAAAGGAAGATGTCAATTCCACAGAGTTCATCTCCATCATCATCTTCAACCTCCCAATTCATATACTCCAACAGTAATGGCTCTTATTCTCCCATGCCCTTCACCTTCAACAACCTCAAACCACCTATCCTTCCACAGAGTTCATCTGCCACCCCGATTCACATACTCCAACAACAATGTCTCCGATTCCACAGAGTTCATCTGCCGCCCCTCCTCCGTCGTCTGCGGCCATTCATTACCCCGCTCCACCACCCGTCTACTCTGCTCTGTCTACTTCCGTCTTTGGAGTCTACTTTTAGTGTGGTGGAGATGGTATCGTGGTTCTAGGTTTAAGGGAAGAAAATGGGAGAGGGTGAGGTGGGGGTAGGGGTATATTGGTCTTTTTATAAAAAATAACAGAATATATGGACGGCGTTAGTGGGACGTAGTTAATTGTGACAAAATTCAAACCACAGTGGTTAAATTGTACGTTTTTAAACTATTAGATGAAAATAATTATAATCATCAAACCATAGAGACTGAAATAGTAATATTATACTTTGTTAATATAATTGTAATTGACATGTTGAAATGGAAGGTCTCAGAATTAAATGTGCCCAAATGACCTCATGTATGTGTCTCATCAGCTTCCTCCAACACCAACGGTGGTGGTAGGTGTGTATTCACCTGAAATAAATGTACCTAGAATAGGTTAACATCTATGGGAATTTGTGTTCTTGGACTTGGGAACATGGGTCAGCATCTCAAAGGTGGTCTTGAAACTCTTATTTGTGTAAGTGGCAACATCGTGCATGCTGGTGCAAACTTCTACATATGTGCTCGTACCAGGTGAATTAGTTTTGCATGATTTCTCATGTGTGCAAAAGAGCCACGCATCTAGACATTATTGATGCACAAGAACTACAAGAAGTTTCCAATCACTCACTCTACTAGTGATACACTTCTTTTTACCATCAAAATAACTTGTTAGGGCATGATATGGCCTTATATAACCAGACCAACTCAGTAATATAAGAAAAAGGTCCATATGGCCACCATAACTATGCGAGTCATTATACATATGTTTTTGGAACATTAAAATATTTTCCCTCCCTAAAATTATTAATTACATATTTACCCAAGTCTAAAAATCAATTACATATTTTCTCTTTTTAAATTATATACATTACATATTTACCCGTTATATTAAAATTATTTATTTAATAATTATATTACTTGTATTTTTACTAAATCATTTTTATACATTTCACTTCCAAAGACTATCAATTACATAATTACCTAAATTCGAGTCTTCTATATATATAAAAAAATAAAATTTCACCTCGTTTTAAACTTAATTAAAAAACAACAATAACCGATAATCAAACTTATATCTTCAAATACAAAATACAATTGTCAAAGATTTCAAACTTTTATAATAATAAAACATTAATATGTAAAAATCACTTAGTAAAAACAAGATAAATAATTATTTAATAGGTTAAGTTAATGAAATGGATAAATATGTAATATATATGTTTTAGAAAGAGGATATATGTAATTAATTTTTTAGCTTGGGGAAATATGTAATTTATGATCTTAGGAAGGGAAAATATATAAAAATCCCTATGTTTTTAATATCAAAAGAACTTCTAATGACATAATATATTTTTTTATAACCTAAAACAATTCACTAACATAATAGAAACCCATTAACAAGACTATAATGTGAATACGTTAGAAAATGATACCATTAGTGATATAATTGAGAGTTTTACTAGCTAAAAAAGTTAAACATGTCACATATAT
Organism: Flaveria trinervia; assembly: GCA_025506515.1. Taxonomy (NCBI): domain Eukaryota; kingdom Viridiplantae; phylum Streptophyta; class Magnoliopsida; order Asterales; family Asteraceae; genus Flaveria; species Flaveria trinervia. Next base: position 11,724,262 of record CM046456.1, on the reverse strand, counting down.
TTATGACATTTTAAATAATAAACTTCATTGTATTTTTTTATTTACTTAAAAAGAACTTATTGTGTGATAAATATCATATTCCAACAATGTACACATACACGTATAATCAAAAAGAATTATTGAACTAAATTGATAAAATGTTAAAAATAATACAAATTTATGCCAAAAGGAGCCATTTGAATTATGGACAACTGTTTTTAGTTTTCTTTTAGGTTTTTTCTTTTTCACATTCAACATTGTTGGCCATGCTTCACACACATCACTACATCAGTGTATTCTTAATTGCATTACTGAGTTGTGTTGATAGTGAGTTAAAACTTTGTGAACTATCAAAATATCTATATATATACTCCATTATGCCATACTCATTTACACATTGTTTCTCACACAACAAACACATAGTTGTAATCAACACACAATTCGACTGTAATGTCAAGCAGAAGATCAAGGCAACTGTCAATGAGGATCAGTGATGATCAAATTTTACAACTACTTTCGAAGTTGCAACAACTTCTTCCTGAGATTCAAAATCGTCATTCAAACAAGGTAAGAATTATTGGATCAACCAAAGACCTGGTTTGTCGAGTTGAAATACATATGTTAATGATTTACATTGTAACGGTTAAATTTGACTTCAAAAACTCATCAAACTATATCAAGGACAAGAAATTTTCAATGTCGAGTTGAACATGTAAACTTTGTCAAGTGTTTACACGAAAACCACTAATCTTGGTTTCTTATCACATTGATGTTTGATACGTAAAATTATATAGAGTGTACATAATGAAATTCATCTTATTATGTTTATTGGATAAATAGAAAAAAAACTAGCAAGAATTGTTAGCGTGTATTATTCAGAAACAGTAATACATTAAGATTTATGAGAACCATATAATACAAACAATGTATAATATATTATGATTTCTGAAATCACAAAACACCTCTTCCTCTATGCATTAAATAATAATAATAAGTTGTGAACAGTAACACTACATAATGCATTTTAATTTGTAAGTCTTTTTGTTTAGTTTATAATAATGTGAATGTCATAACGGATCCTAACCTGTAAATAAGGGGTCTATTTTTGAATCAACATATGTTGTATACGTTCACTTAGAAACTAATAATAAGTTGAGAAAATAAAAACCGCATGATCTATTTGTATATCTGTCTCTTTTTATTTATTTTATACTAATGTGAATGCCTATTGAGTTGCATGAATTGAAGAAGAAGAAGGCTAAAGCACACTGCAATATTCATGATTCATGTACTTTGGTGACAATATAACATTTTGATGATTCTTAAGATAAATAATCTTATTAGAAATAATATTTTGTGTAAAGGCATCTGCCTCAAAAGTGCTGCTAGAGACTTGCAACTACGTGAGAAGCTTGCATAGGGAGGTTGACGATCTTAGCGACCGATTGTCACAGTTGTTGTCCACCATCGACTCTCATAGCCCTCAAGCTTCAATTATTCAAAGTTTGATCATATAATTTCTATTCAGTTTTATATTTTTGTATAAACTTATATTGTATCATATATATTATGTGTGTATGTGGGCACCTCTATTTCATAGCAAATTATAATATATGCATGTATATATAAAATACATAAAAGGTAATCAAATTAGTGGGAGATAAAATGTGTTACATAAACCTTTCTTTAGCACATTAAAACTGTTGGTTCAAGCCTCAAATACACACTCAGCACTCACGTATGTTTAACTGCTAGAACTTCTAATTTAATACATAAGTTGCAGTGGTTTTCAATACACAAACCTTGACTCCTTTATAAAACCAAAAAAAACGCTACTAACAAACTCCACTAACATTTTATGCATGCAAATGAGGAGATGACATGTGTATGCGTGTGAGTTTTGAGCATGCAAGTTTTTGGTACACATAACGTCATCTTGTAAACTGGTCTTACCACACCACGCACATAAGTGACAAGTGATAACATGTTTGTATATGTAGTAACTAGACTTAGAACTTCTTCATCCCCGTCTCAGACGTTCTATATTAATGTCAATCTGTTTATTTCGTGGTAACTAAAATGTTGGAATTAATGTCATAAGGATGGTGAGAGTGCCCATGTCACATCCACCATACTACACGAAACATCTATCAATCAAAACATGTCACATCACACTACATCATACATCCACCAATCAAAACATGTCACTTCGCATCACACCACACCACACTACACCAATTTTAAGGGGGGGACTCATACCACACTACAATATGTCACCACACCATTTTTTTTAACTAAAAAAATTACTTCATTAATAAAAATAAATTACTAATTACAAATTACTTTATTAATAAGCATTCAGTCGAATGATTCACTTTCTTCTTCTTCATTTTCTTCGGTTTCTTCTTCTTGTACGTATTGAGGTGGGTTTTGAAAAGGGTTTGAGATGTTGGTGTAATAAGAAAATTATGTTGGGTTTTGAAACTGGGGCGTACTTGGACGGTAGACCGATGGTTGGGGGGATTCGTAAGGATTTTGAAACCAATCGGTTGTATGCGGTGGTGGTGAGTTGAATGCTTGGGTAGAAGACACTGGTTCACTTGGACCCGACTGCACATTCGGTTGATATTTTTTAGAACTTTAGCCTCGGGATTTTGAGGATTTTTTGGTGGGATCTATTTTTGGTGAATTTGTATAAGAGAAGATTATAAGTATTTGAGACTGATGTAAATTTTATAAGTTTGAGTTTAGTATTTGTAGTGTAATTTTTTTGAAATGGCATATAGCCGTTTGGGGTAGAGGTGTACAAACCGGGTTTCAGGCCCAAACCGGTTCGGGGTCCAAACCGAAACCGGTTTGATCAAAGTTGATCAAAACCGGTTTTTTTGGACACCTCTAGTTTGGGGTGGGGTGGGGCTCAAATGGTCGAAAAAATAACCGTTGACAACGGTCAAATGTTTGGTTTGTGGGGGTGTGGCACGGCGTGCAAGTGTGGCCCGACGCAAGCATGGCCGGCCCCGCCATGGGTACCCTAAGAATCCAAATGCGAAGATACATGGTGGTCTAGGAATTTGGCTATTTGTATGTGGTGTCACAATTAATGCATGGTAGACCACCTGTGTTTAACATTGGTGGGGGTCTATAAATTAAGTCTTCTTAAATTTCACATGGGTGGTGACGAGACTTCTAATTATATAGCGTTAGAGGCCATCCCGTTAATTATTATGTTTTCAACTTCAAAATCAAAGTACTGTAAATATATATATGTATTGTGTGTATAATATCTGGATATATATATATAATATAATACAAAAGTAATTTATTATAACATAAAATTGTTGTGTGTAAGAAAAATCAACTTCTAACATAATACAAGGCCAATCAGTGTATCACTCATGATACACATGTCATTTAACTCCACAAAACTTGTCATTACCATTTTAGCTTCATGTAACCTAAGCAACTCGTTAACACAATACAAGACCAATTAGTATATACACATGTCTTTAATAAGAAAATGACTTGTTAGCTTAATATGACTTGATCTACAAACTAACCCATTACAAGGTCCATAAAGGCCCATTTGCACATTAGCTATCATATGCATGTAATTTAACAATAAAACAACTTGTTATGGCCTATTGTGGCTTCATGTAACCTATATAACCTATTAACACATTACAAGGACCATTAAGCTCCACTAATACACCAATCATCTTGTGGACCTTTACAAATAAGTAACTTGTCACGACTTTTCGTGCCTTTGTGCTACCTAAATTAGCTCACTAACACGTTACAAGCCCATTAATGTTCCGATCATGACATGCATGTAATTAAAGACTAAAATGATTTGTTATGGGCCTAGTATAACATTTGTAACTAAAACCAAGACACTAGCATATTACAAGTCCTATTAGGATACAAGCCATCATACTCACTAAGGTAACTGTTTCTTTATGTTTGTTTAACCTACTTGGATTATGAATTTTTACAATACTAAGTAAATTTTGTTATATTTTGAAAAAGTAGTAGGTGTGCATTGATGATGGAGATACCTTAATATTATGTGACTATATTAACCTTGTTGTGGTCATTGATAAGAAGTAACATGAGTTAGATTTGATTTGTGGGGGATAAAGATTAAATAAGTTAAACTGATATAATTAGTGATACGGAAATACATGTTACTTAAGTGAATTGTATGGAACCTATTACTATAATGTTTAGGACTTGTACTTGTAAATAGGGTTGTGCGTAATTAAATCGTGACTTTGGATCCTTGTTCAAAGTTAGATTGTGACTAGCATAAGAGAGTAACTTACATGTTCACGTTCATAGTATTTGCAAAAGTTTTTTCATTTTATTCCTATAATTTAGTTAAACAAACTTGTCTCTAAAAATTGATTGAGTTTTAAACAACTCTCACATTTCATCTCCATATTTATGTTAATTTAATTTAATAATATCTTTTTAATTTTAATATTAATATTTCTTTTCTCTTTCTTTTACTCTCTCACACTAACAAATAACATGAGGAATATAAAATAAAAATTGAATAGTAAATTTTGTATTTATTAGATCACTATTTCTTTTTGTCAAATTTTACGGATGGAGCTGGAGGAGAAATAAAACAATATCATGTATATTTTTTATATTTTAAAGATAAGAATGAGGACAAGGAAGTCAAATGTGAGTGGTCTAGTGAAAGATTAAGAAATATTATAAAATTTTAGGCTTTAGTTACAGAAATATTAAATCTGATATTGTATTAGAGGTATCTAATATTATTTTGAGGTTATCTATAATCATAAAGTCATAAAGTCATGCACTTAAAACTTGTTTTATGATCTGGGTCTATCGATACTCTAACCATTTAAATGAAATTCGTTACTATTTAAACTTTCATTACTATTAGTAATTATGATTTTTCATGTCGACTGAAACAACACAACTATGAAATTTCCTTATTATTTTACGAATATTTCTATTCTAAACATAATTCAAGTTAAACTTGAATAGTTAGTTTCTAAATAGTACTCATTTAATTTTTTTCCTTAACTTCATATAAACTTATTTCACAATATTAGTACAATATTAAAAGTTTAAGTCATCTTTTATCTGAAAAATTAGTTATTATTAAATAAAGTATTATACAATCTAATAATATAATTGATTTTTGATTGAGCCTGAAAGTTTTTTAAGTTATGCGTTTTATTCAACGTCAGTAGGTTGAGGATGTGATCCCGGCTAAAAATTCGATTAAAATAACGATAAGCATCCGAAAAGAGTGTAGTCTCATTTTAAAAAATAATAATAAATTAAAGATTAATTAGAAAAAGAACAATTATCCATACGAAACACCACTTTTCGTCCCTCGAATTCTTTTTCATGCTTCGAAAACTGCCCCTGTCATTCCTCTTTTCATGAGAAAACACTTTTCTTTACCACATATTCTACATCTATATCTATTATCTACATGTTGTATCTATACGTCTCACTCATCTTCACTTTACCTCTGTCTCTTTCAACAACCCATTGTGTGTCACAATATCCTCACCACATTCCCAAAATTAGGGTTCATAAGTCATAACATGAATCAATCACTCCACATTTTGCCATTGCATGCCATTTTATGATCTGGGTCCATCGATGCTCCACCCATTTCGAATCCCCGACCCGATTCCTGATCTGGGTCTCTGTTCTTTTGTGTTTTCACCGTTGTATACACCTGTTGATGATTATGTAAAAGTTTGATGCTTTTTGAAGGTTGGTGAAATGGTAGTGTTTGAATTGGGGGTGTGTGGAACTGGAAAGTGTTTGTAGTTGGAAATTGGGATTTAGGGTTTTGGGGGAAATGGGGGTGGGTATTGAATCTGTTGGAACTAGGGTTTTGAATGTGGGCAAATTGAAGGAGAACAAGAAGAAAGAAGATGATGATGGTGAAGATGCAGGGTGTTGGATTAAGTTTAGGTTGTTTGGAAGGTGCATTTCTTCAAGGGCTGAAGTTGAGAGCTCCATAGTGGCAGCAGCACTCAATATGGTAATATAATCAATTACTCTGTTTGTTTATTTGAATCTTTGTTGGCTAGAATTGCAGTTTTTCGTATGGAGTATGTGTGTTTATTTGGTATCATTTGTAGTTTTAATGTTGAATCAACTGTTAATGGTAACAGTTTACCCCAATTTGCAAGTTATTTTGGTAAAAACTGAAGTTCTTTAAGCTCAATTGGAATGTAGGAAACATGAGTTTTGTGATCAGTGGTACCTTAGTAAGAAAATCTACCAAGGAGTGTTTGAAGTTTACAACATTGCCCTTGCTGACCACAGAAGTAGAACATCAGTATCTTTTTGGGGGCTAAAGATAGAAATGTATGTTTATTGGGGAACAGAAGTAAAGGATGAAGGTTTTAAAATTTTAATAAGTATAAATATTAGTTCTTTTAATTGTTTGGTGGAATTTGTATTAAACTAGGATTGTATTTGTTTATTTATTTGGTAAGTAGATGGAGGTTGAGCTAGATTAAGAGTAGTATATGCTTAGTATAAATATAGGGTTAAGGGTCATTGTAAATTGTGGTCTTTCGATATTAAAGTGTTTTGTTTGTTGCTTGATCCCATTTTCCAACAAAGGAAAAGTTTATATTTTTGATGTCATATAATGGAAAAGGAAAGATTGCTTCTTGCTTTAGAATTCTTCGTGATTGGTTTATATGTTTAATTCCGGTGCGTAAAAAGTTTTAGTATGAGCGTTGGAATGATAGTAGGAAATTGCAGGACAATGTTTGTTAATTTTGATGTGAGTGATTCGACTGGATGTGAGTGATGTCTAATTGTGACCATGTTAGGTACTAAGTAACTACCACAAGGTTGCCAATAATTCATTTCCATGCATGTATGTCCCACCCCAATATAGCATTTTGAAAATACCTAATCCGTGCATGTGAAACAACCACCTGTTTCTTTGTCACTTAGTACTCGGCAAGATCATAATTTAGGGTTAAACGCACGTTTGGACATCTTGTGTCATGATACTTTTAGGCTTTTAGCACACCATAGAACTTCAAGATTGAGGTAATGAAAAATTAGGGAATTCTATATGTTCCAGGGGAAAAGGGTCTTCGGTATTTTTGAGATTCATTCATTGGTGCAAAGTTAAAGAACAGCTTATCGTTAAATATAAAAATTAGTAGTCACAGATCATTTTTTGTTTTTGACTTTTTGGTCATCCTTCTCTTGCAATGTTTGCCATTTTCTGAAACCAAAATTGTTAGTGGATTATAATGATAAATTTACTTGAAAAGCAACAATCTTAAATTAGGAAAAATATATCTATAAACGGTTTAACAACTAAAAAGTTATAGAGAAATATTTTTGTTTAGACGTGCGTTCAAACGAACACTTTTTCACTGATTGAATACTCTGTTTTTAATTTTGTTATGTGAGCCAGCTGAAAGCAAATCAACAAACGATACTAGTACAGACCAACCAGTCCCTCCAGTTGCTTCATCTTCAACTACCAGCAACGGGGAAAGCATTACATCGACTCCAAACATAACCGAAGAACTCAAAATTGCTTCTCAACTTAGGAAATTCAACTTCAATGAACTTAAATCAGCAACAAGAAATTTTAGACCTGAGAGTCTGCTCGGTGAGGGTGGCTTTGGTTGTGTTTTCAAAGGATGGATCAACGAGACCGGGACCGCACCTGTGAAGGCAGGCACCGGTCTAACCGTTGCTGTCAAGACTCTGAACCATGATGGACTCCAGGGTCACAAAGAATGGCTTGTATGCACCCGTTGATCCTTCACCTTTTGTGGAACTCTGAACCATTTGCTGTGTGGGTTTTTTTTTACTTAATTTTGGTTTTTGGCAGGCGGAAGTTAACTTTCTTGGTGATCTTCTACATCAAAATCTGGTTAAGTTGATCGGCTATTGCATTGAGGATGATCAAAGGCTGCTGGTTTACGAGTTTATGCCTCGTGGAAGCCTTGAAAATCATCTGTTCAGAAGTAGGTCAATGCTTGTTTATTGTTCACGCCCTGATGTTTTATTATTAAGAGGTTGTAAAATTTATTTGATCAACAGGGTCACTCCCCCTACCCTGGGCTATGAGGATGAAAATCGCACTGGGTGCTGCAAAGGGTCTTGCTTTCCTCCACGAGGAAGCTGAAAGACCAGTCATATATCGAGATTTTAAAACATCAAATATATTGCTTGATGCGGTTTGTGGTTCAACACTATAATTGTTTCTCATTATCAATGATATCATAATAGAAATTGTCGTATAATGAGAACTGTAACGTGTTGTTTTTAGGACTACAATGCAAAACTTTCTGATTTTGGACTTGCGAAAGACGGACCCGAAGGTGATAAGACCCACGTGTCTACTCGAGTGATGGGTACATATGGATATGCTGCTCCGGAGTATGTGATGACTGGTATGTTTCATGCTTTTGTTACTACAAGTAGAGGGTTCAACGGGCATTTATGTTGTTTTGATACGTTGGTTGGGGGTATATTTTATTTTTTATGATAGGTTACAACGGGTTGGGTCAGGTCGGGTCGGGTTGATTTACAACACTTCTCTTTTATCTAATACGATGTAATGAATGCCAGGACATTTGACATCGAAGAGTGATGTCTACAGCTTCGGGGTGGTGTTACTCGAGATGATAACCGGTCGGAGATCAATGGACAAGAACCGCCCAAACGGTGAACACAACCTTGTGGAATGGGCTCGACCGTATCTTGGGGAAAGGAGAAGGTTCTACAAGCTAGTAGACCCTCGTCTTGAGGGTCGGTTTTCAATAAGAGGTGCACAGAAGGCGGCTCAATTGGCTACCCTTTGTCTTAGCCGTGACCCAAAGGCCCGACCGCTCATGAGTGAGGTTCACGAAGCCCTGAAGCCCCTCCCGCACCTTAAAGACATGGCTTGCTCCTCCCCTTACTTTCAGGTGATGCAGTCAGAGCGGACCGGAAGCAACTCGAGTAGTAGAATCGGGTCAAAACCACAACCAATGAGGAGTTTGTCGATTTCCAACTCCCCGTATCACCAGAATCAACCTTTTCGGTCTCCAAAACCGGTGGGGTCGCTTCAGTGATGTGGTGATTTTGTAAACCTGTGTTTTTGCTTGTTGATGAATTGGTGATGTTTTGTTTATGGTATTGCTGAAACCCCTGTTTGGTTTGCATCTTCAGTGTTCAAAATGTGTGTTTATGGTACATCTTCATGTGTTAAATAAACAAGCAATTGCACACAATCGGCTCCATCAATCTTAGTCACATTTCGAGAATTAAATAACTAGGTTATAGATGCTTGATTAACGGTCGAATTACAGGTTTCTGAAACCTTCTTGATTACGTTTGAATGTTTTTCTTTTGTTTCTTTATTGTGTTTTATCAGCCATTTTATATTGGGATCAAAAACAGAAGACACTTTCTAAGTTTGACTATCATAATCTCACTGTGAGAAGTGTTTGGCTTTACTTCTTGAAAGTGATTATGTATTATTTGAATATTCAACATCATACATTCATAAAACTAAAGTGTTTTCTCCCTGATACGCGTATGGGAGTTTAGTTGTGTTCCTTTGTCTTATGGATGTGATTTTGTTTATTGTTAGCTCGGTTCATTGGAAATTACAAAAACGAATACCGATACCAGTTTTGATAATGTCTGTACCGGCAACAATGGTGTTCACTATAATCATTTTGCTTCGTTGTTTCATTGCAGTACCACAACAATAATTCTACTCGCTATAGCCTACGATACACAAAAATCACCAACTTTTGATGCAAAAAAAGTGTGTGGTCAAAAAGAAAAAAACACAACTTTATTGTAACACCTCACACCACCAAAATGCCAATTTATCAATGTTTGATGCCAAAGTTACAAATGATAAAGTTTTGTGGCTAAAAAGCAAAAGTACACAAATTTATTGTAGCACCTCAATTGTTTTCTAATATAGATATATTATGAACTGTATCACAACGTGTCATGGAACATAGTGTTTTGTATTGTCTTCTAAACAATCAAATGTCGGATGTCTGAGTGTTAGGAAAAGAATTACATAACCAGAATAATTATATTTTAAAGTGACATAAGTTCATGGTAACTAGGTATCTGCAAAACATTTTACCAAATTATTTTCGAAAGGTTAAAACATATTATTTAAAGTGGATGCACTAAAGATTTTCCTTCGTAACTCCCGTTTCGTTGTGATGTTTGTGAATTAAGCTTATGAAAATGTCTGGGGGTATTTGTATTTTATTTTGAAAAACTCTTCCTAACCAATTTTGTCTGCACCGCACAAACCACACGTAGACGTTAAGGTTTGCAGAGTGTTTGTTTTTTAAAAGACTTTTCATTAGAAAAGGTCTACTCGAGATCTGAATGGTGCAGACTTAACACAATCATTTATAAAGTCTTTTAAAGTTTGCAGAGTATTGAACATCATTACCCACCACCACCGTCCTCCACCTCCACCGTCCTCCACCTCCACCGTCCTCCACCACCACCATTCGCCTCCACCACTGTCCGTCACCACCACCGTCCGCCTCCACCACCGTGCGCCACCAACACCGTCTGCCTCCACCAACCGTCCACGTGGAATAAAATATATTTGTATGGTTTTATAGCTACTAAAATGTGAAATAAATCATTTAAATAATTTTTTTATGGTTTTATGAATATTATTGTAGTGTTATATGACTTTTATTTAAATTTTAATGTTGAAGTAATTTTTAAAGTTTAAAAAAATAAGTTTATTTTAATTACAAAATATTTTAGTAGTCTGTAGATGTTAAACAAACAAATAATTTTTTTCTTGTAGACTGTAGACGTTTGGTTCACCTCTTCTCCTGCAGATGTCGGCAAATGTGATCCGTAGACCGGAGACATTTTGCTATAGAAAAAACAAACAACACCTCACCTTAATCAAGTTACCGTTTAGTGTTAATGAAGGATTATCTCTGACTTTATTCATCTAATAAGGATGTAAAATATCTGTTTTCTTTTAAAAGTTTTACCTCTTACTTTAGCTGAAGATGGATGTACAGATTTTGGTATCATTTTGTACCACTTTTGACTATATTTGGTTACTAGTTTAAAAACCGTGTTTTACATAATTTGAATAAAAATATTATATTATAATTAGTAATTAATATTTAAAATTATCTAAGAACAATATTTTTTATACAACCTTAAGTAACAATGATTTGATTACGTATAATCAACTAATTTAAGTAATAATGTAATGGCAATATTTTTTTAAACTTTTGTTTTAAAAAAAACTATTGTTTAAAAAAATGATTTCTTAAGCATTCTAGTTTTTTATAGTTTGTTTTTCAAATGTCATTTAAAAAAAGTTGTCTGCATTAAGAAAATTCATATTTCTTTATTTTTACAGAAATTTTATTTTTAAAACTTTATATTATTATTTGGTTACATTTTTATGTTTATGGCATGTAAAAAGATAACATGCCGCAAAATTTTATTTTACTTCATTTGATTATAAAGCTTTGTGAAATAATTTACGGTTAGTAGCTAGGGTATCTTGCAAGTTTCTTTGTTGAAGATATATGTACAATTTTTGGTATCGCTTTTGTACCAGATTGATTATATTTGGTTAATAGAAAGCTTTGCCGAACAACCTATGATTTACTAAAATAGGTTTTTTTTTATCTTTAGGATGTTAGTAGGTCTAGCTAAATAGCCAAATAGGTCGCGATTAAAATATATGTTGTGTTTTATAAGAACTGCATGTAGCTTTTGTGTCCAATAGCCTTTGGATACTGTCATTGATAGTAATTAATGACATTAATCTAGGGTGTAGATATATAGAAACTATATACAGCACGTATAGCCTCATACTCGTTGTATAGAGTATAGCATCATACTCGTCGTATAGGGTATAGCCTTAAACGTTACGTACCTCCTGAATTTTCTCTCGTAATCAGTGTCAAAATTTGTTATACGCGTCGTACAGCCTTATATGTGTCATATAGGGATGTCGTATATGAGACGTATAGTTTTCTGATAGCCCCCCTGAATTTACCTCGTTTTCAGTGTATTCTACCTATATGTCACCAATGGACCTATATGCGTCGTATACGCGACATATAGGGGATGTCGATTTATCTGGGTGGGTGATTTTATGTTAGGACCCTTAGTCTAACGATAAATTCTATAGTTTCTGGATATATCAATTGCGGCAGGCAAAAATACTAGTTGGTATCGGTAGTTAATTTATAGACAAGCTTATCTTACTACTCTAATAAAAAAGTAAATGTGGGTGCTACGTGTCAGCACCACAATTATTTTCATCAAATTTTTTCCGTATTTCTCTCCTATTAAATAATTATCTTAATTACTAATTATATTATTTTAATACATTTTAATATATAATTAATTAAGAAAGAAATCTATGTATTAAGGTTATATCTAACTAAATTGATATTTTTGATAAGTCAATTTTTAAAACAAAAATTAATGAAATATGAGAGTTGTAATAAGAAAATTTTTAAAATTTATAATTTTATACGATTTGTTTTAAAATAAAATGTATACTTTTTAAAATAATTTTAAAAATAAAATTTTAAAAAGTTGATATCACTATTTTTATTATTTATAGTCACTTCTAATACGTAATTTCAGTCATATCATATCTTAAAAAATTCATTTTATAATTAATATATTTATTATATCAATAATTATTTATTCAAACCGTATAATACACGAGTTCACTAAAGATAGTTTTGAATATATTAAGTTATACGCGTGTGTGAAAGTAAAGTTTTTATTTCATATTGTTATAAAGAGTATAATTAATGCTTTCATAGAACATCCACTGTCACAGATATTAACGAGTTACTCGGATTTGATTAATATAAAAAGCATAAAACTTAATTAATACACAAATCATTATATTTCTTTATATAAACCTTAAGAATCACATTTTTAAATAGACTTCTTCAATTAAATAACTACTATAAATAATAATTTAGGGACCGGTTTTAGGCACCCAATTATAAATCAACATCCCATAATTCTATACAGGTCGTATACCATCATATGCGTCGTATAGTTGGATCGTATAAATTTATATGAGACGTATAACCCCTCTGACAACCCCGTGAATTTTTCCTCGTAATCAGTGTCGAAATTTGCTATACTCGATAATCAATAACATTAAATCAAGCACCATTAATCAAGCACAAAACTTATTATCATATATTAATCCAAACATTAAATCAAGATAATCAATAACACTAATTCATACACCATCGATTAAACATCAAGCACAAATGTTAGCAAAACCTGTTTGATTCTTCATCAATTACGAACAAAACTACCCATACAACGATCACGATCAACGCGATAATCAGATTGATTCTCGTAATCATACAACCACCACTTTTGTGTGGAGATGGTTGAGGTGCAGGAACAAATTCAACCACATCAACTGCAACTTTCATCCCATTGTAACAATAACCTCCACTTGAAAGAAAATAATATGGCTTAGGTTGAGTGAGCTCGAACACATCTCGGCCCGCGCCTCTCGTGATGTTGAAGATGAATCCTTGATCGTTGCAGTTTTTATAGCTGGTCTCGTTCACCTCCAACACGTTGAACATGTACTTATCGTACACGAAATCTGCATTAGGTTAATTTAAACACGATATTAGAACAATCTCGATCGAGATGATTTAGATCAAGATAAGTATTTGATTTATTGTCAAAAAATTGAATGAATGCAAAATTTATAGCGGATCGTATACTTTATTGAAACCAAATAAATGATTAGAGTTTTGAGCATTCAAAAGTTTGTTATGAAACTTTATTCGACGAGTATTTGTAAGTTAGTTAAATGGTATCTTTGTATGTTAAATTACATCATTTCTTTCATATAGACTTAAAGGTTTAAGTCTTACGCTAAACTATAAAATAAATTTTAGAGTAGATTTAATGGATGGTGAGTAATTGTTTAAAAAAATTACATTCTTGGATGTTTGAATTATGGTCGTAAATGAGTCAAGCCGAGCTAGGGTGGGCTTTGGCTCGGCTTGTTTAAAAACCGAGTTGAGCTGGATTAGCTCCTTCATTTTAATGAGCTCAAAATCTGAGCTAGGGTTCGGCATGTTTATAAACGAGCCGAGCCAGCTCGCGAACCAACTTATTTATTTTTTTACAAAATTATTTTTTATTTTTGTATATATTCGTATATATATTATCTAGATTCGTTGGAAACAATTATATAAGATTGTTATTTCAAGAAGTATAATCATGTTTTATATTTTAACAATTAGTTTTTCGTCATAAGATATCCAAATAACCTTATGTGTATGGTGTATTTTATATAATATGTCATAATTTTGATTTATAGTTTATATAAATATAATCTGTTTATATAAATTATAATTTGTTTATATAAATTATAATTTAGGTTTAAATTTAAACGAGTCGGCCAATGAGTCAGCTAACAAGCGAGCCATGAGCCGAGCCGAGCCAAGTTGACCTTGGCTCAGGCTCGACTCGTTTACAAACCGAGACAAGCCAATTTCGACCGAGCTTTTATATATTAAGCTATTTTCGAGCAAATTAGCCATGAGCCTTGAGCTTTTTAAACAACCATATTTTGAATCAAACCGAACACCGAAACAAATTGATTCAGAGAGAGAAAAAAAAGCGTGCAAGAGATGCTTACAAAGCTAGTCACCAACATAAAACGTCTTTTGAAGTGACCAATCGGTGTAGTTCACATTAGGTTTCCACTTATCCTTTCCCCCAACCAAGTGACGCACCGGATTTCTAGACATAGCGCATGTTAACACCATCGTCGTCAAAACCACCGCCACTACCATCGTCTTCAGCCCGTCAACGCCACCTAAAATTCTCATTGTTGGTTAAATTTTCAGTTGTGATCTCTCTCACACGCAAACACATCATAAAAAACATTCTGACTAGATGTTATAAATAGCTCACGAAAATAAAAGTACTGGGTGAGTGGCACATAACTTGTGTTTCACATACCCTCATGCTATCCTACCACCATTTTTGTGCTTGCTATCCTACACTTTCATGTTTCTTCAATTTTGTGGATGTATTTGTGTGAAATGTGCTACATGTAACTTACCAATTAAAGTTGATACATGATGCATGCATGATAAATGGGCAAAAAGGTGGTGTTTATCTTTAATGATATTGATTTATATGTTTTTAATAAAAGTTAGAAAATTAAATGAAGATATTGTACTACTTTTTTAATAAACGAAATTGTTTTTTTTTAATTGGAAATTGTTTTTTTTTAATTGGAAATAGTCTACTTCTACTTTTAAAGTACACCAAATTAATTAAATTAATTACACAACGACTAGGTTTCAATTTAGAACCACTCCTCTAAAAAGCTAAATTTATATTAAGTGGGTTAAGCCCCACATTAGCTAATGAAATATTTGTGAGTAAACTGATGTTATTTGATAATTAAGTTTATTTACAATTGAACACAGTTATGAAACCTTTTCTGATGAATATTTTTTTTGATATTGTATACCGTAAAGGCTTTACCTTTTTAATTTAATTAATCCTAACAAAACAACTCTCCTCTGTTCCTCCCTATGGTCCTAAGAGTACATCAATGGATGAATTTGTATGTCTTTAAATCTAGGTGGCATTTAGATGGAGGAGAGAGGGAATGGTATTGAAATCCAAGACAAAAAATAGTGAGAGTAAAGAGGGAGGTGAGAGAAAACAAAAAGATACGTAAAATAAGATATGAGAGAGAAAATAAAATAATAATGTCGGGTGATTTTACCACTCAAATGCTCTAACAATATATGTTACACTATATGTCAAACATCAAAATAAAAGAAAATGATTTTAGAGAAGCTCAAGCTTTTGCATCAAATTGACTTCCTTAATAAACAAGTGAATTACTCATATAAAATTTTCATTTGTTTTTATAATCAGAAGAAAATCAATAAATTACTAAATTAGAAAAATAATCTTTAAATTAAGATTGGTATTTTGGATGATTGATACATATCCGATAGTTTGCCATATGATTATCTTTGTGGACACGTTTACTCATTACTTATAGGGTTGTTCACTTGAAGCGTAACGCAAATCCAAATGTGATTGGAGGGCTTGATGCCGCTTATGCAACTTACAGGCATGAATTCCCCCTGCTTTAGTGAGGGCATAAGACATATCTATGAGGCTGCTCACGTGCGTAAAACACTCTCATCCTTCGCCAACCCCTCGTAGGGTGTGAGTGAGGGTGTGGGCATCTCTTATTGCTCACAATCTTTTTGATCACCAACTATAACATGACACCTCATTACCTTTTTAATTAAATCTCACATTCATGAAAGCAGCACAATAATTGGGTTGTAAACGAATGACCCGAATAAAATGACTTTTTGTCAATTTTCGCTCATTTACAATTGAACTTGTTCACAAATAATTTACGAACTCATAATTGAACAAAAACTTGTGTTTGTGTCCGTTCAATTCACTAACAAATTGAACTTGTTTATGAACGAGAACTAATGCGGCTTGTCAGGCTTAATTAAAGACAATTTAATTTTGTGATCTTAGCCCACCTAAGCAGATAAGGTAAGTAAGATCGTCTGCACAGAGAATATGTGGAAAGTGAAATTTTTTATTTAAAGGTTGAAAAATTATTAAGAACAAGTTGAAAAGAAATATGATTTTAAAAGTAAAAATGATTTAAAATTGGATTAGTTGTAAACAATAATTGAAAATGTAATCCTCTCCAGGTTCAGGTCTTCAACCACTAACTTATCCTAGATGTTCGCAAATGGTCACTTAGACATAACCATCATTGGTTTACTAGACCTAATAGGATTAAATGAGATTGTTGTAAAAGAACTACTCAGATCATACCCAACTTACGTTAACCACCTCAATCCTAACCCTCGTTGTCACACCCCCGCTAAGAGCGGAAACACGAGGATGTAACGAGACGGGAATCGTCATAACACATGGTAAGCGATAGAGATGCAATATAATAAATGATAACAAACGTGTCATGACGACACCTGACAACAAGGGGACTTGTGTCGTGTATAGTCAATGTTCATGACAACATAGCCATAAGCATACGCAACCAAATGATCACACAAATACGGATATCAACATTGTAATGTATTTTTCCTACAACCCGGGAACAAGTAACAAAAGAGTAATTGTTGTTTTAAAACAAACTACATCAAGAATTTTCAAAATGACAAGTTTAGCCCGAAAATGCATCCTAGGGTCTCCACTAAGGCAGCACACCTAGATCTTCAGCGAGCATGATCACCTGAAAAAATATGCTCAAAATGGTCAACAAAATTATTGGTGAGCTCGCAGGTTAAAAAGTAAATAAGTATTGATGTTGTATAAAGTCGTTGCAGAATACCGTGCATACAGTTATAAGTAAGCAAAATCACATGACAAGAGCTTTACAACCAAACATAACGACGTACACAAAGAATCTTGTCGGAATATATTCACCCAAGGCCCGTTCCTGGCATCTGTTGGTACTAACTAGTATACCAACACGAGGGTGGGGGTGTCAACCCATGTAGTACTACCAATACTTATCCGTCGGTTCCCACACTGGAATTAAATGGTTGTAAGAAAGAACCACAAAGCAGACTCAAGCATGTATCAGATAAGTACTCACAAACAGTAGCACGTTGATTCCAAGTATGTAAATTATATGTAAGTTGTACAGCATAGAAAACAGGCGAGCATACTTTTCCCCCATGTATGTAAATATTTGTAAAGTAGTATAGGCATAAAAAGGGGCCACAAAACTCACATGTTAAGTGGTAAGTATGAATGATCAAGTTCCCAACGGTTGTATGCAATGAACAGTCAAACACCTATTGACAGTTATTGTTTAGCATAAATGATATGTATAAAGCATATAATAATGTTTGGTCGGTTCGGGTTGTATCTGTTCAGTCATGGGTAGCACACACACAAGCAGACACACGTATTAGATCTTATGTAGATCTAAGTACTAAGAGTAGTCATCATTGCTAATGACATCCGTATAAAGATCCCATTGTTATAAAAGATAGTACTTGCTAAATATTTGTAGTCCCAAATGGGTTGTTGATAATTGTAAAATGTTAGGTTGATTTAAATTGAAATAGTATGTGCATGTTGATAGCGTTGACTTTAATCTTTGTGGTCAAGCAATGACACTTTTACTGATGTTACCTTATCATCACAAGACATTCAGGAAGGAAATTCACACACACACATCATCAGTCACGCAACAGGACCAGACGCTCGACTCAACACTCCATTCGTATGAATCAACCTTCAGTCGTACGAATCAGCTTCATTCGCATGATTGAACATTCATTCGCACGACTGGCATACAGTCGTACCACACAACACCCAATCGCACAACCTAACCTCTATTCACACGAATCAACCTCCAATCGTACGAATAAGCTTCATTCGTACGATTGAACCTTCATTCGTACGATTGGCCTTCAGTCGTGCGATACATGCATAGTCGCATACATTCATTCGGTCGTAGGACTCAATCGCACACCACATTCATCCGCATTGACTCAATCGCACACATTCATTCGATCGCACAACTCAATCGCATGACACCCCTAGTCGCACGACTCAATCGCCCGAATGACACAGCCGCATGACTCAGTCGCCTGAACTGCAGGTTCGCGACTGCTGAAGTGCAGAGCAGCCTTCGGCTGCCCCGAGCACGGGTTTTACACAACAAGGACTTCCAGAATCACCCAACAAACACACACAAACAAAAAGCACACTCAAAAAGACACCACACGCACCCACACGACCTCTTGTGTTCAGGTTGACCCGAACACCCGAAACTCTAGAAATGGACAGCAGTAAAACGAGCAAGAAATGGACAACCAAGGTCGTCTACCTGCAAGGATGGAGTAGACTAGGTTGTACATGAAGCCTAGACGAAGAAAACGAGACCAAATGGAGCGTTTTTGGTGCAAAAGTGAAGAAGATAGGTGATGAAGAAGAAAGTGAAGAAGAAATGAAGAAGATAAAGAAAATGGCTGGGAATGGGGTTTTTATACCCATCCCATGTTTTCAAAATGTCAATTTTAGTCCTTGCACTTAGCCACCGGGTTTCCAAAGTTTGTTTCGGTTGAAAACGACTTTAAGCGTGTTGGTTATATTAATGTTAAAAGTGTGTTTAATGGTAATTAATAACTTAAAGTGGTTTTATTAATGACAATGGTTATAATTAAAGATGATATATTTGGTGATAATAGTGATGAAATTTATAAAAGGTTTAGGTTTAGCACACGTTCACGAAGGAAGTACAGGCACAAGGGTAATAAAGCAAACGTGATTTCTATAATAGGAGTTCATGAAGAAAATGAAGAATAATTAAGAAAGAATTGATGGTTAATTATGTTTTTTGACGGACCTTAAGGTGACAAATGTCACACTCGTGAGGTTTCCTGATGTAAAGAAATCTAAAACATTCAAAAGAAAACAAAACATAGGTTTCAATCAACGTAAAAATTTTAAAAGTTATAATAAACAAATGATGTTCCTTGGCTTAAGATACGTAGTTTAACAATAACCCAATAGAATACAAAGAACAAATCAAGTGTATGCAAACCCTACCATCCTAAGAAGATCACAGGTGGTTTAACCAGACATGGTAATGAAAATCAAAACAAAAACAAATAAAAACATTGTTCTAGACATTAAGGAATCAAACCAAACTATAAAAACAAGATCTTAAGTCTTTAAATTGCCTTCGAAAGTCTTTAGGATTGTTCGGGATCGTTATTGGGATTTGGGGACAACTTAGAATGAAGTGGTAGATCAAAACCTAGTTTTTTCGACCTCTGGTCACTATAGGTTACGGTGGCCACCGTAGATCAAAACCTAGGATTGTTCGGGATCATTATTGGGATTTAGGGACAACTTAATCAAAATTCAACGTGTTGTGTACCATAGGTCATGTGCTCACCGTAAGTTATGATGGGTGCTTTCTGTTAATCTTTTTCAACCTCTGGTCACTATAGGTTACGGTGGCCACGTGACCTATGCGATCAATGACCATTTTTGCCATATTTTGTCTCTTTTTTTGTCTTTTGCTCAGGCTGACTCAACTCCATCAAAAGACTTCTCAATTAGTTTTATTTACCTCATTTAGCTCCTGATACCTACAAATCACAAACACACTCACAGTAACCTCTTTCTAACCAATAAACTCATTAAAATCTTATAATTAACATTGTTAAAATCCCATTTAAACACCTGAACATCAACCACGAATAAGGGTGTGCATGGGTCGGTTTGGTTTGTTATAGCCTAAATGAAAACCAAAAACCAATATTTTGATTTCTAAGATTTTAAAACAATTTGTTTTTGCGGTTTTGGTTTTTCTGTTTTCACTTCGGTTTTGGTTAGGTTTCGGGTTTTTTCAGTTTTACCATTTGGGCTTCAAGTTTTTAAAGCAACATTTGGTCCAAATTAATGAATATAAACTAAAATTTTAAGGTTTACATTATTTTGTTGATATGTAAATATAATCTACATATTCTTATAAATTACTTAACATTAACATTAAAATGAATTGTAATTCATAAAATACAATAACAAAAAACTCAATAAAACATTTTAATCTACCAATTCAAACAAAAAGTTTAAAGATTAATCATGAAATCTATATATTCAAAAAAACATAGATAATATAAGTTAAATAATTAATTAATAGGTTAATCATTTTTATAAGTGTATGAATAAACTTATAATGTTAAAAGTTCGGTTTGTATAGTTTTGGTTCGATTTTTTCCAATTTTATTACAAGCAAAAATCGAAACCAAACTAAAAAAATCAATTGTTAAAAACCATCAAACCAAACCATCAGTTTGTTATTGGTTTCAGTTTTCTCAATTTGGTTTCGTCAGTTATTTCAGTTACTGTTCAGTTATTGTGGTTTCTTGCACACCCCTAACCACGAACACATATTGTTTTTTAAAAGAAAAATACAAACACATATTATTTCTTAAAAGAAAAAAAATCAACATTCTTAATCACATAAATAGACATAATCGCCTTAAATAAATAACTACTTAAAGCACTTGACATAATAATCAAAAACATATATAAACAAACTAACACAAACAGTCATAGATGAATGAATATAAAAAAACATATCACTAAACGTTCACAAACATAATTAAACAAATGCAACCATTATACATGTCTGTTCATTTACTAAACGGCATTTCTATCAAACGGTTCACGAACTTCAGTTCGTTTACAATCTTAATAACACATGTTTAGCAAGTATAGGTACAACCACATCTACTACCTAGCATCTACGTGAACCCTACCTAATAGTATTTTTACTCACGCTTACAAAGTGTAACAAAATATAAGTAGACTTGATAACCTTTGTAATATATCATGTGTGAGATTTAATTTGTTGAATACTTATATATCTAAAGAATAATAAGTGACTGAAGTAGACTGTGAATACCGTACATGTTGCAATAACCACAGGACTACTATGTGGAAAGAGTTAAAAAAGCCAGAACATAATCCACCAGGTCACGCATAGACAAAAAATAATAATCCAATAAAACCAATGTTCAATCACATTCATCCACCCAACACAATCAAACCCATAAAACAATTTTGAATCTTTTAGTCACACTTTAATAATAAACACAAAGAAATTCTAACACCCACTTCAAATTCACTAAAACAAACCCCTAATGCCATCAATTTGAATTCTGCATCATACATGGAGTAACAGCGAGTCCCATATCGCGGCAATGGTAACGATAGCAGGGATTACGAAGTGGCTCCTGAGGACGGTGAACGTTGAAGAGTGGCTCTTAGAAGGGGCGGCTCGTGGTGGTGGTGGTAGTGGAGAGAGGTGTACGTGTAGCCTCATGCCGCCATAGCAGGACCCTTTGCTACTGATGAAGTAGCGGTCATGTGTGACATTGAGTTCCACCACGTCTCGTCCGGCTCCTGTTGTGTAATTGTGAACCGGGTGCTCAGCATTGCAGGTTTTGTAGTTGGTCTTGTTCACTTCCAGGATGTCGTATTGGTTGCGATCATACACAAAAACTGCAAGGAGAGTAACTACGGTTAAGACCCGAAAATATTTCGAGTTTAAGATGTAACACAAATGCACAATCTTGACAATATATGGAGCTGATATATATGTTCTCAATTTCTCTAGAGGTGTTTAAGGTCCTGTTAAGTTGGTTCCGTTAAAAATTCTAGACAATACCGCTAACTGTGGTTTTGAAGAATTACAATACAATATAATTGGATCTAGTAGGTCCAATAGTCAGTCGGTTTGAAACTTTTTTGTATCAAAATCTTAGTTTGTGTTGAACTTAATAAAAAAAGAGATCACTAACATATAATACATATAAATAAATATATTTTTGAAGGTTATAAAATAATAGAAACTATTCTAAACTATCAATTAGTTGTTACTAAACTTTTTTTTTTAAATCAGACGACTCATCAATATAATGCATCATACATATTCTAAACTATCAATTAAATAGTTAAACGGTTAAACCATTAAAACTAAACCATTCAACACCTGAAGCCGTTAACAAGCCAGACATTTCAGTTGGTTTTAAAGGTTTATAAACAAATTTACAATTCGTATGTGTAGTTTTTTGTTCATAGCAGGTACAAGAGCTACAATTTAAGATATTATGTGCCCTATCACTATACAAAGAAGTAAGAAGTTGAAATTTTGAATACTTAATAGGTGACATTTACATATTTCCCATTCATAAGTTCATTAATTACATATTTACTAAAACAAAAAAAATCAATTACATATTTCTCCTTTTTAAAGGTATATATTACATATTTACCTATTTCATTATAACTAAGATATTGAATGATTATTTTACCCTTAGTTTTACTAGGAGATTTTTATATATTTTCTTAAGAACATTAATTACATATTTCCTCAAATTCATACTTTATATATAAATAAAAAATAACAAAATCACTATCTCCAAATACAAAAGTTAAAAATTTTATTTCAAAACAATAATCACCAACTATCAAAGTTACACGTTCAAATACAAACAATAATTGCCAAAGTTTTCATTATGTAAATATTCCTTGGTAAAAATAAGAGTAAATAGTTATTTAAAAGTTAAATATGAAAATAAATAAATATGTAATATATATGGATTAGTAAAATATGTAATTGATTTTTTAACTTGAGTAAAATATATAATTGATGGTTTTAAGAAAAAGAAATGTGTATAACTCCCAATAAAAAGGTAATGCCTAACATATTTTTTCAACAATAATCTAATCTACTTCTAATACTATACCACTATTAGTGCAGCATCACCACGACCTCACTACAAGGAGCACCATTTTACATGCCTAAACCTAATTAACTTGACTTAATTTGTATTTATTTTAGGCTCAATAAGATTTTAACAATTTAGATTTTAATAATTTAAATTCTTACTCACTAACCAATAATAATTCATAAAATTAACTTGACTTAATTGTGTTTATTTTAAGCTCAATTTAACTTGTATGTTTTTTTATTTCATTCATAATTATTATTGTGAATGTAATCTAGTGCAAATCAAATGTAAATATTTAATAATTATATTACCAAATAAATAAGTAATATGAATTATTATCGGGAATGAGTAATAATTTGCATTATTAATATCCAACTTACCCAAAAAGAAATTAACATTCATGAACATCTAGCACTATTGAGCTTCAAATCAACCGAAGCAAACGCATAATCACAATTCCACATCAATTATTGAACAAAAATCGTAGATCTATGATAAATACTTGATACTTACAGAGCCAATCTCCAAAGTAGAAGGTTTGATTACGGGCCCAGAGAGTGTAATTAACGTTGGAAGTCCAACCCATGTTTCCTCCGACAATGTACCGCTTGCCGGAGACCTCCGGCACCATCACCGCTAGTGTGGCGCACAATAGCAAACCCACCGCCGTCGCCGTCGTGTTACTCCGCCCCATCGGAATCACCGGAGCTCGAATTTCGAGGGTTTTTGTTGTGGAAATAATGGAGTAGTGCTATCTACTTTGGTTTATAAAACGAAATGAGGGGCGTCGGTTTAAATTGAATAAAATAATTGTGAGGGCGTGTTTTTTGTGTATTTTTGGGGGGAAACCCTAAATAAAATATCACGTTACAAAGGCAATGTAACTCTCAAAATCCCACTCTTCTGAACTTTTTTTAAAAATGGTATATATTACGAAATCAATTAGGTTTTAGGGAAATTAAAAAAAAATGGAGTATTCTCAATAGCGGATTATGCCAAAATTGTTAACCATGGTTAAAACAAGTTAACTCTCGTCAACTTTTAACAAACCTCTCCTAACTCCTTGTTAACTTCTGTGTTAACTTTGGATTCTCATTTCCATGCAAATCAAACAAACTTTTTGGCAGTGATACCTGCAATATCACATGGTTTTGAAGTTTTGGCAGTGATACCGATTGAAATATCACATGGTTTTGAACTTTTGCGGCATGGGTTTATGTGTAAGAAGAAGAAGAAGACGATTCCAGTGGTTTAAAATTAAATTTTGTCCTAATCCACTATTACGAAAAGCGGATTAAGCATAAAAATAAAATAAAAAGTTTGTCCTAATCCGCTATTTCTAAAAGCGGATTAGGTAAATAAAATTGGTGACCCGGCGTGCTAGGTCTCGAACCCGCGTCCCCTTTGTATTCATGCGTGCACCCAGCCAAGTGAGCTAAGTGTCTAACCCGATTATATTGCGGGTGTAATTGATAATATAATTTGTCCTAATCCGCTATTGCCTATAGCGGATTAGGTTAAATAATTAAACAATGTTTACTTTTTTTTTAATCCTACTATAAAAAATTTTATTTAGCAAATTTTTTTAATATATACTAAATAATAATTACTAATTCTACTCAAAATTTAGTAATTATTTAATAAGTAATTATTTAGTATATATTTTTTAAAACTAAATTTTGTCCTAATAAAGTAAAACTAAATTTTTAAAAATTTTAATATAAAAATTTTTAAAACTTAGTAATTATTTTTAATATAAAAATTTTTAAAACTAAATTTAACCCTCACTTTAATGTTTACTTTTTTTAATACTAACTTAGTAATTATTTAGTATATATTTATGTTACTTAGTAAAATTAAGTAATAAAACTAAAATTCGGTAAGTATTTAGTATATATTTTTTAAAACTAAATTTTGTCCTAATAAATTAAACATTAAAGTGAGGGTTAAACTTAGTAATTATTTTTAATATATTACTTTTTAAAACTAAATTTAACCCTCACTTTAATGTTTACTTTTTTTTAGTATTAACTTAGTAATTATTTAGTATATATTTATGTTACTTATTAAAATTTAAAACAATAATTAATATGTAAATACCACTAAGTCTCCTCAAATAGAGAAACACGTGATTGACATTATAAATTAATAACAAATTGGAATTACAACAAACATATACTCCGCCATTGGGAAACTCAGATTACATAAGGTAATATATTTAATAAAACAATATATTTAAATATATTGTTTTAATGCCTATGCGGATATCGGATCAGACAGCCACCGGTGCCACAAACATATTGAAGCCTTTCATTTTTGCATTCCTGTAATCTCTATAGATGCCACCCATCTAAGGGGCACCTACAAGGGAAAACTATTGATGGCAGTTTCAAAAAATGCCAACAACATGATCTTGCCGATTGCGTACGCATTGGTGGATGAAGAAACAAACGAGAGTTGGATGTGGTTTCTTCAAAAATTTGCTGAGAACGTTGCAGACCCCACCAGTCGAACTTTGTGTGTAATTTCTGACAGGCATGCCGGTATAAAACACGCTATGGATAATTT
Source organism: Flaveria trinervia (assembly GCA_025506515.1). Taxonomy (NCBI): domain Eukaryota; kingdom Viridiplantae; phylum Streptophyta; class Magnoliopsida; order Asterales; family Asteraceae; genus Flaveria; species Flaveria trinervia. The sequence goes on along the minus strand of CM046456.1, from coordinate 11,698,358 downwards.
AGAATCATGGAAGGAACCCCACGCCCACCATCAATTTTGTCTAAGGCATATCAGAAGCAATTTCATGACGAAGTTCAAGAGCGTCAGCTTGAAAAGGATGTGTTGGGACATCGAAAGCACAACACAAGAAAGAAAGTTCGAACGACTGATGCTTGAGCTTAAGGCGACAAATAAACAATCGTGGCAGTACCTATCCGCAATTGATAAAACAAAATGGACACTCTTGTATGACCGTGGGAATCGCCGATGGGGTATCCTCACCACAAACATATCGGAATGCATGAACAATGTGTTACATAGTGCCAGGATGCTCCCAATTAAGGCGTTAATTGAATATACCTTTAAGAGAAAAGTTGAACAATACGCCTATCACTACACAACCGCATATAATTGTTCGACTGACTTTCCTCCCCGCTTGTGGACAGAATTCCATAAGCGTGAATTAAGGGCTTGCCAACACAGGGTATACCTTTACTCAACACGTGATCAAAGGTTCATGGTGGAGACACCCCTACAAGCATCGGACGAATCTAGCAATAGTCCTTATATGGTAGAATTCAAGAAAAAAACTTGCACTTGTGGTAAGTGGCAGATCTACCGGTTCCCCTATAGCCATGCAATTGCAGTTTGTGGCCATCTACGTGAAAGTCCACAACAAACTGTAGATCCAAGGTTTCTTACGGGAGTGTACCGTGCACAATACAACAACGAGTATTTTCCGGTGCCTCATAAAGAAGACTGGATTGCACGCGGGTTGGGAAATTCGTGGGGACGCATCTAAGATAACTATAGTAAGGGGAAGGCGGCGTGCAAGAAGGATGCATAACGAGATACGCCAAATACGCTGAGAAAAGGACGGGTCGTAAGTGTTCCGGTTGTAAAAGAACGGGTCACAGGGTCAACAAATGTCCATACCGACAAAATAATTAATTGTATTTTATTATCATGTGCCTGAGTATATGTTTGTTGTAATTCTAATGTTTTATTAATTTATAATGTCAATCACGTGTTTCTCTTTTTGAGTAGACTTATTGGTATTTACATATTATTATTATTTTAAATTTTAATAAGTAACATAAATATATACTAAATAATTATTATAGTTTTAAAATTTTTTAACTTAATCTGTTATTGGTAATATAGTTTTAAAAATTTTAATAAGTAACATAAATATATACTAAATAATTACAAGGCTAATATTAAAAAAAAGTAAACATTCAAGTGAGGGTTAAATTTAGTTTTAAATTTTTTTATTACTTTTAAATTTTACTAAGTAAAAACTTTTATAATGGATTAAAATTTTAGTTTTATAGTTTTAAAATTGTTTTAACTTAATCCGCTATTGGTAATATAGTTTTAAAAATTTTAATAAGTAACATAAATATATACTAAATAATTATTATAGTTTTAAAATTTTTTAACTTAATCTGTTATTGGTAATATAGTTTTAAAAATTTTAATAAGTAACATAAATATATACTAAATAATTACAAGGCTAATATTAAAAAAAAGTAAACATTCAAGTGAGGGTTAAATTTAGTTTTAAATTTTTTTATTACTTTTAAATTTTACTAAGTAAAAACTTTTATAATGGATTAAAATTTTAGTTTTATAGTTTTAAAATTGTTTTAACTTAATCCGCTATTGGTAATATAGTTTTAAAAATTTTAATAAGTAACATAAATATATACTAAATAATTACTAAAAATAATACCTAAGTTAAATTAAAAAAAATTAAACATTAAAGTGAGGGTTAAATTTAGTTTTAAAAATTTTTATATTAAAAATAATAACTAAGTTTTAAAAATCTTTATATTAAAAATTTTTATATTAAAAATTTTTAAAAATTTAGTTTTACTTTATTAGGACAAAATTTAATTTTAAAAAATATATACTACATAATTATTTATTAAATAATTACAAATTTTAATTTTAAAAAATAATTACTAATTTTAACCTAATCCGCTTTTACAAATAGCGGATTAGGACAAACTTTTTTTATTTTTTGCTTAATCCGCTTTTAGTAATAGCGGATTAGACAAAATTTAATTTTAAACCACTGGAATCGTCTTCTTCGTCTTAAAACCCTACCACCCACCCACCACAACAGCGTCTTCTTACACGTAAACCCTTCCGAATCCGCAAAACTTTAAAACTCATGTGATATTGCAGGTATCACTGCCAAAAAGTTTGTTTGATTGTGATACATTTTTGCATGGAAATGAGAATCCAAAGTTAACGGAAAAGTTAACGACGGAGAATTAGAAGAGTTAGTTTCTTTTTTAAAAGTGGACGGGAGTTAACTAGGTTTTAACCGTGGTTAACCTTTTGGCATAATCCGCTATTGAGAATAGCGGATTACACATGCATGGCAACGTTGTCAGATCGATTGTCAGATCATGCACAGAAAGCTAAGAAGAACTCTCCTAATCCGCTATTGCTAAACGCGGATACCCCATTTTCCTTTTTTTGTTTTGACTTTCCCTAAAACCTAATTCATTTCGTAATATATACCATTTTAAAAAAAGTTCCATTGAACTAGGATGATGTGTTTTGCAATTAAAATTTACAAGTTTAATGTATCGTTTGGTATTTAAGAATAAAACCCGGAATGGAATGATTGATGATAAATGAGCTGAAACATGTTTAGTTGGTAAATAAAAAAGAATGGATCATTACACAAGCAATCATATTTCCTCTAATCACATCAAATCTATTTCATCTATTTTTTTTATTATTTCATTTACTAGGTTAGAATCTTGTGTAATACACAGGTTGAATAAAATAATTTATTAAATAGTTATTAATAAAAATCAATGAATTATAAAACGATCTTTTGATATAAGATATGATTGATATTAAGTACGAGTGATAGAAGAATAATATCATTTTGTATACTTTTTTTGTTTTTTTCAAAAAAAGTTGGGTTTTAAACAAATTGTTTTAAAACAAACCGTTTTTAAAAAAAGTGTCATTTTTAATAATTTATTTATTATAACTTTGAAATTTAATTATTTTTGTTTCATAAGAATTTTATTTTTAAAAGCCACAAGTTTTAAAATATATTTTGTTGTTTAAAAGTTTGATATTTTATTTGAAAATGTTTCTTATTTTATAAAAAAAGTATTTTTTTTTACAAATTATATTTGTAGAGAGATATTTTTTAATATATTTTTGTAATATAAAATAATTAAATAGTATCATTTATAATTAATGTGATATTTATTAGAAAAGAGTACAATCTTTAGAATTGTAACAAATGATATATAAAAACATTCTTTTATTAGTATTGATAGATTCTTTTATTCTTACTCAATCACACCTACTCACCAACCACCACCAGCCACCGCCTACCACCTACCAACGCCACCAATCACCACCGATACCAAGATCAAGAGCCACCAGCCGCCGCCACCACCATCATTACCTTGGGTCACCAAAGATCGAGAGCTGCCAGCCACCACCATTACCACCAATCACCACCGGCCATCATCACCAACCATCACCAACACCATAACCAACAACTCCATCGCTCGCTACTGTCACCGGAACCACTACCCCTTATCACCACCATAGCCACTTTTACTTTTTATCCTTTTATTTTTTTTTATATAACAAGCAACACAAAGTAACGTTTCATTTCATTCCTAAAAATAACCAAACAGAATAATGAAATTTAATGATTAATTTCATTCTCTAATCTATTCCATTCATTTATATATTTTATTCGTTCATTTATTTCATTACTTCATACCAAACAGACCCTAAATATTACCATGTACAAGTTGTGATACATATATTTAAAAAAGTATAATGATTGTTGTTTTAAAAAATATAAAATAAAGTGTTGTTTTTGTTGTCTGTTGAAAAAAATCATGTTTTTGTAGTATGTAAAAACGTATCTGTAAATAGTTACTTTTCAAATTTTAACTTTTGTTGTTTTTCTGTTTTAATTATCAAACAATTACTTTAATTTGACATTTGATACAAGGATCTCATTCTTAAAAATATAAATAATTTATAAGTTTCTTAATATATAATATACTAGCTTTAGTAACCTCGTGTATTACACGGGTTGAATAAATAAAATTTTAAATAAAATAAAAATTATTAATTATAAAATAATAGACTAATACATGATATGATTGAAATTATATATGAATAACAGTTATTAGTAATAAAATAATAATATGAAAAATTATTTGTTTTTTTTATTTTTTCAAAGATAAGTTAAGTATTTTGTTTTAAAATCATGTTTTAAAATTTTTTATTTTTAAAATATATTTATTTTTAAAAGTTTTCTTATTGTAACTCCTTATTTTAATTATTTTTGTGTAATAAAAAGTTTACTTTAAAAAACCAAATTTTGAAATATTACATAAAAATAGTTTTATTTTTTCTGAAAAAATCATTTTATAAAAAACTATCTCTATAGAAATAGCATTAATAAAAAAATTATTTCTTAGTTTTATTAAAAAGCTAATTATTTATAATATAAAAATAAATAGATAATATTATTAGTAATTAATATGGTTATTTAATAGGAGTAAAAAACGAAAAAAATTTGATGAGAATGAATATGATGGTGACAAATAACACACTTTTTTATTCTTTTATTAGAATAGAAAATTTAATATTTATTGTTTATACTTTGAAACAGTCAAACATTTTTACCGAATGCTGTCATTGTAATAAATGATCGTTTTTTTATTAGATTAGACGTCTTTCAATTTGCTCCCATAAATAGTGTTTAGTGCAAAGACGTAGTACAACTATTAGCGTTTGTAATCTGATGTCACAAGTTAGTTAGCAAACCCAATTTTTAGTTAGATTATTTTCAATTGGACGTTTTTAGTCCTAAAAACATCATATCATCCGTTTTTTATCAAGAACTACTAAGGGTTTGTTTTAACAAACCTTGTTCATACAAATAAACTTGGAAAAACGTCATTATTTGGGTAGGTGGGACAACGGTGGGGCCGTATGGGTTGGTAATTAAAAATAAATATAAGAAATAATGATGGTGTGGTAATGTTTTTTTAATCTTTTTAAAACATCTTATTAAAAAGATTTTTATGATTTTAAGAAATAAGTGTTTTTTTGATTTGGCAGTAACTCGACATCCCTTTTAGTGTTTTTAGAGTCTATTATTGGTGATGCTGTTAGTTATTTTCAAAGATTAAATGTTTCACACTCCACTTAGGACGGAAGCTTACACGGGATCGATTGACACAAACTTAACAAAAGAAATCTACAACAATTAGTATGATTGAGCTCATTTACATAACATAAAAGAACGTTATGCATTGCCATGCCTCGACTTTACATATATTGATTATTGGAACACACGATACCTAGTTTATTATTCTACCGCTAAGGCCCCTGCCTCAGTCTTATATAAAACCAGTAAGGCCCCTAGACCACCTTCAATGAATATAATGGTACCATTATGTCAATGTATACAGTTTAAGATTCGACTATGTAAAGTATAATCAAGACTTTCTCAATTTAAATTCAATTGTATCGCAACATTATTAACTCATCTTTTCTAAATGGTCAAACTTTAACATATGTATGTATTTAAAAATAAAAACCTGTAGGCTATTAACAATTTTAATGATAATTTACCTATTTTAGTATATTAAACGTTAGAGTCCATTAGCATTCTAATTTACTTAGATACTCAATCTAAACTGATACTAAAAATGTCAGGAGAGTCTTATAATTCGCTTAAGTAAGTAAATTAGATTATGTTGCTATAATACTTTTATTTATTGGTGTAACATTTATTGTTGTATTATAAAGTTTGTATATACAACTTATTGACCTTATATATACAGGTCTATTCTTTTCTAATCGGCAGAGCCCAAAAAAATTTCAAGGATTCTTGATCTGCTTCCATACTCTTGTACATTTATCAATACCTTAATCATGTTTCTATGACCATTGCCCAATTTTTAACTTAGTTGTCATAACATGATTTTTTAAACTTCGGATAAACAATAGTATACCTTAAGATTATCTCTCAGCTAAATTGTTTCAGGTCTAGAAACGAGTCTAAACTTCGTTGAAATTTAAGATTTGAGAGAGAAATAGTTTTGATGTGAAAATCATTTTGAACCCGACTTGCTATTTATAGAAACTAATGTCGGCAAAAGACATAGTCGTGAGTCCGAATAGGCACGTTCATGCGCCACCTAGAAGGACTCGGCCATGCTCATACGAACACGAAAATGCTTATACGAAACCCAATCAAGAAATATTATTTGAAATTCAAAAAAGTAAAAGAATTTCCTATATATATCTACCATAGTTTTCTTAATGTTACTGTCACCTCAGAAACCGTCAATGGTGCATTTGATATAATGATTATGAGATGAAATCAAGTCTGTAAATTCATCAAAAATAAACATGTTTTAGCGTTGACCGGATGTTGCACAAGCAAAACCAGATTTTTTTTTCTTTCACTTACGGGACCCACCTACGCCTTACTAACCAATAGGATAAGATAAAACACAGCTTGTGCTTGTAAAGTAGTCTTAAAGAAGGTTCAAGGCAATGAAAACCGGATCCAAACCTAAGACTGCTAGAGCGACTCAAGCGCTCTATCACTGCACTACCTTTGAAGGTTTAGTGAGTCGACTTGAACTAAACTCGATGACTCTTTTAGTTGGAAAACTCACATACTCCAGCCATATAATAAAAGACTCACAGTGAGTTTAACTTCAGATGTTTTCATTCTTCAAAAATTATTATTTTGATTCATTTCCTGCATCTCGTGTTAAAGTAAATGAATCTTGAATCACAAATCACACTGATGATTGTGTTCAATCAAGTCTTCTCAACAAGTAATCAACCTGTACTTCTTTTGTCAACGGCATGATCCACTCTCCATAAACATCAGCAACCAAGCTCGGTTCTATTTTGTACACTGGCTCCGTCACGTCTTCCCCAAACCCGACAATCACCACTTGCCCGAATGTCTTGGTTTTAGTTTTCACTCTGTTCCTAATTGCATCTTCTACAGCAGGGTATGTCAACAAGTTCATCAGTTTTTCTCTATCCTGCAAGTGTAAAACCATTATAGCCTCTAAGAAACTGAAATGTCAAAACATTTTTGTTGTACATAAGAGATTCTTACTTGTGCTTTAATGGCAGCTTCATAATCAGCAGGTGAAGCTCGGAATTTGGCTTCAGCCACGAACTTACCATAGTGGATTCTTTTAGAGAGAGCCTACAAATAGTTGATGTGCAATGTAAATGTTTATTAAACAGTTATTGTTATGGTTTTTAAATATTATAATAAACCAAAATAAAAACACATGAGTAAGGCCCTATATTTATTGAATTGTTTCATTTTAACCCAACTCAACTCATTATGACAAGTTACCTGATCCACTCGCTTTGTCGCCTCTACGATAGACCATACATACAGGATATAATTACTTTAGAGTATGGACTTTTGTAATATGTACGTGTTTGGCGTACCTGCAAACAGTTGGAGTCACAGGTTGCTGCTGATCCACAATTACCATCATTTCCTTCTTTGACTAGCTTAGGGAGAAGGTCTTTGAAGTATATATCCCATATTTTTTTGTTAATATTGATATCATGAGCACAAGAATGCAGCACCTATGATTAATAATGTTACAAAGAAAACTGAGTTTGAGTGCATATACAGCTTGTGGTTACATATCTTAGCTTAAGTAAATGGTGAACCGATTATGTAACCCGCATTACCTGAGGGTACTGCAAAGGCGGTAACATAGGGTCAGGCAAATCATTTGGGAAAAATGGATGCTCGTCAGGGCTCTTGTATCTTCCAACCTGTTAAAAACAGGTGTTATGTCTATGATATTATTTTTACATACGGGCAATGTCAATTTGTGGTTTGGAATTTGGATTACCTGAGCATAAACCTTTTCGGTTTCTTTGACCATAAACTCAACCAAAGAACCTTGGAAGCCATCCATGAAGAAAGCATTCGGATCATAGGCGTCCTCGTTGTAACAATATTGAGCTCTTTCCAAAAGACTAAATATAATGCTATCTTCTTGTCGAATTAAAGAACTTCTAATACCATCAAGAGTATACATCTCACTCTCATCCACCCTCGGCTCATTCTTTGATCTACAAGATAAGAGGTGAAACAATAAAAATGGATCTTTTAATAAAATGAGTCAAAGCATGCTTTGAGAAAAGACTTTAGGCGAGTTCGAACTTATTTGACCCATTCCTCTTTTTGCTAAATAGCCCGTTTGGAACAAAAAACAAACCCAAATCAACCCATTCAATGAATCAAAATTGTCACTGCTAAGGCCTAAGTATATCAATAGTTCAATACATTAAAGGACATATGCTTCATCGAACCAGACTAATCACATGTGATGACCTCGTCATTAGATCAAAAACAACATATTAAGCCTATTGAAATGGAACATGAACCACTTCTACCACAAAACAAACTTAGTAACACCCATATATAATCCACACTACTCGTGCTATCCAAAAAAACAAAGTCAAACATTGACTTTGATAGTCAAATGAGTTCATTATCAACTTGAAATTTGAGAAACTGATAATTCTCTTCAACTTAAATACAATATTCCAATCAAGAAAGTATCAGGATCATTCACAGGATGTGAACATTTCTGGGTTAAATTGACATTAAAACCCTTACAAATCAATACCACTTTCAATTCAAAAAATGCAGTATTTGAATCCCCAAAAATCAATCAAATCAAGAACACATTCCTTGTGGCGAATGATACAAAGTTACAAACTTTACTTTAATCCCATTGACCATAAGTTGATAACCTAACCGAATAACGATCACAAAAGGGGAAAATGCAAGAAACGAAACACAATCACAGGTTCCATAGAAATTAGGTATCTGAATGAACAACTACCTGAATGAAGTAGCAGATGCCTGAACAGAAAACCCTAAATTGGGCATCTGCAAGTTCCGATTTTTCGACATTGGAAGACGAAATTGAGCGAATGGGGTTGAAGATTTTGACAAATTGGTGGTGGAGATGGAGGAAGAAAATGGGGATCTTAGTAGTGAAGCTTCCATTGAAATCGAACAAACACAGGAGTGAGTGAGTGAATGAATGAATGAGATGCAGAGGAAACTAAGAACTTGTGAAGAACTTGTAGAAATGAAACGGACCCAGTTAATGAAAAGATTGTTTCTGATTTTGCGATTTGGGTACGCTTTTTGGAAGATTAATTTCTTGATTTTGTTTCATGAGATTACAGTTTCCTTAGGCATGCTTGGCAAAACCTCCTTTTCAACTTTTTAACTTTTTAAAGAGGTAAAAAGTAAAAATTTTTAATTTTTTAATTTTTCTGGAGAGGTATTTTGGTCTTTTTACCCATCCAAAAAGTCAAAAAGTTGAAAAGAAGGTTTTGCCAAACATGCACATTTTGTATGGTTTAATCGATTAATATTAACTTAAATTGAAAGTTTGATTATAAGGTTCTGAAACCCGAAACATTTAGAACGGGTATGAGGTCGGTAAACGGGTATTGGACCGGGTATGGGATTATTTTCTAAAATTTTCACGGGTTTGGGACGGGTATGGGATTACATGATATACTCTTTTACTCGTCCCGTTTACCCGATTAAACATAACCGTTTACCTGATTAGGCATGCCCGTTTACCTGATATATATCCAAAATAATTTTTGGTTTTTCTTTTGTTATTTTAAATATATTACATTATTTTTAGTTATTTTACCCATATTATATATATTATATTCAAGTTCTTTAATTATAATATTCATCTTTTTCGGTCTATATCCTACTCGAATAATTCGACAATTAAACTTTTGATTATTTTTCGAACCTACCTATATAAGAAGAGTCAGTAAAACATTAGTAAATAGATTTAGGAGCTGTTTGATTGCACTGACTGAGTAAGAAGCTGACCCAGTAAAAGGTTCTGACTGAGTCTGCATCTGACTGAAACTTGAATGTTTGATTTAGTAGCTGATTGGCTCTGCTGAATGATAAAAGTAACATTATTGCCCCGTTGTTTAATCGAGTTTGAATTTAACTGGTGTTGTGTAATTAATAAATATAGCTAAATTATAATAATTCAAAATGTCATACAAAATACAAGTTAACATAAATCAAACATAATCCAAACAAACACATCGAATTTCAAACAGTTGATTAGCAAAATGTCATACAAGAGTTTGCATACAAATCTAATTTGAAGCATCTGAAAGTAGTTGATTAGCAATTTGATCACGCAAAGTAGCCATATATTCAACCCCTTCTGAACCCCACTCAATGCTTTGTGTATTTTGACCTTCATTTCCTCCACCTTCACCATTAGGGGTAACCATAGTGTTACCTTCAAAGTTTGTAAATAATTCATCTTGAATGTTGTATTTTCTTATAAAATTATGCACTGCAAAACAAGCAATAACTACGTCTCTTTGCACTGGAAAAGGATAAGGTGCCATTTGCTTTAAGATTGGGAATCTTGCCTTCAATACACCATAAGCACGCTCAATAACATTTCTAAGGCAAGCATTAGCATGATTAAATCTTTCTTCCTTAGCTACCGGTTTTCGTCGTCAGAAATCGGCTAACCAATACCTAGTGTTGCGGTATGGAATCATAAATCCACGAGTGTTGGTATATGCAGTGTCGCAAAGGTAATATTTCTCTGTAAATGACAGTGTGACAGCTATTATATGAAGAATACAAATAATATATTTAATAATAAAATATGTAATTTTATTATAAACCTGGTGGAGGGAATCGAAATCCAGATGTCGGATTAAATGCAACTTCTTTCAAAACCCGTGAATCATGTGCTACGCCTTCCATCTAGCCCATACAAATGTGAATATCATATCAAAATCACATATTTTGATAACATTCACCTTTACCTCTTCCCTTAAAACAAGTTTGTTGAGTAGTGGACACAACTGCATGTACAAGAGTTTCATCTAAAGCACCTATTGCTCCAGGAAATATTCCTTTTAGCCTTTGAAGTCGTTCCGAGGTATTTGTTGTTTCATTTGAAGATGTTGGGGCTATAATTTCTTTAGCAAAACACATCATTGCACCTAGAACCTCGTGAAAACATTTATGAACCGTTTGATTGGAGTGTTGAAATCGCCGTTTAACTACTCGGAACCGTTCATTATGCCCTATAATATGTAAGAACATAGCTATTTTCTCTTCAATGCTTATCGTCCTACTAGTTCGTAGCCAATTTCGCTGTGTAAAATGATTACATAATAGTACAAAAGCCTCGCGTGAAAGTCTCATCATTTTTTGACATTGTGTAGAAGATCCATGTAATAATTAATGTGTGTATGCATGCCCTGTTAAAAGCAGAATCATTATCTCTTATTCTTTCAATTCTACCCTCTCGTTTCCTTTTTCGGGCCAACTTCAACCAATACCATAAAAGTATAAAAAAGATAAAATTTCATCATCCGTATACATATTTGTCCTGTTAATACAAAATTCATACAACTTTCAAATGTCATAGAAAGGTCATGGTAATACAAATGTCATAGAAAGTTCATGCTAATACAAATGTCATAGGATCATACAAAGGCATACAACTGTCAAACAAAAGTCATTCAAAAGTCATACAAAAGTCATACTAAAGTCATACAAAACACATAAGTCAACCGAATAATCCAAACTTTCTCCCAGCATTTCTCACCCACGACTCGCAACTCACCGGCTTAAGACGTAACCAAACTTTTCTAATATCAGCACTTTCACCGAATAACAAAAGAGCTGTGTTATATCTCAGATCTTCTTCCCCCCATTCCATTTTTTCTAGCTTATCCATGCATGCGTCCATTTCATTGTCAATATTATTTTTTTCCACCAACATCTTTGCAACATTGATAATTTCATTCCCAACTTCTCTTAAGTCGTCATTTATTGTTTCCCTACGCACTTCTTTACTAGTTTTAGAAATTGCCTTTCATTTTGACCGGCCAGAGGATTCTTCACTTACAGGTGGGAGCTCTGTTTCCATTTGAGTGCACATAACATCATCCAACTCATGTTCAAAATATTCTTCAGCTGGATGACGAAGTGTAGAAGATGGCCCCCAACTGTGAATGCCAGTCGTGGTCACCCCCTCAAACAGTTTGGTACAAAAATCAGGGTAAGAAAGGGGAGCATGTCTTAACTTTTCTACAAACTTGTTTAACTGTTTGAAATTTTTTATAGATATAATCAAGATACTAGACAAACAATAATCTTATTAAAAAATATTTCATATTAAAAAAATACCTTTTCCTCCGCTTCCCATTCTTCATCACTCATACTGAAAGTGTTGGTTATAGGATCATAAATATTCCCCGTTTTGTTTTTCAGTTTGTCCCAAGCCCCATACTTTGACTTTAGGTAGTCATATCGATTTTTCATTTGTTTATGATCAACCATAAAATTATGATAATTTTTTAGTTTTTCAGCAACAACTTTCCATGAGCTTGCTTTAAGGCTACTACCCTCACGACCGTTGTTTGTTATTTCATGTATACATGCTTCGAGAAAAGTTTTATCGACACAATCCGACTTCCAATTAACTCTAGCTTTTCTTTCTGTCATGCCTAGATCAAGAACTAATTTGTTATTTCAAGATAATCACATAAGCAATATATACATACACATATACATACCCATATACATATACATATACATACCCATATACATATACATATATATACCCATATACATACACATCTACATACCCATATACATACACATCTACATACCCATATACATATACATATACATACCCGTATACATACATATATACATACACATATACATACCCATTTACATACACATATACATACCCATATACATATACATATACATACCCATATACATATACATACACATACCCATATACATACACATCTACATACCCATATACATACACATCTATACCCATATATACACATATACATACCCATATACATACCCATATACATACACATATACATACACATCTATATACCCATATACATATACATATCTGAGCAAATCAACAAACAAATCCAGAATATACATACACATCTGAGCAAATCAACATCCAAATCAACATCGTCAAGCAAATCAACATCCAAAATCTGAGCAAATCAACATCCAAATCAACATCCAAAATCGTCAAGCAAAATCAACAAATCTGAGCAAATCAAATTGACCGTGACAATCGACCTCAAGGGTTTACCTTGAGAAGACGACCGAGGCGTTGAAGGTGAGCAATGGAGGCGGTGAAGGTGAGCAACGGAGGCGGTGAAGGTGAGCAATGGCGTGAAGAAGACGATGGTGAAGGTGAGCCACGGCGTGAAGAAGCAGTGAAGTGGGGGAAATGAAATCGGGTCAGTGATCGATTTCTTTAGGTCTGGTTCAGAGGCCACCGACCGGGTCAGCCCACCGACCGTGAACTTCAAACACCCTGACCGGCTGACCGAGTCAGCCAGTCAGCGGTCAGAGGTGGTAGTTGCAACATCAACCACAGCCTTAGTCGAAAATGGATAGCGACAAAGAGATTTGGCCGAAATATTAAAAAGATACCCGATGGGTATAATTCATGAAATAAATGGGCATACCCGATTACCCGTGGGTATGCTCGATACGCGACGAGTAAATACCCGATAAATGCCCGACGGGTTTTGGGTCAGGTATGAAACACACTTTTCTAACCGGGCATGAGGTTGGGATAACCTGAACCTGTCCCAAACCCGTGCTTATTGCCATCCCTACTTGTGGCACGGCTTGCAAATCATTCCAAGGGATACTCATCGTCTAAAGGCCTACTGTAGTAAAAATTTTGATCCATCTTGAGTATATTGTACAAAGTAAGGCTCGAACCGACGAACTTTACATTGAAAAGCCATGAAGTTGCATTCTCTCAAACCAATTGATGTAGCGCTCATTAGCACTTAAATTTCTATGGTGGGAGAAGCACTTGTTGTGAGGGCGCAACAACTCCCTAAGTTGTCCAGCAACTACCTAAGTTGTGCACCAACACCCCTCTAACCAGGGCCGACTCAACGGTTTTGAGGGCCCAATCAATTTTTTTTAATGGCGCTCTTTTCAAACTTTTTTTCAACCTCTTGTATCCGGGTTTAGGACCGACGATAATAAACAAAAGTGTTAATAAGTAGCGGAGTTTAAAAATTAATTAAATATTGTGTGTGTATTATGTATAAATGTTTATATGAAATTTATTTTTTAGTTTTATATGATGTAAATTTGTTAATGAAATATTCATAATTAAATCCTTCTACAAATTCTTTTTCAATAGTCAAAATAACTAAACATTTAATCTTTCTTGTGACATTAGATCATATGTAAATAAGATTTAATTTGGAAAAGTTTCGTTTTGCGAAAGCAATATTTACATTAATAGTTAATAAAATTCTATTGGCAATATATGCATTTAAAAATAATTGAATTTCTAATAATTATAAGATATTAATAAGTGTGTCTAATTCTAAAGAAATAATATCTCTTAAGATTTTTTGTTCTTGAAATACATCTAAACCACTAATATCTACGTTATCATTATATTTTAAAATATTTTCAAGTATAATAAACTTCTCTTTTGAAATTTCTTCATTCACGAACTTTAACTTTTTAATAGTAAACATGAAACCAAAAAATAATTTCAAACTCTTTAAATTGTTTAAATATACTTTTAAGTGAAAAACTAACATCGTCTACTATGTATAAAAAGTAATCAATCCTAAAACTTTTAACATGTGTTTTCAAAGTTTCATTATCAACATTTTAATTAAATTTTTTATTTCTATGAATAATACGGTTCTAATGAATAAATCAACCATTTTTTGGTATTTTTCTCCATTTGATAATGTTTGCATATAAAAGGTACTAAAGTTGCTTGAAAATTTTATCTTTTGAAAAATTATAATTATAAATTTTAACCAGGCTTTTTTTCTATAATTTGATCTCTTAATTTATTAATAATATTATTTTATTGACTTGGTTCAACAAAATTTGAAGTTTCCTTAAACTGATTTGGAGTTTCATTTCTATTTGTAGGTTTATTATTATTTGTAGGATGATCACTATTTGTAGGATCATCATATTTGTAGGTTCATTCATATCATTTGGTTCATTTAAATTCATATACTCATCAAAGTTTATTGGTACATCCAGGTTTGTAGGCTCATCTTTATTTATTGTAGCTTTGTATTCGAGGTTGTAACAAACTTAAACAGTAATGATTTTATTGATTCATTTAAAACTTCATGCTTTGCTTTATTTGCCTTTTTTATTGAACCAGAACGATGCTTTCAAAATCAATTTAACATTTTAAATCATAAAAATACCAAACTAATTTGTTAACTTCTAAACCTAACTACCTAAAAAACAACCTTTAAACAAAACTAATCATAACAACCTAATCAAAAGTATCAAAGCAGCTTTTAACAAAACTAATAAGTACCCTATAACCTAATGTGAAACCAAAACAAATATAGATTAATACCAAATCAAATTATCAAAGCTTTTAACAAAACATATGAGCAGCCTTAAACTTTTTAAACAAAACTATCAAGATCAATGTAAAACCAAAACGATTTTAGACTAATACCAAATCAAAGCAGCCTCTAGCCTAATGTCATAATTCCTAATCAAAATATCAAAGAACTTAAGCAAAATTCATCAACTAAGATTTAAGAGACTAACCTCTTAACTTGCTAAGTGCTATTACAAATTCAAAGAGAGTTCAAAAGGAATAGAGTTGCAAAGGACCTTTGATTTCGAGTTCCGACTTCTATAATTAGATCTTCGTTTCAGAGATTCAAAGGGGAGTATAGCCGTAAAGGACCTTCGTTTCTGAGATTAAAACAAGCCAATATTGGAGATTCAAAGAGATCGAGATCGAATGTTCACCGGACTACTATTAGTAATCACCAATGTAATATCTGCTCATTTTGGAAAATAGAAACCCAAACCCGAATCCGTTTGGGTCAATTTTGAAAAATTAAATACATTAGTTAGAAATTTAATTTATTTAATCCTTCAAAAACAATAATAATACTATATATTCAACTTATATTTACTAAATAAATTCATGGTAATTTAATGATTTATAGAATAAAATTTTATAAATTCATGAAGTTTATTTGTCATTTATGATTTTTATTTATAAAACTAAAATAAAGGATTAAAATACAAAGATAATTATTTTTACAAATATGTAAGGTCTATAAAAGGTTATTAATATTTATAAGATTTTAAATATTCAATTAAAATAAATAATCAAATTACAAGTTCTTATTAGATTTATAAAGTTTACAAGGATTTAATAAAAAGCAAGTTGTTAAATTAAAATTAAAGTTTTAATAAATTTAAAGTTTAAATTGTAATTATTCTTTTATTTATTTAAATTATTTAATTTTATATTTATTTTAAATTCCAATCATAACCCCCTTTTAAAATACTTATAACTCACCATTAACACCATTCATAACCTCCTCCTAACCTCAACTATAAAAACAAGGCTTAGCCCTCACTTTTCATTTGCTCATTCTCTAAAAATCTCTCACACAAACCTTTCATCATCGTTTGGTTATAATTAATTTCAAGAATTTTCTTTTACAAGTAATTTTAAAAATTTTCAAATACTAAGGTAACCTTATATTGCTTTTATATTATGCATTTATATATTGTTTAATCATCCTAACATCCAATTAATCTCATAACTTTATGTTCTTACTTTTATTCTTTTTTCTACTAAATCTCTTTTAATTTTAGTTATTATCATTTGATCATTAACCTTCTAACATTCACTAACCTTATAATAATCACCAACATTCTTAAATCAAGCTAACAACACACTAATGTAAACAAAGAATCCCGTTTGCATATGGACGGTTATGCCGCCGCATTCGGTTATTCCACAAGATTATTTCCCTAAGTTATGGCTATGCTGAAGTCTTGGAATATTTTTATATAACTCAAATAAAGTCTAATATATCATATATAAATATAATAAATTTACACTAACCCGTTTCATGTTTTAACGATTTTAAAAGTGCCTTACTACAATTCTGGCAGAATATAATCTGACTTTAACAGACCATAACTTGGTCATAACAAACTAAATTTGAGTAACATCAGACTCCAATATTAAGTTCATTGAATTACCTTTTCAACGACAGTTTATACGTCTTCAAACTCAATCGGACGACTCAACAATAGCTTTCACAAGATAAGTGCGCATTTCAGCACCTTCTGTCTTGTGCTGCTTGTTTGACCTCTTTACGGATCTTTTCATGAAAATGTTTCATATATATATATATATATATATATATATTATATATATATATATATATATAATATATATATATATATGTGTGTGTGTGTGTGTGTGTGTGTGTGTGTGTTTGTGTGTGTGTGTTTGTGTGTGTGTGTGTGCGTGTGTGTGTGTGCGCGCGTGTGTGTGTGTTTAACCCATGAAACTCACTAACTTTTAAAGTTGACCTTTTATTTTTAACATGTTTCAGGTTTGATACTTGAAGATCTCTTCGTGCTCATATAAGATTTGGACTTAGTTTAATTGAAAATCATATGTTGTTGTTTATATCTTGTTTGTACTGTAATGATTTAATTGTCTTGTAACGCTCAATGAAAATGATATTTAATAATATTTCAACTTATTTAGTTTCATGTGCAATGAACAATCGTTTTACATTCGTCCGCATCGATGATTCCGCCGTCGGTCGGGGTGTGACAACCAAGATTGAAAAAGTTCATAGTAAAATAAAAATTAAAATGAAAAAAATAAAACCAAACGAAAGTAGATGTAAAAACGTCGTACCACATAGGTGAAACAAAAAACATATAAAATAATTGGTAAGTTGACCTAGGACTAGTGTCTTGCAATTGGACTATTAAACCGGGGTGGGGGTGTAAGCATAAAAATATTGAACCACACATACCCACTACAACATGTTAACTCGCAAAATATATACCGAAACGTAAACCGGAAACTTTGTAAAATATAAAGGGTTCAGGGGACCAATTTTGAAAGTAATAAAATATTGCAGCTAAATTGTACAGATATAAAAAGTATTGGCTTAAAATAAAAAAATAAAAAAATAATAATAAAAAAAATAAGTACAACTAATAAAACATATTGTACAACTCTTAATGCATACTAAGATTGATACTTATTATATATAATTTAAAATACAATTGTGAGAAGCCTAAAGTATAACTCTAATGCACAAACTAACTTAATAATTAGTATTATATAAATATATCATAAGAGCATGTAGGTTAACCAACCAATGTCATTCTTTTCAATCTTCTTCAACGTTTGCCCTCCTACAACAAAACAAAAGCAATGCACAAATTAACTTAATAATTAGTATTATATAACTATTTCATAAGAGCATGTAGGTTTTCAAAACCAACCAATGTCATTTTTTTCAACCTTCTTCAATGTTTGCCCTCCTACAACAAAACAAAAGCAATGCACAAACTAACTTAATAATTAGTATTATATAAATATATCATAAGAGCATGTAGGTTTTCAAAACCAACCAATGTCATTTTTTCAACCTTCTTCAACGTTTGCCCTCCTATAACAAAACAAAAGCGAGTACTCCCCCCTTCTTTTCTCTCAAGAAGACCTTTCGTGGATGTTCATAGGTAAAAACGCCAATGCATTCACGTTTGTTGCATCTCCTCCTCTCTCCTAACTTAAAAAAGCCTTAAAATACTCGAAGTTCCATTAACAGGAAACATTGAATCAAAACACATGTTAACAATATAATTTATTTTGAACAACTCACACCTTTAATTTACTTCCAATTATACTTCACAATTGGAGGCTCAACTTAAAGGTTGTTTGTCAGTCTTTTAATCAATTTTTTAATGGTTAGGTGTTTAAATGGTTTAATAATACTAATGGTTTAAATTGTTTGTTTCGCGAGCAAATGTCTGAATGGTTTAGATATTTGCCTCTAAATGGTTAAACATTATACTAATGCTAAATGATTAAGACGTTTAATATTGAATGGTTAAAATCTTTACTTAAATTGGTCAGACATTTGCATTTGAATAGTTAAGTGATATACTAGTTTTTAATGATTCATACCTCTTTATGATTCAACACTTAATGGTTCAAACCTCTTATTGGTTCAACACTTAATCATTCAAAAATTATCAAACAACCTCTTAGACCTTTAAAGGATGAAACACCATTATGCTAAAGGTCCTTTTATTAATTTAAACTATTACATACATGAATAATGAGTTAATGGCATATTGACATGAACTAGGGTGTGAATTTCTGACACGACCCAGAAACACGACACGAACATAACATCAAATCCGTGAACCCACTTAGATAAACATGTTGGGTTCAGGCTCAACCCGATGGGTTCACGGGTTGATCGGTTTAACCCATTTTTTTATATTTTATATTTTTTGTGTCATTAATTAAATGTCTTATCTTAAAATTTAAAACTTAAAATTAAAGATTAAATTAAGATTTCATAACTAAAATATAATTGTTTCATATTTTATTTTTTGTTGTAAAATAGTATTTTTTTAAGTATTAGCACGTGAAAAAAATTAAAAACTTAAAAATTCGAGTCAATCGGGTCGTGTTTGTGTCAATCCGTAAATTTTCTTGTTGTATTTGGGTTGACAGTTCTGACACAATTTTCGCGTTCGGGACGGTGTCGGGTTGGACCGACGACCCAATAACACCACTCGTTTAGCACCCCTAAGTCATGAAAATAATTTATCCTTCTTTTAAAGTTTTCCTCAAGTAAACCGTAAGGGTATGTTTGGTATGGGGTAATAGAATAGATGAAGGAATAGAATGGACGAGAGAATGAAATGAATGATAAAATGAAATGAATAATAGAATGAAATGAATCATTACATTCATTTGTCCTGTTTAGTTACCCTTTACTAATTAATTAATCATTACTTTGTGTTGTTTGTTAGGTATTCAAAAACGAATAAATGAAATGTAAAAGTGTTTAGATGGTGGTGGTTTCCGGCGGTAGTGGTTTCAGGAGGCGACAACGATTTCGAAGGCAGGGGTGGTCGGCGTTGGTTTCCGAAGGCAGCGATGGTCGGTGGTGGTTTCCAGCAGCGACAGTGGTTTCTAGCGGCGTTGTTGGCTGGCGGTGTTTTCAAGAGGCGGCGACGGTTTCTGGCGGTGGCCAACCGTGGTTCCAGCGGCCGGCGGTGGTTTCCAGCGCCGACGGTGGTTTCTGGCTGCGATTGTGGTTTACGGTGGCAATGGTGGCCAACGGTGGTGGCTGGCTATGGTTTCCGGCAGCGACGGTGGTGGTTTCAAGCAGCCACAGTGATGGCGGTGGTTTCTGGTGGAGGCGGCGGCGACCGACGGTAGTTTCAGGTAGCCATGGTTTCTGGCGACGGTGGTGGACGGCGGTGGACGGAAGCGGTGGATGGCGGTGGTTTTCAAAGGCGGCGGTGGTTTCCGGTGGTGGCGGCGGTTTCCGGTGGTGGCGGCGGTGGTCCGAGGTTGGTTCCTGGCGGTAGTTTACGATGGCCATGGTTTCCGGCATCGGAAGTTTTGACGGTGGTTCCCGGTGGCTATGATGGCCTTCGTTGGTATCCGGCGGCGGCAGGCTCCGTCGATGGTGACTGGCGGCGACGGAGGTTGTTGTGGTCGGTGAGTGAGTGGTGTGGTGAGTGATGATGGAAGAATGGATGAAATGAAAAAAAGAAGGGGGGTGAATGAAATGAATTTGAAAGAATGAAATCAACTATGTAATGGTTCATTTTATTACCTTCACCAACCAAACGTGTATTTCATTCACCTTCAATGATTCATTTCATTTCGCCCCTCATTCATGCATACCAAACGTTACCACTTTCAACCTGAATATTAGTTGGTTTTGATTCACGTAAATTGATGAAGCTTAGCACACCACTTTGATGAAATGAAAGAACAAGGTATGTAAAATTTGAGGGTGGAAATGTCGAAGGATTTAATTATGTATTTAAGGTGTTTGTTAAAATGTCTGATTGAAATAACTAATCTCGTGTGTGACCAGACCAGACATTATCTTATTTTTTTTGAGTTAAATGTTAAGGTTTCATAGAAATTGTCATATGAGTCGTAAGATTTAACTTTTTTTTTTTCAAATGGAGGTGTGTTATTTATAATAAAGTAGACATTGTCTAACGGGAGCTGTTACTAATCAGTAACATTAGGTAAATGTGCAGAGTTTATTTGCTAGCGTTTGTAAACAAGTGAGTCGATGCATGAAGCGAGGATACATTTCGTGTCATTGTATGTCTCTGCTAAATGTGGTAGCACAAACATGGGATTCAATACCCCTTTCGGATATTGAGTTATGATGCTAAATAAGGCGTCTTTGATTTGCAAGGTATGCAAGGTTACTACTATGCATTCCTTACTTGTACCTTACAACTCATCAATGCACATAAGGAACTTCTTTTCATTGATCTTTAGTAAAGTTTATAACAGCTGCTCAACATTTCCAGTTGTGAATAATATTCCACAAATCACTGCATAAACTAAATGGCTAGGAAAATGACACATCCTCCATAAAGTGCTGTATTATTTGCCAGTTTGCTTCAACTATCTTAGGACCACGTGTACCCCTCCTATTGGCTGAATCTTCTGATGTGTAAAAGATTATCCACTGGCCCATACTGAGAATTTGGAAAAAGGGGAATCCTACTTTTATAAGATAGGATTAAAGTGAACCTTGTGGTGCACATTCATCTTGTTCATCATTTATATAGCACTCAAATCTTGCATTTATATAGCACTCAAATCTTGCATTGATCCATCATTATTGTTTGATTAAAGAATCAAGAACAATGGAGCTTGTTGTCTTTCTTCAAATTCCTTCACTAAATCAATGGAAGCTGTCATCCCTTCAATCAAAGCAAGGATCTTTTTGCAACCCAAGAGATCATCTTTCAACTTTCAGTTCAGGAAAACTAGCACTCATTATACTACTACCACATGTAAGTTTTCTTTTGAATCTTTGTAAGAATAATATGTTTGTAGTGAAAAGTTAAGATGAGTTTGATAATTGAATAACTCATAATGTTATTGATATGGTTGTTAACTTTATGGTTAATTTGTGTTTCGTAGGTTGTCAGTCTCAGTCGAATTCTCCATCACCATCATCCAGAGATGAGGAAAATATGTTTCTTGATGCCGATTGGCGATCATTTAGAGCTAGACTTGTGGCGGGAGAACAAGCATTTAGCTCGCAAGAATCTTCTCCTGCTGACGATCCTAGTGGCATGGTGAACCAATCACCATCCATTTCAATAGGTGACAAATGGGCTCATGCTATACATGAGCCCGAAAAAGGTTGCTTATTAATTGCAACCGAAAAACTAGATGGGGTCCACATCTTTGAAAGGACGGTTGTTCTTTTACTATCAATGGGCCCATTGGGCCCAACGGGCATCATACTCAACCGCCCTTCACTCATGTCAATCAAGGAGATGAGGTCAAATGCATTAGACGTGTCGGGCACATTTGCTGACCGACCGTTGTCTTTGGCGGGCCCCTCGAAGACGGGTTGTTTTTGGTGAGAGGGGGTGAAGGGGTTAGGAATAGTGGGGTGTTTGATGAAGTGATGAATGGGTTGTATTATGGGACCAAAGAGAGTGTAGGGTGTGCTGCTGAGATAGTTAAGAGGAATGTGGTTGGTGTAGATGAGTTTAGATTCTTTGATGGGTATTGTGGGTGGGAGAAAGAACAACTGAGAGATGAGATTAGGGCCGGGTATTGGGCTGTTGCTGCTTGTAGCCCAGATGTAGTTGGGCTGGCAACTGCTGGAAGTGTTGGGCTTTGGGAAGAGGTTCTCGGGCTTATGGGCCAGAAGAAAGTTTGGTGATTTCTTAACACTAGTCAACTCCTAAACTTTAAGTTAAATATGTGATTAATGATGTAATCGGAATGAATTTGTAATTGTTATCTGTTGATGTATTATACGTGCTAATGTCTGACTGAATGAGATATTATACTTAATGTTATGTACATCCTTGTTTGATACTGGAGTTTTCAACGTAATATAATCTTTTCAGCTTTATAACATATTTTTTAAATTGTCTATAAAATCAAATTTTGTAATTTTTTGAATCTAAAGTGTGCAATATACTGATTTTTTAGTTAATTTTGATGACATGACCCAACCCATCTCGGTAAAGGTATATTCTTTTTTACCTTTTGACGTCCGAAGACGAAACATAGGGATATCGGCAAAAAAATGATTTAAATGCCCCTTCTATGAACTCAAAATCAGAAAAATTGCATGAATCAATGGAGTGGAGGTCTAAGCCAGTATTGGTGACAAAATAGAAGAAATAGTTTAGGGTCAAAATAAGTTTAAGTTAAACAAGCTATTCTCTAATGTGCCTGTTCAAACAACTCGACACATGCTAGTTGACTAATAAATTTTCATTATTTTTAATTTTCAGACTTATAAATAGTTATTATAAAGATGGTCCTTTGTGGGAATGTTTAGTGGATGAACCTTCTTTTATGTTATATATGCTAAGAATAGAGATCATGCATCACTCATTTTATCTTTCATTTTCGTTTTTGTTATTATTGCAGGTTTACAAGCACATTTTTAGCGAATGACACTTGAACCCGACAGGCCTAATGATAACATAGCCTCATCTCCGCGAAATAGAAGTTTAATCAACATTGCACATATGCGATGCGTAAGACTGCAACTGTATCCAAGCTTTGATCAAAACAATTTGTCAAGTTTTACACCGTTTTAGCATGTTGAAACTTATGAATGCAACTCTTCCAACCCATAATTTAGTACTAGAAACTCGAAGCTAATAACAAAAAATTACAGTGTTAAAAGTAGTTCTAATCAATCAAAGGCCGGTTACCATCTGGTGACTGAATTGAAGATTTAAAGTTGTTATCTATACTCATATCTTCACTATGTTGCTTCCTTTGTTGTGACTTCACAAATTCTTCAATTTTCTGCTTCAGTTTTGTGTCTGGAATCAGCATATCTGGTGTAAGATGTGAACGGTTGAATGGGTCCGTCTGCAATTTGATAAATCGTTAGAAACAGAAGAAATGTAATAATCAATGAGAAAATGTTCTGTATGAAAGAGCAGAAAATATTAAAGATTTACAGTGTCGCTTAATAGATGCCTCTGAATCACTGGTCGGTCCACTATGATTCTTGAAGATGGTAAGATGACTGGATCTTTCATTAGAGTGTACTGCAATTTCAATGTTTCATAGTCTGTTAGATGCTTTTGCTTTTATAAAGCTTGTTACATCGAACACAATGTTAATAGTCTGTTGGGTTACTTGATGATGGAGGCAAAATAGCTGGGTCAGGTAATTGGTCAAAAGGAGACGGGTCTAGTTCTATTAATGCTGGTCCAAAGATATTGGGTCAGATCAGGTATGCTATCTACAAAGTTGAAAGATTTGCAACACTTTGGACAACTTTCAAGCCATTTGACTATCTAATTTCTAAAAATTTACCCATATGACCCATTGACGATATAATATAAGCCAAATCAACATATGTTTAGGTAAATGGATAGAATACCATTTACCCAACTGGAACAAGGCAAGAACCAATTCTCAAAAATCTTTAACCAGGAACTTGTTTAAAAATAGGGATGATTTGTAGGATGCAAAACTGAGCTTGGCTTTTTCAATAATCCAGCAAATTACCTGGATTGGATCAAGAAATTCATCTGGGATGTCTCCAAGAACAGCTTCAGCATCCATGGCTTCAGATGCTGCAGCTTTAGCCTTTCTACCAAGATCATCAAAAGCCTGTATAATTCTTGGATCTTCACCTATTCTTCTTAGAACATTTGAGGCTTCTGTGAATAACTGCACATGATCCATATTAAATCATTATTGCACACAAAGTACAGACGCCTCAAAAGTCTTCTTTGAAAGAACCAGTGTGTTCCCATTGTTCCAAGATAATATGTTAAAAACACACCTGGTCATTATAGGACCGTCCATCCTTTGTAATGGCAGATGGAAAAATATTCTCATGATCACCCCTTGCCAGATGAACATATATGTTCACAATCTTCACAATAGAAGATAATTAGACATCATAGGATGGTTCGTTATATAAATAAAACTCATTAAATTATATAAGAAAAAACACAGGTCGTTTTTATAATCTAAAGCGATGGTGATGATGAATCTATTAGTGTCCTGACTTTTCGTCAAATGTCAATATATCTGACAACATTGAAACAAACCTGCTTTAGCAACTGTTTTGGTCGAAACTCGTATTTCTCAGGATCCTTTAAGCTTAATGATTTCCTCTGTGGGCCCACGAGTTGTAATAGGAAGTAATTTAACATGCTGGCAACTCTTTCAACCTGCCAAAATAAGGAACCATGAAAAAACAATAATATTTTTTATAACAAAAAGGTCTGGAAAGAAAATATACCATTTCGGGTAGCAGGAAAGGAGCTGTAATTTGCTCAGTGGTGAAAGCAAGCATGCTCACATCTTCCATGGCCAACTTCATGTCAATCCTAATAATCTATATACAAAACAACTTAATTCCTTAATTTGTAATTTTAAAAAAACACGTGGATATAAATCAGCACGTAGATATGAAAAACTAACATTTTCTTGAGAGTGGAAAAGTCTAGTTCTCTCCTGCCTCTCTTGTGCAGGCCTTTGTTCCCATTCAACTGTGTTAGACATCTCAGCTTCCAGTTCTTTGAGTTCAAGAATCTTGTTGAGACTTTCATCAAGAAGAAAGATACTGTCATTTATTAAGAAGTTCAAAAAGTTCAGGTAAACACCCTTTTCCTCTTCTTTTGCAATCTGGGAGCAAAAAAAGGTAAATGATACAAGTAAACTATCAGAAAGTCATTAGAGGTGCATATAAGCAGCAAGCCTTGATTTTAAATTACCTGTTTCCAAGCATTCTGGTGTACAGGAACCTGCCAAAGATACTCTAGAAGTTCGGCAATGTTATGTCGGATGTTAAATTTGTCATAGAACTGCACAAAGTCAAGTTACAAACAATTAGTCAAACATGCAAGTTTGATGGAACAGGAAAGTATATCATACTATCATAACTCTGAGGGTAAATTTGAGAAACAATCACCTGAGTGTGTGAGCCTGTGAACTCGATATCAACATAAAGTTTCAGAAGATTTCTCACAAGGTACTGGACAGATAAGTGGTGCCCCTCGAAAAGTGTACTTGTGACAGATGATACGTCACTGCAGACACGCAGATGCAAAAAAATGTAACTTCCCAGATTTGATCTTCATATTCAAAACATAAGATGATTTAATATACAGTACCCCATACGAGGCATCCAACAGTTCAGTACTTCAACCATTTTCGCTCTTAAATAGGGATTTCTAATATACTCTGGGCTTGCCATGAACATGATAATGAAGTTCATAAAATCATCCTACGAAACAAAGACAGATAAAACTATAAACCAACAGCAATATAGAGCTTAAGAAGGGAAAATTAACAGTAAACATGTTAAAAGTCTTTTATACCAGCTTAACACCATCCAAAGCTCGTGGAATCCGAGAAGCAAAAATAAGCAATTCCATAGCATCTTCCACAAAGTGCTCAGGCATACATGCAAATTCCGTTGGGCAGGATTGTGGTAGAGGCATTTTAAAACCACCTATACGACCAACCAACCAAACCACCATTAACTGATAGAAAGATAGTGCCTGTTGAATAAGCCCTCCATCCTAATATACAGAAACAAAGTATCGATACGATTATATTTTTTCAAAAGGAATCCAGTCAACGAACACATGAAAAGACTGGTTTACCCTCAATATCTGAGCTTCATAACATAGTTTTTCCTGTGTAAATGATTCGATTTCCTTCTCCAGTTGAGCAATGTCCTGGGCCAGTCGAGGTGAAGGTGCTTGCTCCTGCATAGTTTTTAAGGTTGCCAGATTATCCTCAGATCTTGAGATGTCCTGTAGATCAGTAACATATACCCATATATCAACCACAGAATTCTGGGATAAAGTAGGTAGTAATTTCAACCCATTAAATATAAACCTGCAATGGTTCAAATCAGAAAAATTAGCTAAAGGGAGAAGTTCAAAGTTCCCTAGCATTCTAATTTTAATGCAAACAACCTCCTAAATCATTTTATTCCAATATTATGATTATTATTGTAACAAAATTGTTTAATAATCATAACTAACACTATAATTCTTTGTTGTTTTTTAAGATATAGGACAAAAATCTGTTTTAACCATACTAAAAATGACTTATTTCAACCTGAACCAGCTTTGAAAAGTTACCCAGCCCGCCTGACGCCCCACCTTGTCACCTCTAGGCTCTAGGCTAAAGAAAATAAAGGGATAAGGGCTGTGTAGTGCATATTACCTGCACAAGATGTTTGAAGTCTGAAAAAGCTTTTAGCAGCCCTAAATTAAGAACTCGTGCAGTCATAAAGAAGCATTCACAAATAAATGAGTAATTAGTTGATTCCTGCTGACTTGGTCCAGCATTCTTATTTTGTACCAAACCAGAACTTGTTGTTTCTTGGGAATGAAGCAACTTGTTTTCTCCATCGCTAGTGTTGCTTGGATTATTTTTATTCAACCATTCAGTGACTTCCTCCGAAGATGCATGAAGGGCAGTTAATTCTCTGTGTTGAGTTAAGATAGACAGTCAAGATAACATTGATGATACGAAATATGATGCAATCTGCAGTCTAAAATATGACACAATCTGCAGTCCAAAAAGGATCTTACTTGAAATCCAAACGAGATCCATAAAATACATATTTTGGATCAATTTTGTCTTTCTTCGTTGAATTTGCGTCCAAGAAAGGCTCACACAGTCGAAGCATAACAGCACTAAGGTTCACAAACATGCCCGAACTTGCAGAAGATATTGGATTAACCTATCACCAGTTGCAAATATTCAGCAATAAATTAAAAAATAATAAGAAGAAAACCCTTAGGAATAATATACAGAGCCACTCTTATCTTGTCATCTACTTCATAGTGCATTCAGAATTTGCATTTATAAATAGGTATATCAAATACTCGTTTCACATCACGTGGCCAATCTTTAAGATGCTTGAACAATAACCAACCAAATTTGTAGAAAAAACTATCATCAGATAAATATTGACCTGTATATGAGCCCTTGATGCATTTTTGTTAATCACTTCAGCAATATACTGTAGCACATTCTCTCGTGTGCTTGTGTTCTTAAGGAGGGACCTAAGAACTTCTGTCAAACCACCATATAAGCTATTCATGACAGTTTTAATTGTCGTGAAGTGAGATAAAAGATCAGCAGGCCGTCGTGTTGATGATTCTGAAAAACACTGTTGACTGCACAATTGAAATATACAAATGTTCATGAAATGAACCCAAATTCTCGTGAAAAACAATTTCAAACTCACCCAACATCAGGCTGACCCTTGAACATAACATGATCAGGAAGAGCACTAACATGAAAAAACGGACCCAAGATGCTAGTCATCTCAATTACCCTACCATTCAAATAAGCACCTTTCGGAATCCACCACTGATGATTCACCAACGCTGGAGCACCAACCGGAAAACTTATCAAGTACATCAAAGCCCTCAACGGCTGCTGAAAGTTCCCAAGAGCAGAACACTTGAGCACAATCCCTCTCAAATCCTCATACAACTGCTTCAATATCGGTTCCACCGAATCGTAATCCGAATCCCTAAACAACTCATCCAAAAAACCAGGACAAGACACAACACCACTACTACCACCACCACCAAAAGCATCAATCGAACTCGAAACCTCAGAGAACACCAAAGGCAACAACGGCGAAACATTCGACTTACTCCTTTCAGGATCAGGAAACATATCAGGATTACCTAAATGAATCCTACAATACGAAACAGATAACTTCTTCGCCTGATTAACAACTGATTCCATCTGAGCTCTAACTGATCTATCCTTCATATTACTAATCTTCTTCCCTTCTTCACTCGCACGACGATACATTCCAATTAGGTATTGAAACGGAGGTTCTGCAGAAGCGAAATTACCTGATAAACGATCAACGAGAATTCGTTCGATCAAATCTCTAGAGAGTCTCAGTTCACCTCCTTCGCTTAATATCTCAGCTGCCGTCATCTCCAAGTAAACTACTCGTGAGTCGTTTACCGTTGAATCGGTTAGAGATACGAGGAAGATTTTGCGTAGGATTATGTCTTCGATTTCCTCCGGCGATCGTTGTGGTTTTGCGGTGGTGGTTGACGCCATTGTTGTGAAATTGATTTGGATTTTGGTGGAAGAAGGTGTGAGTGTGTGATAGTGATTAGGGAAGAAGATGATGATCAAGAAGAGGTTTTTTTTCATTGTCAACAAGAAACTTCTTCTGAAAACTTGTGTGGAAGTGTGCAGACAAAGTGTAGATCGTTGGAAAATTAATTAAAATTTTGATTTTTGCAATATATGTAACCAGTCCGGTCGGAAATTAACCAAACGTTTAGCAGATAATTTGTGAAGTGTTCGGCGGATGTTTTTGTGTATATTTGTTTTATGAATTGTGTTCGATTAATTACGCGAACCAACACAAACTGAGGTAACGTTCGTTTAGTTGCGTTCATGGACCTATTATGTGACGATTCAAGTAAAATATTTCATCATATTTGTTATGATAATACACAATTACAACGATTGATGTTTGACTTTGATGACAAAATGTATACACTTAAAAAAGCACTACTTTTATTATTTTATTAATAAATACTCTTTTTCTTCTTCTCGTCATCATGTAATCTAGGTGATCTTCTCATCTCTCATCTCTATTGTCACCAAGCACCACCAGTCATTGTCGCCAACACCATGACAACCACCACCCCTACAAGCTCATTAATCTCTCTTCTCACCTCATTTTCCTAAATCTCATCTTTATATCTACCTTCATTTTCAGGATATTCTTCTATGGGTTTGTATTTTCGCTTGTGAGCGTATGTGCTTGATCAATTATTTTTTAGGGTAAAGGATCGATGTAAACACACGCTCACTCAATTTGGATATGCATTTGTGAATCGGATTTAGATTTTGGTTTGTAAGATGAAACAGTGTTATGGTCCTCTTCATAACTAACTTAAGACGAAAGGAATGATTTTATCGTACCATCTACCCCGAAAAGATTATTAAACCTCAAGAATCAATTTGAATAATGATATTCTTGGCACACAATGTCTTATGATCCTCTAAAGCTTGCCTACATGAGAATTTTCAAGCAGATTGAATGCATCAAATGGCATACAAACCATATAACCTAATAACCCCATCTTTCCAAACAAAGAATTAAAATGTGAACTACATTCTTGTTCTATAACATGATAACTTTAAATATAGGGAAATTGCATCCTTAATCCATGAGGCCATGATATTATGATTTAGAATTTAGAAGTCTTTATTTCATCAAAAAATGAATTACAAAAGATGGAATCTCTCGCTCCCTCACCACCACCGGCATACCAGCCCCACCGCCACCACCATTGATGGTGGTTAATCAGTTGTGATGTGAGGGTGACTAGAGGGCATTTATGGACTGTGCTCAAGAAGACATTATCAATAGCAAATAACGGTAGATAGTGACAAACCACCTATATGCTACGTAGCCAATATCGGTAAAGAGCGATCGTTATTTCGTGTTTAACGATTAAGTAGGATAATATGTAAGAATGTTTTGCATTCAATAAATAAGCATGTTTAGCAATAAAGTTGTAAGAAATGTAAGCAAACACCCCCAAAATAACTAAAATACTCTATTACTAATCATCTAAATCTCATATTTACCAAAAATAAAAATAATAAATAATAAATTCCGCTATGCAGTCACTATTTACAAATAGCGAGGCAGGGGCGATACGCGCTATAGCGGTCGCTATAGCCGCTATTGACAAAAGGGCAAGAAGTGTAATAAAAGACGAATGATTTGATACATTTTCCTTTTAATTGGACTACTACTATAATGACACTGATTTTCATGTTCCAGTTAAACGTAACAAGCTAGATATCTCATCTCACCTCTGACATTGTTATATAGAAATCATAATAAAAACTGGAACAAATCTTGTGTAGACCAACAGTCATCGGCTCACAAGAACAAAAGAAAGACTAACCTGGCTACCTCCTAACAGGATCAAGTTCACGCAACCGTATCATCCTTTTTTCTAATACAGGACGTGGCGCAAGGAAACAGTCAATAGGATCTTATTGACTCACGCCGTGTGCCACATTTGATGACTTTTCGGTTGCACTACCTCTATTAAGGAATTCCTGAGGTAATAAAACTTTGAATACAGCATAATGGTGGTTTAAGCTTTTCTCCCCTTGTAATCTGTGTACACTTCCAAGTGCTCCAGTATTTGGATTTGGGAAAGCGTAGAATATACGCTTTATTCTTTGATGAACGAGTGCCATCGCACACCTACCATGAAAAAAGCAACAAAATTGACATAGGTTTTTTTTTAATGGACAAACTAAGTATTTATGTACTCAATAATTTGCTACACCAATTGCGGTTCCTACTGTTCTCATAACATTTGTGAATTTTGCTAAACCTACAACACCAGGGTGTTGGGATGTGTACTTTCAAAGCAATTATTGCAACATCAAGAATCAAATAACGTTATATTAAGATTTATGTTGGTTAAAGACTTAAAGTTGCATAATTGCAGGATTTTGTGTTATGGTAAAGTCTAAATCCAAACCTACCACTTTAGACGTAAGTCATTCTAAGCCTGGCAAAACACGAGGTTAGGGACAGGACGGGTTCTTATCAAAATAAGTTCTGGTTGAAGTGGGTCATTTTAGGGAGAATAAGTATCACAATCGGTTCATCCATTGTACTTGTTTTTATGATGGCTAACTGGCTAGTGGTGTCGGTGGGCGGAGGCAGTGTGTCAGCAAAAACCGTTAGGTGGTGAGAGGCAATGGGTGGGTTTCATAAGAGTGACAAGTTGTATAATTTGAGTACACAAATCCACTCATTTAGCAAACATAAATTACTCGTGTCAATCCACTTCTAGAAATAATGGGTCATGCTTGCCAGGTGTAAATAATCCTTATAGTTTCAAAAGATTACTTAACTTTATCAGCATGAGGGATGTAATCAGAAAAGAAAACAGGAAATGAAGAAATGGGCAGTGCAAATGGCAGTTAAAGAACTTATAACAGGAAATGAAGAAATGGGCAGTACAAATGGCAGTTAAAGAACTTACATTGCACATGGTTCCCAAATAAGATAAATGTCATAACCAGTACATAGATATGGTCTGGATAATTCAGGATGGCAGCCATTTGTGTGAGAGTTGAGCTCCTCGTTTTCCTAAAAACACCATAACCACAATTCATCATCATCATACATCAGAAATTTTATGATATCCATTTATATCATCCATCAGAAATTCTATGATATCCATTTATATCATCCATTTGGAATTTTATATCACGCTTACTTAAATGTTAAAGTGCTGACAATAACCTCAAGGGGGCATTTCAAACCCATGTATATAAAACCAGTCAATTTAGGTTATATTTCATTGTTAACAGGTCCAATCAACAAATTTAACTCAAAAGCGGGCTCAAATAATCTAAAAGCCATTCATAGCATACTCAAGGATTTATAAAACCCTAAATTGCTTATTCCAAAAAAGTTGGATCGGTAATTCAGCAACAGATTTGGTGTCATAACTAATAACTACAATTAAGGAGTTCAAAATATAATAAAATTTTAATAAAGGCAACCAAAGATCCCAAATTTGATAGTGTGGGGAACAAAAGGTTGTTCTCTAACTAAAGTCACAGTTCAAAAGTTGACAAATTTAGGAATGAATGTTCAATTACCACATATGAGCTTTGACTTCTATTGATGAGAAAATTTCTTGTTCCCCACATTGTCCAATTTGGGATCATTGGTTAACTTTCCCTTAAAGAAAACAAAACAAAAGTATATTCTTGACCAGCCCTAAAAGCATACTTGTTTGACCTTTTAGCCAACTGCCCAAGCAGCACAATTTGCCATTTATAACTAAATCTATTTGAAATTAAGTAAGAGAGAAGCAAGGAGCTTACATGCATGGATTTGGTTTTTTGTTTCTTTGGAGAAGGATGTGTTGAATCAAGCTGCACGTGATCAGGTTCAACAAGATCATGTCGACTGCCAGGAAAAAGATTTCTATCTCTGGCAGCAGAATGTTCAATTGCTACAATGGCAGCATGCCTTAAAGGATGCCAGCTATCACATGACTTCTGATTGGACCATCCCCAAGGATTCAAACAAGAAACCCCATCATAAAACAATTCGGGTTCTTCTGTAGCTGAAGAATTCAAAAGCATATTGTCATGAATTTTAGTGACTTCATGATTTATGGGACAGCTGCAAGAATAGACCTGATCGCATGCACACGCAATCATCTCGTTGGTGGAAGGATCAATTATAACAGCAGCATTCACCATCTGCACAACTACCACGGTTCCACCATAATTACAACACTTTAAAACTATTATTCTTGTCAAACTATAGAATGTATTATGCAAACAGAAAAGGCTAAAGAATAAACTATCAACAAAATCCATAAATTTTTTTAGAAGTAACTAAGTGAGATCAAAAAGAAAAATGGAGAATTGTTTCAGAACATAGGGAGTAAAAACAATTAAAAACACCGGCCTCAGCAAAGCCAATTCTCAAGGTCCCTTTTCTGATATTTATAATAAAAAACTAATTTTTCAAATGCCTACATGGGAGTTCGAGATTTCTCATGGTCTGTTTAACATCACGAATCATTTTTTACATTAAATTGTAATATATGCAAAGGAACAGTCCTGCCACAAAATTATTACGCGGGGAGTTCGAGATTTCTCATGGTCTTTACTCCATATAAAATTATATGGAGTAAAGACAATTAAAAACACCGGCCTCAGCAAAGCCAATTCTCAAGGTCCCTTTTCTGATATTATAATAAAAAACTAATTTTTCAAATGCCTACATGGGAGTTCGAGATTTCTCATGGTCTGTTTAACATCACGAATCATTTTTTACATTAAATTGTAATATATGCAAAGGAACAGTCCTGCCACAAAATTATTACGCGGGGAGTTTGAGATTTCTCATGGTCTTTACTCCATATAAAATTATATGACATACTTTAGTTTAGTCCAAAAACAAATTCTTGAACGATCAA
The DNA here is from genome assembly GCA_025506515.1 of Flaveria trinervia. Classification (NCBI taxonomy): domain Eukaryota; kingdom Viridiplantae; phylum Streptophyta; class Magnoliopsida; order Asterales; family Asteraceae; genus Flaveria; species Flaveria trinervia. Next base: position 11,664,124 of record CM046456.1, on the reverse strand, counting down.
ATATTCATTTCCTTTGCTTCTAATGTAGATAAAATTTGTTTTGATACACTACATTTTTAAAACTCTCATAATCATTTAATTTGCTACATAGCATATGTCGAGAAAATATGGCTTCATGAATCATAGTACCATCTTTTTATCAATCTGTTTAAACGAAATATGATGCCCATCAACAAGTCAACAATGCATTTCACTTGTCATATATCAACAGTGATTTGAACAAAATATCAATAAAGATGTCATTGGTATTAGACTCCAAATTACCCGAGTCCATTTTGAGTACTTGTATTAATGCTTTAAAAAATGAGCACTTTATTAACCTAATCAGTTTTCTGTAACTTAATCCCAACAGACAAAGCTTCTTGAGGATAAGTTATAGAGCATATGAAAGCAAAGCACCAAAAATGAAAATTCACAAGACAAAAAAGATTACAATAGCAAGTTGACCTTGGTTTAAAAGAGCGTGAGGCAACGCGAAGCGAGTCTATGTACAACTAAACAAGATTTAATTACAACTAGAAACTATCACATATGTTTACATATCAAACTGATTATCAGGTGGACCTTTCATGATTTCTTAATCCCCTTGATTTTTCTTATGTATAAACCTATTACAAACCCTAATCTGACCAAAGTTGACCCAGAACCACATGAGGTGCCCCTTTTTGCCTCTGATGTGTTTTCCTAAGCGCCTTGCATGCCGCAAGCACAGCTTGCTAAACCAAGCAAGTGACTCTTGATCATGTAGTAATAAACTTACAAGACAGTAGAACCCTACAAAATAAACTTGGGGTGGTGTAACTTGAGAATTTACCTGGCGTTCACTTTTTGCCAAATCAAGTGCTAGCTTCATGAACATGCAAACAGAATGTGATTCCTCTTCTGAAAACCCAGTAATGCCATTGATGTTGCTACAGTTGTAACCAAACATCCATGAAATAAAATAAGACAAGATTATGTGATTCAATTTGCATATCCATCTATCTCAAGAAGTAAAATGAAATAATACAATGGTGACTCGATTTTAGATATTCAATCCCAAAGTTCTTATAATACTCACATACTAATATTTTAGCATGATATGGAGAACTGATAAGTAAATATAATTTTGCAACTGTGCAAGGGCAACCATTGATTCTAAAGAAAAAGAATACAACCTTAAATATAATATACACAGACATATGTATAGAATATAAAGAATTATGCAGTATATAGATTAAAAACTGGAAAATAACACCTAATCCACAGTTAAAATATCATCTAACAGAAAACTCCTACTAATTTTAATTCAGTTTGTTACAGATATTTTAGCATGCTGTCAAGTCATAGGTATATTTAAAGGCAAAGCATTCTACCTTTCACACAACTTTAGCTTAATCTAACATACAGCTTATCAGATTAGATCTAATTTAGTCTAAGCAATATAAGGGAACATGAAATAGATGTAACAGGTTTGACTTAAAATGACGTACTAGGTCGGTGGATGAAAAGACGTTGGCCATATTTTACATTGTTCTACCCATTCTTCTTTTGATAGTGGAGCATATCTGCATACCTATAGTTGAAAGGAACAAAACTGTCAAAAGATGGCCATCTTATAACAACAAATCACATCTCTTAACAATTCAATAGTATAAGGCTGGAAACATGAATATTACATCTTACTTTTGTAATGAAAGTTTCCAACTGATAAGAATCTATTAGCTCAACCACCTCTGGAGGTATTATATCCAATTGGCTATCATTTTCACCGGCTAAACATAAGATCACTGACAGATGAGCGGATCCTGGTAAGAGCCACCAAACTCAAAGCATGAGATAAGAAATATTTTAAATAGAGGCAAGCCAAATGCTTTTCAATTGTGTAATGATACTTTATCGTAACTGCGATCAACTAAGTTACATTCTTTTCCAAAATTTTGCAGTTGGCAATCAATGTTGGCCCAGAACTTAATAAAACAACCACAAAAACACAGAAACATCCATAAAAACACAGAAACACCAGTGACCTTTGTGGAACTCCACAACTCTTTTCTTGTATTATTATTAAACCAAACTCACACCTTACAATGAACCCTAGACCCTTCAATTTATACTAAAAGCTTAACCAAGAAAACAAGTAAACCCTAATCACTTATTAGGAAACTCTATCAAACCAAAACAAACTCAATCAATTAAGTAAATCAATCAAACTACTAAAATAATAACCTACCTTACTCCTAAATTTCAACCCACCAAAAATAAACTAACAAATTAAATCAAGATTAACCTAACATTTTCCCCCTTAATCTTGATACAGATCTCAACTTTTTAAAGCAATGTTGGTTCATCATCCTCTTGAGCTAGAGCCAAGTTGGCCTCCTCTTTTCCATACCAATCGGGACACTCATATGCGAAGTGTCCATACTTCCCACACTCGTAGCACTTCAATTCACTTTTGTCTCTAGAATTCCCGCGCCCAAAACCTCATCCGCGCCCATTCTCTTCTCTACCATTCCCTCTTCCACGACCCCTGCAACGATCACGATTGCCAAGCCCACATCCTCGCCCATATCCATCATAACCGAGCTCACCTTTCTTTTGTCTTGCCTTTTCTTCTCCTCTAGACAGCAGCAATTTCCCCTGATCTTCCTCATTCTTTATCAAGATCTTTAATTCTTTCTTCATAAGCCTTTAATCTTCCAATAGCTTCTTCAAGTGACATTTTTTCTAAATCTGAATATTGCTCTATCGATGCCACAATTGGTAAATATTTCCTTGGAATCGAGTTTAGGAGTTTTCTCACTACCAATTCATCTTCTAAACTTGACCCAAGACTTTTAAACTTTGTAACAATTACACCAAGTTTTCCGGAAAACTCATCAATGGACTCACCTTCTTTCATCTTTAACATCTCAAGCTCGGATCTAAGAGTTTGTAATCTTGCCTTTTGCACTCTTTCGGCTCCTAAATATCGGACTTTGAGTGCCTTCCACACTTCCTTTGCATCCTTGTATCTTGCTACTTGTAATAGTACATCCTCAGGGAGGGTTTGAAACACAAATGCTCTTGCCATCAGATTCTTCTTGGCCTCAACAGGCCCTTCCGTAGCCGGGTCAACAGCTTCCCATAGACCATAGGCTTGCAGGATTGCTTCTACCATAACGGACCAACTCGAATAGTTTGTTTTAGTCAATTTTGGGCACTGCAGTGGCACGTTTTGCTGCTGCTCTCTAACAGTGATCGCTCCTTCAGCCATTCTTCTTTGACTATGTGGATGAAACAGGTTGTTGCTCCTTTTTTTTCGTCTCTTTTAACCAGATCAGTCCCACAGGCTGATCAATTTCTTCGCTGCCTTTAAGCCTCTACCACACAGGTTCTTTGTTTTTTTCTTGTACCACACAGGCAATCTCAATCTTCTTCAGTTGTTACCACACAGGTGTCGTGATCCACACCGGATGTTTTGCTGCACCACACAGGTTACTCTCTCTTGCTGAACCACACAGGTGTTCTCTAACTCCTCTGCTTGCAATCCACACAGGTTTGAAACTTCTTCCTTCTTAACAATCATCCCACACAGGCCACAATTGGGTGAGTATTGGTTGGTTTCTTCTTTGTCGTCAGCTGGCTTTTGCTGTTGTTCTTTGATGTCAGATCTGCTGCTGCTGCTCTTTGATGTCAGATTTGCTGCTGCTGTTCCCGATTCTTGGTATGAGCTTCACCAAGCTCTGATACCAATTGTTGGCCCAGAACTTAATAAAACAACCACAAAAACACAGAAACATCCACAAAAACACAGAAACATCCACAAAAACGCAGAAACACCAGTGACCTTTGTGGAACTCCACAACTCTTTTCTTGTATTATTATTAAACCAAACTCACACCTTACAATGAACCCTAGACCCTTCTATTTATACTAAAAGTTTAACCAAGAAAACAAGTAAACCCTAATCACTTATTAGGAAACTCTATCAAACCAAAACAAACTCAATCAATTAAGTAAATCAATCAAACTACTAAAATAATAACCTACCTTACTCCTAAATTTCAACCCACCAAAAATAAACTAACAAATTAAATCAAGATTAACCTAACAATCAACTGGTAGTTTGGTACCATGAGCCAGATATGCTTTATGTGGCATCGAACAAACAAACAAATACACCCGGTAAAATCCCACACATAGCAGATCTATTGGCATAGGTGTGAGGAGGGTGGGATGGAAGCAAACCTTCCCTCTATCCTAGGGTGTAGAGAGGCTGCTCCAAGTGAGACCCTCGGCTCCAAAAACTAAGGTGCTTACCAAATACTATATATGTATACAAGCGTCAAATATGTAAGGAAAATCTAATTTATTGTAAGATAGGAAAAACCTCCATCAAGGTGTTGCTTTCGCACCCGTTTGACATGGCGTAGATTTTCTAATGGCAAGATCTGATTTAACTTCCTGAACATTAAACCATTCAAATTAATCCCAACAAATCGGTTAACAATCAATACTAGAAGTAAAGAACACAGAAGTGGAAACATAAAGAATTATGCAAATACCTTACGAGAGTGTTGGCATGCTTAGGATCAATTACAGCAGCATAAACTATGACTGCACAATATACCAAATTCAGTATGAAGAAACAAGGCAATTGCAAATGATTATGCATTTATGCACACACTAAAAACTGTGGTTAAAGAAGTTACCTGTGGGTTGTTGATGAGGAGGAAATGGTGGTTTGTCTGGGATGTAAACGATTTCCCAGGACTTGTGGTCTTCCAAATTGTTCATGTTTGCTTACTAAAAAAAAGGAAAACCGAGTTGCAAATCATACATATTGTACATAAAAAAAGAACACAGAGAGTTGCTCAGGGTTGCGAACAATCATTAACCACAGCAGAAACAAGCTGCCAACAGATTCACCAAGTAAATTTAACAAGCAACCACTTTCAAGCATTCATTCAGATGAACTTTCGCATGCAGAAATCTTGAAAATTTGGAACAGGATGAAACTTACAACAGATTCATCTCAACCAAATTAAACAACAAACTCTCATAGAATTTCATATCCAAATTGGAACAGAATGGAATCCTCAACATGTCTTTCTACTTACAACTATTTGCCCAATTGTAAACGAAAACACACACATTACTTCCCCACAATAACCAGTTATTTGGCACAAACAGAAACAGCTTTTGAACTATACAGATAAACTGAAGTCGTAATATATGTGATCTCGAAATGCATTTACTAACAATTGTGTTAATTTGGAGTAAATATGTTCTACAACTTAAATGGGTAAATGGAGGTCAGTGGTGAGGAGTATACAACTTAAATGAGAGAAATTAGTTTATACCTAGTGGTGTCGTTGTCAAGATTGTGAGTGATATATATGGTGTAATCACCGAACAACTCTTATTCATTCATTGTGTTCACCAACATCAGGGCTATATATCGGATCCGTTCTTCAGTTAGGGTTGCTGCGATATCAATAGTTGAAGGTTACTCTGTCCGATTAGGGTTCTTCAGTTATAAATCGTTAGGTTTAGCAGTGAAGATAAAGAGAGACATTCGGGATGTAGGTACTGAATTTCACTTCATGGCAACGTTAAGAGGGTTGTACCCTGTGTTTGTAAACCTGTACATGCATTAAGGTTGTATTTCCAAACCCAAAATTTGTTTTTTTCATGTCAGGAATTATCATTCATATATAATGTTTTTTTAAAGTGTTTTAAAGTTTTAAAAAATAAACTTATCATATTATTTTCTAAATATAATACAATTAGGTTAGTTACCCGTGTGTTACACGTGTTGAAAAAAAAAAAAAAAGATGGCGCTTGCTAACTTAAATTATAGCATGATATGAGATGTAGAACAAATAAATTAAAATATGAAAGTTATCTTAATAGTTTGGGCATATAAAAAATAAAATGTACATAATTTTGAAAGAAAAAAAAGAGCTCGTATTGCATTAATAAATAAACCTAGTAAAAATATAAAATTTGAATAAAAGATACAATATTAAGACAAAGACTAATTAAAAGTAAAACAAATGTTTACAAAGATCCTCATACTTCTGTGTAAACAATATCAGAAATTTCATTTATTATTTGTATATCTTTATCTAAAATTAGTAAAATCAGTTAATACTTTTATATATGTGTCTAAGGTTATAGTTGAAAAAAATATATAGGTTATAGTTAAAAAACAAATTTTTTAAAAATTACGAACTATATGGAAATGATTTTAAGATTATATCATAATATAATTAAAAATCAAGATTTTCAAAGTGAATATGATGAATATACGTGGCAAAGTCTACGTGGCATCTAGGTGTACAACCTAGTTAGACGTCATGTGGACAAGAGTTAGTTTTTTATTATAAGTTATAGATAAGAGCATTCACAATGGAGTCTTTAAAAATATATGAGTGTGTTCGGTAAATTATATGAGATGGTTTTGAGTGATTATGAGTGAATGAGAGATAAAATATTATTATGGATTAGTATATTTGAAGAATCATTGTTCAATCCTTATAAAATTTTTAATATTTTTTAAAGTGATTGTGAGTGGAAGAGAGATAATGTAATGATAAGAGTATAAAAAGTATTATTAATTAAAAAGAAAAGATAAAATGTAGTGATTTTTAGTGTAATTATATAGATAAAGATAAGTAACTAAATGTAAATGCTTAAATATATTGTATCATAACACAAAATCTCTATACTAATAAATAAAAATAAATCCGGACATTTGTCATCATTATCGCTTCTCTCTTATCTTAATTATTATAATAGTTATTTATTAATTAATAACTATCCATTATTGAAATTTCAAATATGTTAACTTCAATTTTTCAAATGTATAATACGTAGGTTTATTTAATCCATATAATACATAACTTTTTATATTATATTTTAACCATTTAAAAATAAATTTATTTAGTTGTATATTACATTGGATTGTAACCTAGTGTTTTTCCTATACTATAATATATTAAACCAAGATGTCAGTGACGCTAGTGAGCTTTTTCTACTTTCCATTTCTACCACGAAAGTTTGTGGGTGTTTATCTTAGGCCCACTAGTTTTTACCTTTTAAGGGAGAATCCCGTTCATTTGGTTCAGTTTTTACCTTTTAAGGCAGGTTGGGGTTTCGCTTACTCATTTCTTTGTTAAATATGAAAATGATGGCAACTTGGCTTCCCCATGACACCGGCTTGGCCTGTCGTCGTCGGACATCATCGTTGCCCACAAGTCTTCTGTTTCTCTTAGATAGCCTCAATTTCTTTTTGTACAAAGTGAAAACTTAGAAAGAACAACATGTAAGATAGAGAAATAGAGAGGGGGCATCCTAACCCGTGGTCGTATTTTACCGTCGTCGCCATCCATGGTGTCTCTCTCTTGCTATTCGATGACCTTTTTACTGTTGTTTAGTTTCTTTGGATTTGTTAGGTATTTGTTACTTCATCTCTTTGTCTTTCACCCGTTTCATATCTTAGAGCTTTCAAAATTGGAGTTTTATATGGAGATCAGCAGACGATGGTTTGATTATACTCATATGAGTGATGCTCTTTATTGCATTCACAAGGTTTTTTATTGATCCTTTATGGTTTGCGTATAATGGATGGGTCGGTGATGATAATTGTTGTTAAAAGTTTTGTTTTTGGATTATTGCTTGGCTCGATAATGATGAAGCCTGACTCATTTGAGAGAAATAGACCACTGGATGCTGATAATGATGATGTAAGGCTGGTACTTGGCTCAATGATGATGATGATGTAAGGTTGGTACCTGGCTCGGTAATGATGAGATTACCTTTTCTAAGAGATCTTATAGGATATAAATAATGATGCTAGATTATGTGATGATCATGAGATTTACCTCATATGAGAGGTCCTTGGGTATGTCCTTTGAGAGAATTGAAATGCAGTTTGAATTGAATTGTTGGTGGTTATAGTGTATTTTTTGGGTTTCATTCTTTTGTTGAGAAGATTAGAGGCTACAATGATGTAAAAAAACATTGCATGTTTGTTGTATTGACATGACAACCGTTACGTGCAGCCACAACAACTACGTAATTTTGCGCCTAAACTAACATATTAGTGTATGTTATTCAAACTTATGGTTATGTTTGTATTAGGTTGTACATGTCGTGTGAATACATTTGTTATAATAAGTAACTACACAAACAAACGAGCAACACAAGGTCTCTTTGATGTTTTTCATTTATCATATAAAGAGACTTTTGACAAATAACACAACAATCATGGATAAAAGATTGGATGTTGCAATGCGCAGCATCAATCTCTAGTTTGTTATAATCTCACACAAATGTAATTTATTTCATAAGCGTCAATTTTTATTTGTTTATTTATAAATAATAATATTTATTTTATCTACTTCAATATTATATCACCATTTTTACATTCAAACTTCTCGTATTTTCTATGTTTTAATTTACGAAAACTATAATATATTTAAGTCTACAAGTTAAAACTATGCGTAAAACTATGCATAAAACCATCCCAAACATCACTAATGTCACACCACCACTAGCAACCATCGATTGAAGTTACGGTGTTTTAATGCAAAGAAATTAAACTAAAACTTAATAACATAGAAAAGTATAACTAAGTCGATCTATGACCCACGCGTTGCGATATACCTATTAAACGGAAAAATATACGTAATAACGTTGAACCACACACACATTATGTGTCGTGTTAACTCACGCAATAAGACAAAACGTAAAACGAAATGTAAAATGTTAAAACACATATGTATGTTGTGTCATATTAACTTGTAAAACTTTGAACGAAAGATAAAAGGAAAATTTATGAAAAAAAATTATAAAGGGACAAAGTTTAAAGTAAAAAAGTTGTAAGGTTTAACTACATAGGATGAAAAGTTTTGGTTGAAAGTAAATAAATCAAATCTTACATTACAAAATATTATAAGCTTTGGTTTAAAAGTAAAAAAATCAATTTTTTTAAAAACACCTAAAGTATAGGATACATACCATTATGCATAAAAAAGTTGCAAATTAGTATATTATAAATAAATATTTATATTCAAACTTCTCGTACTTTTTATGTTTTGATGAAAACTATAATATATTTAATTCTACAAATAGTTAAAATAAATAATGACCTGATATATATATAAAAGGTTTACTTTTTAGAAAATAAAATTATAATCTACTCATATTAACCATCTATACACCTTTCCGAACTTAAACTTAGATTTATAGATAAAAAACAAGACATCTTACAGTCAAAATCTTCGGCTTGAGACAAACTTGTGCACACGTAAAAACTCTTTTCGTAAGTATAAATCACAAGATTTAATGGGGAATTTAAAACTAAAAGATGGCCCCTAGTATATATATTTTAGATTTTTATCAAGTTAATTAACATTATTCCCCTCTTAATTGAATTTTTAAATCGAATTGACAAGGGGGGCAGGTCTTGTCGGAAGTTGACAATAAGGGTACCTGCCCCTGACAGGGGCGAGTTTTTCGCCTCGATAAATGTTGATTTTGTTACTTTTCTGACTGAATTGATGTAGGTCGAGGAGACCACGCCCTTACCAAGGGCGTGTTCTCCAATCCCCCAGAACCATCCGATCTACTTAACTCACTCATCTGAACCGCACTTTACAACCCACCTCCTTGGTAGGGGTGGGTTCTCCCTTTTGACCGGTTCCATACTAACCTAACACCCTAAACCATTTATTTAAACCACTATCCCATCAAACATCACAACCTTACTCTTATTATTTATGACATCCGGTAATTTTCCATTACCAAACTCCGTTAGTTCCGTTAGGTCTTGCATACACGTGTCGTGAGCACGCACTAATTGTCGTTGAATGTTGATGATTTAATAATAATAATCTATGATAAACAATAATAATTTAATTAATAATGTTGATTATTAGTTGTGATTATGTGATTCATGAATTTATGTTTAGCGATAACGTGACAACGTGTTATATATATTTCATTTGTTGTGTGACTTATTGTAAAGGCTTATGATTATGATTATTGACTAATAATACTTATAACTTGTAGTTAAATTGTTTAAAAAGTGTTAAAAAGATTAGTTTTTATAAAATACAAATAAAGGAGTTTACTTTGATTTTCCTAAAACCAAAACTTACCAAAATTATAACCCTAATCCCACCCCAAACCCCACATTCGGTTGCAACACCACCCAAACACCTCATTCTTTGCGATTTTGATCAAAGAACACGCATGCAAGTCGATTTTGATTAATTCCAAGGGAATATAAGGTACTAGCAAGTGTAATTCTTGATTTCTACACACCTAAAGGTTAGTTTTGATTAGTTTTTCATGGTTTTTGTTCTTGATGAACTCTAATTTGAAATTGATGATGAAAACATGAACTGGTGATTGTTAGATGTTAATATGATGTTAGTTAGGTTGTATGGATGTTAGATTATGTTGATTTTGAAAGAAATCCATGGATTGATCATCTAGTTCATACATTGCTTTAAGAGGAAACTTTTTATTTTTGGAATTCATAATTTCACGATGTTATGATGTTAAATACAATGCTTGGATGTTAGTTTAATTGAATTGTGCAAGAAAATTCATAAATTTGAGATGTTTATCATAACTTACTAAAAGTAAAAATTCTATGTATGATGATTGGAAATTTTGATGATTTGGTGATGATTATCGTGTTAGAATGAATACTATGAACTTGATTAGGTATGAAGTTGATGAAATCATGGTTGAATTGAATGCTAGATTGCTTTTCGGTGTTACTTTCCTAAAAGGGAACCTTTATTTTTGTAGAACCTTAGATTTGATGATTTGGACATGCTTATGATGTTAGGATCATGTTAAAATGATTATCGATGATGTTTAATATGATAGAATATGATAATTGGATTGTATGAATGCTTGGTTGATCATGTAAATAATTTAGGTTTTGGTGATCATACATAATGATGAATTGTGGTTAGTGATTAGGAGATTATGTTTGGGATTGGATTTGATTGTTACTATGTATGTTGGTTGGAATGAACTATATGAATGAATGTGATTATGATTGCCATACACACATGTGAATCTGAGGCCCCTACTTAATAGGATTGGTATGGTTTAAGATGTGAAGTTGTGATTGGCTTCACATGACATGTGATGCATGATTATACTCATGTATGAATTATTTGTTGTGATGTATTTATAATTGTATTAAACATGTTAGTTGTTGAGATTTGCATGAGTTGTGTGATGATCTAATGTTGTGTGATGATTTTGGTAGAACTTGGATTGATGATGTGATACACATGAATAAGTTATCTGATATTCATGTATGCTAAGTTGATACGCTAGACTAAACGATATTTCAACTAATATGTCACCAACAGGTCAACTAGGTTAACCTAGAGTTTCTAAGCTTTCTATTTACATGTACTCATGTACTTATGTGTTCTAGGTAACCTTTGAAGGGTTATCTTTTTATTCATCATCGGTTTTCTTTGTTATTGTTCATTGTGCATCAGGTGAGTTCATGCCCCACACTTTTTATACACTCTCTTTTAGGGAGATAACATACTTGCTACAAACACTTTATTATTATTATAAGTTGTGTATGTTTTAACATAGTGCATATTACCTTTAAAGCCCTCACACTTTCGGATCGTTAATACTGGTAAATAGCTGAAAATTTTGAGTAGTACTATTGGGTTTGACAAGTCTCACCTGTGCGACTTGAGGTCAAAGGGGTGCAATATTGTCCTAAACACAAACATCGTCACGACCTGGTAAGTCGTAACGGGAGGCAACAAACACAACACAGTCAGCTTCGGTCGCGAAATCACTACAGTTATTACTTGTGAATATGGACTAGCTATCTATTTTAATGCACTTCTTATGTTATACAATGTTATTGTTTATGTTAAACACAAACTCTTAAACTCACCAACCATTATGATGACATTTTTAGTATGTTATTCTCAGGTCGATAACTCAGGTTGCTATTAGGAGCACATCACGAGTCCAATGCATCCTAAGACTTTATGTTAAAGACATAACTCTTGTTTTTCATTTATGAGTTGCAATATTAGGTTGACGCGTGCTTTGCCAAATATTGACATTTACATATATTAGGTTTGATTAATTTTCAAAACACTTCTGTATGGTTTTAAAGTTTGAACTTTAGTTGGTTTTAATTTAAATACGACATATAGGGTTGTTCTGAGTAACTAGTGACTGTGATCCTGGTTTATTCGCACGTCTCACGGTAAAACTCCACGTGTGGATTTTAAAAGTGTGACAGATTGGTATTAAAGCCATTGGTTATAGGGAACTAGGTTGCATACACACTAGTCTATACACACTAGCCGATTGAAGGTGATGTTGTTTCTGGTACTGATTATGGTACGAGTGCATCTGAAATTATAATGAGCTTTGAGTATTTAACCGGCTATACACTCGCTACAAGTGTTGTAAATGGTTATAAGTTAAACCTAAGGTTTATTTTTATGAAATAATAAAATCATTCCCTAATAATGCCATAGATTTTCAATGCATCCAACAAGCTAGATTATTATATTTTTTATGATTGGTGCCATTTTATTTTCTGATACTTCTAGTAATTGGGTGCGCATAACTTTTTGACTTATATTGAAAACTTAAATAATCGTGGTAGACTTAGATGGGAAATGCAATTTTAGCATTTTGGTATAAACAATTATGTAAGACAACGGGTGTCATAAATTGAAAGGTTGGTGGACCTTTATTCTTGTTGAGATTATGTGCATGGGAAACATTACCTTCATTGTGTCCCCGGAATACGAGATCTATTCATTTTAGATTACCATATGGTGCATGGTATGTAAAAAAAACTTATGTATTGACTATTTTTCAGTAATCTTAGAATTTTCTAGTTAACCGGGTATATGTGAAATTTGATTATAGATGGAATGGTGAACTTAGTTATGTAAACATCACTTCGCACTGTTTGAGTGCATATAGATCTTAGTTGCATAAATTAAGTGTGACTACAGTATTAATATTAATATACTATTATTTTGTATATATGAACATTGTGAAAACATATCAATTCATATTTTTTTATATCATTTTAATTGGAGGTCTTATGATAATATTATCCACATTCTACCTAATATCTGTATAATTGGACATCAAAGCTGGAGAAGTGACACATATCTTATATGTTAGGAAGTTGTTGAGCCTCACATTCCAAGTAATGTTTTAAGACAGTTTGGAATGTTTCAACCAATCCCTAAAAGTGTGTTACTAACCCAAGAGTAACACATAAATCTACATTCGACTGCTCGTGAAGGTGGTGGAAATAAAATCCGGTTACAACATCATAATATTTTTGTTCAAGCATGGGCGTATTGGTTTAATTCAGTTGCTAATGAAGCATACATTGATTTGTCAATTGCTTTTGAGGCATACATGAGGTTGTATTCAGAGTGTACTGTTATGTATACAACAAACTCGACTCATCAAGACACGAACCCTCATGGCTTCCAAAATGATGGACAAAGATTAAGAATGATGATATTATTATTAATAATTTAATTATTATTATTATTTAAAAATTAATCTTTCATAATGTTATTTATAGATAGATGGGATGAGTTATTTTTATTAAAGAGCAAGGAATGAAATAGGGAGGAATATGGCTAGTTGTTATATGGAATATGCACATGCAAACCATATAAGTTATCTATCAATGTTTGTGACATAGAATATTGATGATACTCAACTTCCTCCTATCACACAACATTTACCCAGAAGGGGTAGAGGACGAGGGCCCGTTGGTAGACAGGTTGTTGATGATAATGTTGAGCAACTGAATATGACAGAACAAAGGGATTTAATGTAATAACAGTTCGACTTCCACTTTTTAAGCCAAATGGGCAACCAAGATTTTTTTGCGGTGATACCTCAAGTACTCAGTTTCCACATTTTAGTCAAATGAGGACCCGAAATTTTGAAGAAGAGGGCCCGTCAAATCCTTATCAAAACCCTAATACTAGTTATGAACAATCAATTTCACTATTCTTCCTCATTACCTTATTACCTTCAATTTTAAGATACGACTTAATCAGTTAACCGGTTT